>JACAXG010000091.1:37500-116593 GCA_018881555.1 Amblyornis subalaris
GGAAGTTTATTCTGGAAACCAAAGTGACTGATGGAAAACAGGGAATTTAATACATGTAATTCTCTCTGCCTGGAAGAAGGGTTCAGTACAAGCAAGAATACAAACTGTCAAGGAATTAAATGGTAATAAATAAGAAAAACCCTCAAATTCTAAGTTCACTTTGGTCAGAAAACACCTGGAATTAGCAACATAACACGTTGCAAAGTCATGTTATCGAAAGGGAACAATCTCCTGACATTTCCATTTGCTATTCCAGAACATGGGAATCCTAAAGTCTGATTGTGGCACAGGCAATTACCAGGATTAAAACTCTTTATAATATTTGCAGTCTGCTGTGTGGCTTACAACAAACACAATACTTGCCAGTTCACGCGACAATTTAATGTTCTTTTTGGGATTTTTTAGTTCTTTCACGACCCAGAAGGAAATGGAAAGGAAGTTTCTTGTGTAACATGTGGCAAGCAGCAAAAGGGAACCAAATAGTACAGAGCACAGGGCTACGGGAATCTAACGACAGACCAAATAATTTGCACTGAAAGTTCACAGAAATGTGAAGAACTGAAAGAATTATTAACAGAAGCTTTCTCGATATGTCGAATCCAAACTGCTGCTCTGCTGCAGTTCTGTCATCTCACATTTGTTTCCTCCTGAACCCAGAATAGAACCAGACCACTGTTCACAGCCTCATTTCAGTGCCATGCTGCTTTTGTTTTTATAAAATGTTACCTTCCACAGGCGAGTTTAACAGAATATTAGATTTCCAATTCCGTGTTTTCAGCCCCAGTAATCCTGCTGTCAATCACGACTATTTCATTTATAAACCTTTCAATAACTGCATTAGAACAACTGTACATTTAACTTGAAATTATTTTTCTCACATTGTCTGTGAACACAAAACTGAACTAAGAGAAGTGTTTAAAAGCATACTAGCTGCAGGAAATGAAAATAATATGGGCTGAACAAATGAATGAACCTTGAAAATTTAAATTGGCTCTCAAATTTATCATGGAAACCCCAAAAATAAGGTCATTCCAATTAACAGAAGAAAAAGCTGAAAAAAATAGACTGTGGGTAGGTTTAACGGTCTCTGCAAAAAACGCAGCACAGCTGTTATAACAGAGAAAAAACCTCAGAGATTAAAAATACAATACTAACGTAAGAATACAGCACAACTTCTTTTTGCTATGAATACACCTAATAAGCTTTAAAAAAAATCTCTCTAAAAAAAGGGCAGGGTTGTTTATTCGCTTTGAACCGGGCACTAAAGAACGTGGACAGCGTAAAATCGGGCTCGCCTCGCAGAACCCCGCGGCCCTTTCTCCTCCCCCCGCAGCTCGGGGGTCGCAGCGGTGACACAACCCCGCGTGGGTCGGGACCTCYGGAGGCCGAGGCAGCTCAGGGCCCAGCGCGGGGCCTGGCCGGGGAGCGCAGCCCCGGGAGCGGTCACGGAGGTTCCCCCCGCGGCGAGCTCGGCCCTGAGGCGCTCGATCCCGTCCCGCTGCCCTCCCTCTCCCGGCCGGGCCGCGCCGCCGCGGCCTCTTCCCGCCGCCATTTTCTCCGCGGCGAGGAGCCTGCGCAGGGCGGGGGCGGGGGGGGCACGGCGGAGCCGCGCGGGGCGGCGCGGGCCTGCAGCGGGGCCGGGCGGTCCCCCTCGTGCCCCGGCGGGACCGCCGCGCCGCCCGCCCCGCCTCAGGCCCCCCCGGGCCGGCACTTACGCGGAAGAACCCGGCGTCCATCTTGGCTCCTCCGCCTCCTCCCGGCCGCGGCGCGCGCTGCCGTCCCGGCGTGCACCGCGCGGCCCCTCAGCCGCGCCGGGGRTGTGGGGGAGGGAAGGCGGGATGCGCGCGAGGGTGTGGGCGGGGCGGGGCGCGCGCCGCGGCACCGTCCGGCGCCTGCCGATTGGCGGAGGGCCGGCGCGCGCGCGGGAGCGGGGCCAATCRGAGAGCGCGGCTGCTCGGGCCGCGGGCCGCGTCCCTTGGCGGCGCGCGCGGGGGTGTGCGAGCGTGTGAATCCCGCTCTCGCGAGATGTGGGCCTCTGCAGTTAGCGCTGATGTCGACATCTCGCGACATCTCCGGGCCGCGGCTTCTTCAGCGATGGCGGCGGGGCAGGTCCGTGAGGGCTCAGCGGCTTCGGCCCTCGGGAACGGCCCCCCTSGGCTCCTCCCTGGCACGACAGGGGGCCCTGGGCGGGGCGCAGGGCTCTGGAGCGGTCACAGAATCCCAGAATAGTTGGGGTTAGAAGGACCTCTGGAGATGATCCAGTCCAAGCCCCTGCCAAGGCAGGGTCACCTGGAACAGGTGACACAGGAACACATCCAGGGGGGTTTGGAATGTCTCCAGARAGGGWGACTCCAGGCCCTCCCTGGGCAGCTGTTCCAGGGCTCTGCCACCCTCATGGAAAGAAGTTCTTCCTCATGTTGAGGTGGGACTTGTGTTTTAGTTTATGGCCATTGCTCCTCGTCCTGTCACTGAACAGAGGCTGGCACCATCCTCAGACACCTTGGGGATATTTGCGTGGATTGATGGAATCTCCTCTCAGCCTTCCCTTCTCCAGGCTGACTAGGCCCAGCTCCTGCTCTCTGCTCATCAGGGAGATGCTCCAGACCCCAAATCATCTTTGTGGCCTCCGCTGGACCCTCTCCAGCAGCTCCTTGTCTTTCTTGTCCTGAGGACAAGTCATGAACCCACCCCACTAAGGACAAATTGGTGTGACTGGTGTAGGTCGCTCGGCTGTACAGCTCTTTATGGRCTGAACTACAGATGTATTTTTTGGGAAATAAGTTGGTTATGGGGCTCAGGAATAAAACCCAAAGGACATTCTCACGTTTTACCTGCTTAGACTTGCAGTGATCCGAGGTTTGCACAGACAAACTTGGGATAGTGCTCGTCTCAGCTCAACAGTCCTGGCACCGTGGATAAGGGAATTCAGTAAAGTTGATAGCTAAAATTGGAATTGCTTCGTGTTTTTGTGGAGAAACACGAGTTACAACGCGTGGGAAGGCAGGAGGACACTAGGTGGAGCTCCGTGCTCTCTGCTGGGATGAGGAGCATGAAAATAAGGGTGGAAAGCTGCTGCCTTGCAGGAGTTTTGGGATCAGGACTTACCCAGCAGCGAAAAATTGAACGTTTTACCAGTGTGTTTGTATCACTAAAATTCCATCTGAAGGATCCGACCTGCTGAAGATACCCAAGAACTTTTAGGATCAAAAAACCAACCACTGATTCTTGCAAGACAGGGCCAGCTAAAGGGCAGCATTCCCAAAATCTGGGTGTTTGGAAGTGGAACCTGAATGCCAAGGCAGGGCAGGTCGAATCAGCCCTGAAGCAGCTGCTGTTAACAGGGCAAGGAGAGTGTGGGGTTGTTCCTGGAAAACTCAAATCCACAGCAAATTACACAATACAGGGATGTTTTGTTTCTTGAGAAGGTGATTTTGCTTGCTCAGCACAAGCTCTGGGTTTTGCTGCCAGGAGGGATTGTGGGGCCTCCCAGGATGTGCCAATACAAGGCAAATTTTACTGGGRTTTGAATTTTGTAGCTGGAGCAGCRCTGGTGTGGTCAAAGCAGCGATTCTGCTGCCAATGATAGTAATTCTGTGAAACTGGAACTGCTCGCAGGAGTTGTGCTTATTCTGCTTGGGAACTTCATTGCCTTGAAATGAAGCAAATGGAAAGCAAACAAAATTTGCTAGAAGTAGGTCTGGCTGGGGATGTGAAAAATAACAAGAGTAAGATGGGCTTGTCTTTCCTAAAAATCTTGATGTTGATACCATGGAACAGAGAACATCCAGGGATAGAAACAGAAAATCAACTCCTTTATATTTTTTTGAAAAAAAAATTAGATTTGCATCTGCTGTCCCTTCTGAATGATTAAATCAATCATCTCTGCCACAAAAAATAAGTTTAGAGAAGCAGGACAAGTAAAATATTTACAGGGAGATTCAGAAACTTCACAAACAGCTGTCTCAATATTTAGTTTGGAATCCAAACCGTGCCCCATTTTCAGGCAAAAAAAAATATTGCAAAGTAATTGAATTTAATTTCTGCACAAAAAAAAAAAATACCAGTTAGTCAAACTGACCTGTTCAAGAGATCCAAGCTTATTGGAAAAAATACAAAATATAAAACCTCCCCCGGTCCTTCCCCAGCTGATGGGATTCAGGGATGTGCCTGTGGGTGACACTTTGGGAAGGAGCTGCAGGAGAAAAAGCTCCAAAGCTGGAGGTTCTCTGATCTATTCAGTCACACAACAGTAACTTCCCACTCTGTCCAGCCATTCCAGTGAGTGATTCCATAAAGTTCAAGGAGTGGARCTGCTTCCCAGAGCCTCACATCCTTCCACTATAGATTTAACTCCTGAACTGTTTGCTGCTCCTGTCTGTCAGGATTTCTTTGACAAACTCAGCCAATCTGCCACAGATGTCTGACAATGCTGCCTTGTGTTCCCACCCAGTGGGCTGTGAGTATCCCTGGGAATTCCTTTGTGGCATTGCTGCACACCCACACCTCACACTGGCAAAACAACCTCGTTTTGGTTTGGTCTCTAGAATAAAAAATTGCTAAAAATACTTGGATTCTGGGCTGCACCAGAGAACAAAGCCTTGCAGGGTGAGCGGCACACTGGGCTGCAGAAAGCCTCTCTTGCTTTATCCAAGCTGATTTTTCCTATTTTCATGCTTGTTTTTTCAATTAAAGAACTCAGATTTTGTGTAAGACAAAGCATTCTAACAGCTCCAGCGATGAACCTGAATTCTTGAGAGTGAAAACCCCTCAGACACTGAGTTCCTTTGGAAATGGAGAGTTACAGAGTTTATAGAAATAGTTTAAAAATACTTGAAAATAAAAAGTAACTTTTTTTTTCTCAACCCATACATATGTGGCATTAGAAACATGAAAGATGAGTAATGATAAATACAATTTTGATACTTCCCGTGCTACCCATCAGGTATAAAATAAACCATAAACCTGCTTCATGTAACTCGTAACAAACTCAGGTCCAACCTGAGTCTGTGGCATGTCCAGACTTTTCCTCCTGTTTATCAGCAGAACAGAGAGTTCAAAGTCTCTGAGGAAGCAAAAGCTCCACAAAATCTGTGTGGGCATCTTCTCATCTTGGTTTATCCAGACCCAGCAGAGGCCTCTCTGCCTTTTTGGTGACTCCTGTACCTCCACCTGTTCTTTCAGTCAGAGAAAAAGCATCCAGACCTCTTATTTTTCCTCCCAAAGAGAGAAATCGGRATTAATTGTGATCTACAGACAAAACAACAGCTCGTTGCTGTTCCCAACGCAGCTTTGCTGAGGAGTGCCAGGTYCATGGGAGTAACAATTCCATCTCTTCTCTCACAGGGAGGACGAGCATTCCCGGTTACCTGCTCTGCATGTGGATGTCCACGGGGATGAAGGTCACCGTGGGGTGCTGGGACAGGCTGTGGCTGTTCTGCCCCAGAGGAGGTGGCACTGCCAGCTTGGAGGCTTTGGGCTCCAGCTCCCGCCTCACCCGCATGCGCCTGGGGAGGGAAAGGGAAACGGTCACCAGAGCTGGCACTGGGGTGCTCTCTGCTCTCACATGGGGAGTTCTGGGGACATTCCCACAGAACACAGTTACATTGAGCAGTTCGAAATCAAACCGAGCCAGGATTTCACCCCAGAGACACCAAACGGGAAGTCAGTGCTTCCAGGACACTTCAAGCACTTTAGGGTTTCGATTCTCCCGGAAATTTTCAGCAGCAAACCCTGAAATGCTCTGTTAGCTGAGAGCAGTGAATCTGGTTCATCCTGGTTTGATTTAGGGACTACACAACTCGGCCATGTACCTGTTATATGATTTCAGGATGAGCAGAACCACTGTAAAAATAATGATCACTCCCACCACGATGGCAGCAACTATTGCTCCAGAACCTGGGAGAGAAGCAGGAAGGGAAAAAAGCCTTATTTACAAAGTTGTCATTGTAGTGTTTGAAGTTTGATAAGTTCAACGTCCACTTAAAAAAAGAAAAAAAGCCACCACCCCACTCCTTGTCTTACTTTGATAGAGACTTTGTTCTTGAGACTTTGTGGTCACATTCACTGAGAGCTGAGTGTTATTGGTCAGTGGCGTGGCCGTCGTCATCTTGATCCAGCTACAGAGGGGAAAAAGAGGAGTGAATTCCTACAATATTAACCCAGACTTCTCAGTGATAATTGGGCAGCTGCCCACTAAAGACTCAGAGCCTACTAAGTGCAGGCTCACTGAACTGGGGTTCTTCCTGCTTTCRTTGTGGTGAAAACCTGGCCCTGCTGAAGGAATGGAAACTGGGACAATGGAAATTTTGGTACAATTTTGAGCAATTTGTCTCAAAATATCCCCTGTTCAGTGTTAAGAGGATAAAATAAGGTATAAACACAATAATGCATTGTTGCTGTTATACAAGTTTTAGATAAATATATGTTTTAAATGTTTTAAGATTTCAGATTATCATCTCTGGTTGAGATTCAGGTCATTGAGCAAATAAGTGTGAAGGATTATGCCCCCAGAATTGAGCAATGTGTCTTGAGGGAAGGGAAAAACTCATCACAGAAAGGTTTAAAAACTTCATAAAATACAATTTAAGCCCTTGACTTGAAGCTCCAGAAGTTACATGACAAACTAGAGCCCATGACAGGGACGTTGCAACGCCCAGCTCCTCACTCACCCTGGTGTCATCCCAGGTCTGTTATTGGAAGTGGATGAACTTCCAAGTGGACAGTGAAAATAAGCCTGTGTTTTGGTAGGGTAAAACCGTGGATCTGGAAAGAGCAGCTTGGATGTTTGCTGATTTTATGAGGGTTTTCCAAGTGTCCCTGGAAACCCGAGCCATTAAAGGGCTCCTTCAGCCCGAGAGGGGAGTGAGCAGCACTTCAGAGAGCCCTCTGGAACCAGCTCAGCTCCCAGCCCCAAAGAACTGGYACAGTCCAACCATCCATTGAAAAGTAAATTATTCCTCAGCACTTGATATGGAATTGAGTTTGCCACTTCAGCTGCTGCCCAGTACAACCAGGCAGGGCTCTYGTGCTCCACTGGGACATTGTGGCTCTGTGCCATGGTCTTAGAGGCTTTAATTTTACACAGCACAAGTTATACAATAGTCAGAAATAGTTCAGTGGAAATCAGTTGGTAATAAAAATTCATACCAATTAAAAACCGCCAGAGCAGGTCAGTGAGGAATGAGAGGGATCAGGAACCAGCAGGAAGGGAAGGGGTCAGTGTCTGACTGGGGTGTAGGATCAGAACCGCAAGGGCCACTCTTCAAATACTTCAATCCCCTGAAGTTAAAAGTTTGGTTTTCTTCTTTTAATCTAAAAACCAAAATAACTCTGCCCCGAGCCTGTAACTGGGTCATTCTCCTCTGAGTGAATGATCCCTTTGTTTAGCCAAGGCCAAGTTAATTCAGCAATGTGAGCATCAGCTGAAATATTTTGTGTTTAGAGTTTGCCCAACCCTATTGTACAGCACAGGCTTCACCCACACCTCAGAGGAACCTCAGAGGCACTGGAGCTCAGGAATGGCTGTTCCTGTCTCCCCAGCCATCCTCTCATGTGGATGAAGGGATGAAGGTTGTACCAGTGACAGCAGAGCCTGAGGAGACTTTCCGTGCTGGGAAAAGCTGAGCAAGTGTTCTGMCTCTGGGCATAATTCAGAAAAAGCCACATGCAGCTGTCGCCTTGTGGAGTGCAGATCCCAGACTTACAGAAGCCTTTTTCTCCTCCTCTGGCTACCAAAATAAAAATCCCAAATAAAGGAGGCTGGATATTTTGATATTAAGCCATGTAATATTGATGCTTCCTACCTTCCCTCTGCTTCCAGCCACCTTGGGACTGGGGAGCTGTTTGTGCGTGAGTCACCCACACCCAAAGAATTTTTATTGTTGTCATTGAAACCACCAGTTCACAGAAAGGATTGATTTATCCAACAGGGTGCACCAAGCTAAGGTGCAATTTGAAAAATGCATCAGGTTGGGGCTTTTCTGCTTTGTGTAGCAAGTCAGGAGGTCCAAGGTCTGTGTCTCCAGGCAGGGTGGAAGGTGCCAGTCCTGCTCTTTACCTGGAGTCCCAGCTCCATTCCTGCCCCATGAATCACCAGGTTACACCTGCCCAAGCCTCTGCTGCAAGCCTCAAAAACCCAGCAAAGCCCAGCAAAATCCAGCAAAATCCATGGGGACCTACTGGTTTCAGGGTACTGCAGCCTGGATCCTACTCTGTTGAGAAAAACCTTTGGAAAATCAAGAGTGCTGGCTCCAAGCCATTCAGCAGGGGAGAAGAAATGGACTTTGATACAGTAATCACAGGACATTCTTTGTCCATGACACACGGCTGCACTTCCCCCTGTGCACACACACCTGCCTGGCCTGTGAGAGCCACTCATTCACCCTCGCTCCCCACGCTGGGGGGAGGCTCTCACTGCTGGTTATTTTTGCATCCCCACATTATGGAGCTGGAAATGTTTCCATAAAGTTCAATGTTGGGCACGTTTCCATGTCAAACACCTTGGCAGATACAGGGGAGAGGTTGTTTTGGCAAGTGGTAGCAATGCCCCCTCTTATAAACCTTTCCTGCTGCCCCTGCCCTGCTGAATTTCAGCTGAGGGGCCCTGCTCAGCTTGTTGGAGAGGAGAAGGGGACCAGAGCTCACCCGGCAGCAGCACCTGGCGGTTACAGGAGAGGAGCCACAGGGAACAGAGGGCTTTGTTTGAGGCTTTTTCCAGGAGAGCTGGACTTGGAGAGCCAATTCCCTGCYGGGGAAGGCAGGTGCTGGTTAGGAGGACACACAAATTCAGTGCTTTCTCACCTAGGAAAAGGTGGGGTTTGCATGGAGCGGGGTTGTTCCTGCTCTCACCTTCCCAGCATCCCTGGGAACGTGGCCAGGGATTGAGGCAAGCTGTGATTTCAGAGAGTAATAAAAACACAGCGTCCTTCAGTGAGACCTAGACGTGCCTGGATTTACCTTGAGAGGCTCTGAAGAGGGAGGAAGGAGGAAAGAAAAGCCCAAGTTCCAAGTGGCCTGAGGGGAACAACCCTCTCTGTGTGAGCTGGGGTGTCCCCATGTCGGGGCAGCACTTTATATAAGAATTTCCAGGTTCTGGCATGAGCTCCCCGGCTTTAGCTGGTGTTCAGACACACATTAAAGGCAGCTCTTTGTCTTGCCGAGACACAGAACCTTGCACAAACTCCACAGCTCTGAGCAGCAGCAGCACCAGTTAAACCCCYCAGCAATTCCACCTGCCTGGCTCAGGTCGTGAGAGGGGCTCAAACCCCTCAGCTCCCAGGGGTGACAGGAACTGAGGAAGTGGGAGCAGGACCCCAGAAAGGAACGGCCTCATTTCTAAAGCCCTGCCTGGAAAGATGAACCTGGCAGACTTTTGTCACTGACTTGCCCAGGAGCAGTGTCTAAACTAGACTGAACTGCAGATTTCCCAATTCTAAGGGGTTTTTTTGCCTTAGAACTCTGGGCCACACACATTTCTCCTCCCCTCCTGTGAATGCAGTTATTCATGGGAACGACAGGAACTCCACCACGTTCAGATCCTAAAACCACTCCAGACCCTTCAGGGCAGGGCTGCCCGTGCAGACCAGCCAGGATATGGAAGCAGAACAAGCCAGAGGTATTTTCCCACTGGTTACAGGCCAGGATCTAAGGCACTCTGGGATCAGAAGGCTTGCTCAGACACTGTGAAATATCCAACAGAACTAGGATTTGAATTTAAAATGGAAACCCCTTCCCAAGCACCACCCCACTGCTGGAGCTCTGCAGCTCAGAGCTTGCACTGCTCACACACAACTGCTCAGGGGGGCTGTGGGGTTGAGTTCAGATGCCTGTTCTTAATTTTTTTACCTTTTAACCCCCCCACAACTCCCCCTCTTTCACTAACAAATATTGTATTTGTCATCTAGAGCTTCCTTCTAGCTCTGGGAATTCCCATTCTGGACCCAGGCAGGATTTACTCCTTGTCTAAATTCCAGGCAGACCTGTGGAAGTCAGGATGCAAAAAACACCTCCCCCTCCAGAAATGCTAAACAAACCCCAATTTTTAAACTAATACATCATCCAAGGGAAAATTATCTGTCTCAGGTGCTGTGATTGCTTAGTGAGGTCTTTAAAAGACATTTACATTGAATCATTTGGTCCAATGGCTGCATTTGCAGGAGTGGGAGTTACTTTGTTATTTAAAAATGAAGTTATTCATTTGAGAGGAAATGGAATAAGATTTTAAAACAAAATTTCCATTTATATGCGAGGCACAGCTGATATATCAGGTATCAAGAGAGAGCTAGGAACAATTTTGCAGCTTATTCCTGGAAGGAATGCAAGAGGTTTTCTTCTGTTGGCAGCTTTTTAAAATGATTATTAGAAAGCTCTTATTCTACATTTTTAACTTATGACTGTACACAGAGACACTGAATTAACCAACTCCACGTGGTGCAGTCAAGAGCTGACAAACAAAAACTCTCACAGGATCCACCTTGTCATAACAAAGAGGAGAAGGTGCAACTGCTTGGTTTTTTGGGTTTTTTTTGGAGAAAAGGTTCCCTTCCAACAGCACTAAACCTTGTCTCAAGACTTCAAGGAAAATAACACAGACTGAGACCACGGATTTTCAGGTTCCTGAAGTGCTGACCAAGACCTGGCCTTGGGCACTTCCAGGGATGGGGCAGCCACAGCTTCTCTGGGCAGGTCATGGTTTGCACCTTCAGGAGTATTTAGCTTCCTCTCCTAATCCCTCAAAATTCCCTATTATGCTAAAAAATGTGGGGTTGGGGATCTCTATTTCCTGGAACCACAGAGGTTTCAGTTGTCACTGCACAAGTTCAATAGCTCACAATATGGCTGCACATCTGGAAATCTGGGATACATCCCCTTTCTGGAAGGGATTGGATGCACTTGTGCGCTACATTTTACACCAAATTGGTTTGGATATGGCACCATATCCCAGGAATGCAGCTCATGTGCTGGAGACAGCTCATAGGCAAACAGTTCAACCAGGAAAATCAGCACAAGGGACTCCAGGCACAGAGAATTCCCTGTACAGAACAATGCCTGGGGCCAATTCCCAGCTCATCTGGACTCAGCACGGGCTGAAAGACCAATCCATGCACAAAGAGTTTCACAGGACCATATTTGTGAGCAGCAGCTCCCACCAGTGCCTGGCAGCTCAATTAACTTGGGATTTGGGAAGGAAAAACGCAGTCAGTGGGTTCCAAGACTCACCACAGCAACAGGTAAAGCAAATCCAAATCCATCTGCACTCACATAAAAGTGACGACTCTCAGAGCAGGTGCAAAGCATCACAGGAGCCCAAACCCACAACACAATCCAGACTTTTTGCTTGGAATAAGGTGGCTTTACCCAGTGCTCACAGATGATGTCCTGGGAGTGCTTAGGTGGGAGGGAGTGTAATCAGCAGTTAAATATTACCCAGGAAGAAAACTAATTCAGAAAGAAGAAAAACGCCCCCAAGCACCTGTACGGATCCCAAGGCAGGAGTGGCTCCTGGGGGATGGTCAATGAGACTCAAGGTGACAGATCTGAGAAGCCACCAACGTGTGCACTCCAGGGGAAAGCAGGAAAAGGCATCCGAGCTGAGCTCTCGGAGTCTGGCAAGGTCAGCGGTGTCGTGCCACACTCCCCTCAAATCACACACCCAGCACTTGATCACTGCTGTTCCACGAAGTCCCAGAAAAGTGCATRTTGGTGGCAAATTCAATGGATCTGGACAAATAAACCTCAGAAAAGCAGCTTGTCTGTGAGGATTTCTGCTGCTGTTCCTGCAGTGGGAGTCAGCCCTGCTTTGAGCACGTAACGATCCAGAAAAGGCCCTGTCCCTGCTTTGGGGAACTCCSTGCAGCTTTTCACATTGTTAAAGGAGAGAGTTTAAAAAAACCACTGCAGACTCAGAAATGTTGTTGCAGAAATGATTTCCAGGCTCTGCACCTCCCTGGATCTGCCGTTTCCCGAAGGGCTGGAGCAGCTCAGGAGATTGCAGTGCTGTACAAATCCTCCCTCACCTGGCTTTGCCATCATCTGCTTCACTCCAGGCATAACCCATAAACACTCCAAAGCAGGAGGGAGGGGGTTAGGGCTGAATTTGGAGCTCACCCCCCGAGCTGTTTTTCCTTTGGAGAGCTGCTCTCCTCATGCATCAGCACAAACCCCAGAGTGTGAACTCACCCTGCTCCCATGTGCTAAGGACAGAATCATTTGCTGGGTCAAGCCTTTTGATGCTTCCATTACAGACTAATACAAAGAGGAAACTTTGTCTTTCCAAGGAATTTGGGTTTCTGCAGAAGTACAGAATGCTTTGGATTGGGATGGAGGATGGTGGGCAGCCAGCCATGGGCTCCTTCACCCTCCTCAGCCTGAGCGCTGCCAAATCCCACCAAAAAGCACCAAAYCATGCTGGGTGGTTGAGTGCTGATGTTACATGGGATGAATCCAGGAGTGTGTTTGCTCCAGGGGCTGCTCCATCCAAGTGGGAAGCTGCGATCAAGGCAGAGCCCCTTCCCACTCGGAGCAACTGCACCATCCCCTCGTGGCTGGGCATAGGGATCCCCCACTCTGAGCAGCTGACAGCAGGCAAGGACCATGATCCAGGGCCTCTRGAATTAGTTTATAACTTTGTAGCTCTGTGGAGGTGCTTGTGAAAACACGAAGTTATGTGTGTCAGTGGGAAAGTGATGACTCAGACATCCCTGCAGCTTTTTCCCCGCTTCTGTCCTCTGTGATCTCCATTCATGCCTCGTGTCATCCCTCCCTGCAAGAGGCCCAACAAGAGCTATAGGTTTAGGCTGGATTTCCTGTCTCTGTGACTCCCAATAAAGCAGCACAGTCATCCCCAGCACATTCTTCTCCTCTCCCACATGCCCAGCAATAGGCCAGGTCAGGGCTCATTTGCCAGCCCCGACCAAACCCCTCCTGGCACAGGCACCCTTCAGCAATCCTGATCCCTGCCTGGCACCAGGGCATGGGAACCCAGCCCGTGGGATGTCCCCCAGGGGAGCAGGGGCTGCTGTGGGCAGAGCCAGCACCCCACAGGGTGTTCAGGATTGATGGATTTACCCCAAGAGCACAATAGATGCTGATCTGAGATCACTCACGGGTTCACCGGCTCCTTTGTGCACTAAATCCTCACTGATTCACTGGGAAGTGAGGAGAAGAATTGAGTGTGACTAATAAAAGTCACGCTTGCAGTAGCAGTGAGCAGATAGGAGCAGGGCTGGACAGGAAACCTCCATGAATTCCTGCCAACAAGGCAGCCAAGTCTGCTGCCAGCTTTGGATGGGAGCTTTGGGATGTTGCCCTGGGCTGGCAGCTCAGCCTGTGGGACAATGTGCTCCCAGATCCTGGGCTGGATCTTCTGCAACTGAAGCTGTTCATCTACCAGAAAAATGCAAATCCCAATCCTATTGTAAGAACCTCTGAAAGTTTCATATCTTTCAGATTTTTCTGTATTAAAAAAATAGAGAGAGAATCCTTTATGGAGTACAGAGAATCCTGTATGAGAGTATGGAGACTTCTGTACACAATGTCAAACTGATGCATTATTGAAAGAAAGCAGGGTTAGCTGGGATATTGAGAAAAAATCCTTCCCTGTGAGGGTGGGGAGACCCTGGCACAGGTTGCCCAGAGAAGCTGCGGCTGCCCCATCCCTGGAAGTGTCCAAGGCCAGGTTGGATGGGGCTTGAAGCAACCTGGGATTGTGGAAGGTGTCCCTGCCCRTGGCAGGGGATGGAATGGGATGGGCTTTAAGGTCACYTCCAACCCAAACCACTCTGTGATTCGGTCACTCTGTGATTCTATGATATCAAGAATCCCATGCACAATATAAAGATTCCTGTGTGCAACACAGAAATGGAACTCCTGTCACTTTGCAAACAGCAGCATGAAAGCAGTCACAGGATTTCTTGCCTACGCCAAGTTGTTGGATCAATGAGGCACCTTCCCCCTTCAAAGAGCCCTGCAGGCAAACAGGCAGCTGATACCTCACACTTGCAGCCTGTTCTCCATCAGAACCACTCAAGCCCTTGGCAAGCCCTCAGTGCCCCAATCTGGCACCCACAGCCCTGTCCCCACAGAGGGACAATAACCCTGTCAGGCCCTGAAGTCACCGGTCACGGCTCTGCCTTTGTCTCCTGCTTTGTAATCACTAAATCAAACCCTCCTGCCCGCCCRGCAGAATGCATCACACCGGTGAAACCTATTTACAAAAGGCTATGCTTCCTTCAGCAAGGACTTCCTGAGGCACTRAATACATTAATTACCAGGAAAAACCAGAAATCGCCATTCAAACCTGTCAGCAGCTTCAGCATGTTCCCAAATAATGCAAGCACTGTGGTTTTGTTCTGTGCCGGAGACACTCAGTGAACCGTAACACAATGCTCTGAGCTTTCGAGTTCTTTTCCTGTTAAATATTACTTTGCCAGCCCTTTCCAGCACGCTGCTCAGCAGATTAAAAAAAATACAACAAAAAMCACCCAAACCCACAAACAAACACCAACAAACCCGTATTTATAGTGCTGGGCGTGAATAAGTCAGGACGGGAGATTCAGCGTCTCCAGTGATGAAAGGAGASCGCCAGCCAGGGAATGATCCTCCAACAGCCGCGCAGGCTTACCCCGGAGAGGGAACAACGCCCCACATCAGCCCCACTCCCGTCCCTTAAAGGTTTCCCATTAATGGAACAACTGCTCAAGCRCCAGCGGAACAGAAAAACGTGCGAGGACATCTGCTCTGTGTTTCTTTCTGGTTTAGAGTAACCGATAAAGAACTCGAGTTTACCGTGGTACATCCACAGTCCCTCGCACACAGACCCGGAGAAACCCCGCTGGAACCACCGCTTGCACCGGCGGCAGAAAGTAACAGAGCTTTAGGGCAGAAAGGTTAAATTTATCCCCCTTCCAGAGCGATTCGTACCCCYGACCCTGAGCCGGCGCCGCCGCCGGGGCTACTCACGGAGGATGCTGCGGGCTCGGGGCTCCCGGCTCCGTCCGCCCGCCGGGGCTGCGGGGCTCGGCCCCCGCCGCCGCTGCCGCCCCTTCCCCAGCCCGCCCGGGGCTGCCGAGCCGAGCCCGGTCCCAGCGCGGGGAGCAGCCGGGAGCAGCCCGGTGCCGCCGGAGGAGCCCCGGCCCGGCCCCGCCGCCGCAGGTGCCTCCCCGGGGCCGCCCAGCCCGGCCCGGCCCGGCCCCCGGCCCCGCCTCTGAGGCCGTGCGGGACTGCGGTACCCCCACGCCGCGGCTGCGGGGGGATGCAGGAGGCTGGGATTGGAGCCCCCGGCACAGCGAGAGTTCCGAAGCTTTGGGAACGGCCCGGCTTCTGTGGGAATTCCATGCCCAAAGGCTTTCCAGGCACTTCAGGACAAGAATCCCAAGCACATCCAGCCCAAAGACGGAACGAGTGGTTTTGTCCACTTACCAGTGGAATCAAAGGATCAAACTGGAAAGGAATCCCCACCTTTAACCTGCACTTCGCTGGCTTTATCCTGCATTTCCCACTTATGAATCGGGAGAAGTGTGTCTGGATTTTTCCTGTGGAAATCAAACTTGTGAAAGGGATCTGTCCCCTCCCCTGCCTAGACCTGATGCTGCTCCCACGGGAAACCAGAAAACCACACGAACAAGCCACAGCCCTCATTCCAGGCTCCATTCGTGGTTTGGGATTGCTGAGCTGCTGGGCAGATGTTTCCCCCCATCCTCCATTTCAGCTTCCCCAGCTGCAGCCAGAACCATCAGCACCCACCTCCCTTATAAAGCAACCTGAAATATAGGGATGAAAGCTGCTCCTTACAAAATCCTGCCTCCGTATGGAAGGCAGCAACAGGGGTATCCCAATGGTCCATAAACATTTGCAGTGGATTTCTTGGGAAGACCAGAGTAGAGTTGGGATCAAAAATGAGGTGCTTCCTTACCTTACAGCTCTCTGCTTTCCTCCTAGGCGAGAAATGTTTCATTCTGGGTCACTCACAAGGCAGTGGAGGAAGGTCCTTGACAAATCCCATGGGAGCAAAGTCAGGATGCAGCACTTCCAAAGCACCCAGTACAGCAGGGAGCGTGGGATGGGACAGGCTCATGCCCAGCTGGAGCCAGGCAGCTCTTCCCCGGGACATTGCTCCCTTGGACAGTCTTTTCCCACCGAGGCCCAGCTAAAAAGCATTTCTAGTTCCCTTCACACAACACCTCACCCCACATCTCACTGCAGATGGACAAAATCCCCTTGTCACGCTGGGACCTGGGGCCATGCCCTCTGCCCGGGTGGGGACGTGTCCAAATGCAGCACCTGGCATTGCTCAGGCTTTATCAGCACAAAATACACCAAAAGCAGGAGATACAACTAATTCCACTCAATTCGTGGTGTATTTTTGCACTCTGGAATCACAGACTGAAATTGAAACCACCCTTCAAAGGGATGCTCCGAACACTGGAGAGTCACAAATGCTGCCAGAAAGCAACAGAGCAGAAAGAGAACTTTGGGCTTCAAATCTTTGGTTATGCAGTGCTTGAGCTGGGGCTCATAAATGTGAGTGTTTCCTCCAATTTTGAGCTGCTGGAGGAGGCAGAGCAAGGGCAGCAAACACCTCCACAGCTGAGAGCCCACCTGACCCAGCCCTGGAGGAGAAACACAAACACTGATCTGTACACAARGCTTCACATGTAAAACACTTCGGGATCCACTGACAAAGATCTCACATATAAACCTGAACTTGCATTTATAAACCGAAACTTGCCTTGGTGCCTGTCACTTCAGTGCTTACAAACAGAAGCAACAGCCACATGTCCCATTTTAGAAGCTGTTGCTCAAGTCCAAGCAAAGACTCCAAACAACAAAAAACCCAGCTCAGAACATCTCAGTAAATGGGAATTCCCCTCCTCCGGAAACGTCTTCAGTTTGCTGTCCACCACAGGCTGCTTGTTACAGTACCAGAACCTAAAGTGCAAAACCACAGAGGCTTTTCCACCAGAAAAAGCCTCTGGTATCAGAAACCAGTGTTTCAAGATGCAATTTTTTGGCAATTAGTTTGTACAGCTACAAAGACCCACATTAGTCACTTCCAGCTCCATCCCACTGAAGCCCCGCGCAGCTCCTTAAAACCCCAGACTGAAATCCCAGCAGGGATTACTCACCGTTCATCTTTTCAAGGGAACAAATTTCACTTGATTGGTTTCCTTACAATTACTGCCTCATCCTGCATAAACAAGCAAGAACATGAGGTTCTCCCGGGAACAGGAGTGGTTTTCCAGCCACAAATCTTCCCTGGGCTGTATCTCTGGAGAGCAGAAGGGGCTTCTTTCAACAGTCAGCAACCGTAGCTTGGAAGAGGTACGAATGGAAGTTAATAAAAGCAATTAATAACTCAGTTTCAGTAGTACAGGAAGGGAGGCACCAGCCCCTGTGACTGTCGGGCAGCCCACGCTGATGTGGAGAGAGGAGAATGTTGTGTCTGCACCAAGCGTGGGCTGCAGCACTGGGTGATCCAAGAAATGCAAGTTCAAAGCAGAACTCAGCTCTGCTTCCCACTGCTTTGTCCTAAAGGGCATTCCCTTTGTGGCAGGTGTCTGAGGAAAGAATGACACCCTCTAGAGTAAAACATCCTCAGTTTCTGTATAAAATATCATCCACATCAGAAAATCGGTACAGAGGGTCCCACTGGGATGAACTGGCACCACAGCAACCCAAACTGGAACAATCCCAGTGGAATTGTTTCCAGGCATCACGATGTGCTCAGCACCCTTTCCACTATAAAACCCACCTCAATTTATTAAGTGCTGTCGCTGCCATGATGCTCCAGGATGGGTGTGAGCACCTGTGGTGATGCCAAGGAAAAGCTGCATGAAAGCAAATGTGAGCTCCCAAAGCCTCTGTGGCAGCAGAGAGGGAGGGTGGGACTTTCCCAAGTGTTCATCCCTCACCAGGTTCTAAATTTGTAGCCCTTTATTATGAGCTATAGCCACACACCAGGTTTATACACTTAAATGTATAAATACATTTGTAAAATGTATAAACAGATGTTTATACACAGGTAGGTGTAAAGCTCTGCTGCCAACATCAGTTATCCACGTTACAGGTCATCAGTGACCAATCCTGAGCTAATCCCATTAAAGGAGGACCAAAGGAGACTCTGAGATGCTCCAGAACAATCCTGATGAAGTCAATGAGCATCAAAGGATGAAACACAACTCTCAGTTAACTACAGGCTCCCTACAGCCTTACAAACCCCTGGGGAGGTGACATAACCTTACAAGGTGTGAAGTCCCACTGATTTATCCACGGAGCAGGTTTTGACTCCTCCTGGAACACCAGGTCAGCTCACAACACTGCTGGTTACATTTGCAGTTTGCCTGCACTTGGCAGGGCAGAGCTGAGCCTGGAATGCCTTAGTGAGAACAAGGAGAGAACAAAGAGATATCACAGCAGATATCACAACCAACTGGAAATTCATTGTTGTTGAGCCTGGGATTGCATTGTGCAATCAGGACTGAGGTGATCTACATGGACCTACAGCCCCAGAAATCATTACCAGACCTCCCTGGAAGGGATGAAGGGAGCTGAGGTGACCTGTCCCAGCAGGAGAGCTCAGCTTAGCCTGGCTGCCATCCCTGCTCCTGTGCCTGTGATCCCAAGACACAAAGGACACAGAATTGGTTATTTTTATATTTCAAGTAAGAGCAGACCAGATTGCCAGAAGTGTCTTTGCCACTGCCTCACCCCAGTACTGCTGATGGTTGGGATATGTTCCCTTCACCAGGGAAATCAAACATTCCCTCTGCAAGCCTGAACATGCCAGTGTGTTACAGTGCAAGAGACCTGGTTCAGAGCAGGATTTTAACACATCAGTTAACATTTAAGGTACTGTGTTTTCTACTTTCAGCACAAATACAACTTAGAAATGCCTAAACCACCAATGCAGGAGGCATCACCTGTCCCTCCAGTCAGGTGGGCACAACTCTGACCCTGTGAAAGCTCCCTGGAGCTGGGAGTGATGGCAGGGACAGCCCCTGTGTCACACTCAGATCTCAGGGTCAATACCTGCACGACAAGAAATATTTTATTTTGCTCTGCATTTTCTCCAAGGCAATGAGGCTTGGCTGGGGTCTCTTTCCACACCAGGAATCTCTCCTAGCAAGTTTTACATTTATAGTGGAGCAAATAAACAAAACTCACTAAGATTCACAAATCAACCTTCTGTTCTGGGCTAAAAAATATCACTAATCCAAAACCAGACAAAAATGGAAATTAAACCTTTCAGGGAATAAATAAAACAATTGAAATTTTGTGCACAGGGTCTTTCCAGGGGAAGCAGAACAGTGACAAGGCAGAATGCAATGAGCTGCAATCACAGGTTTGCAAACCAGGGCCTGTTCTCAGCTATTATAAAATAAAACCAAAGTACTCCCAGTAACTCCAGAACACAAAGAAACACCACATTTCAGCTGCTTCTCAAGCAGAACGTTTTAAAGGAATTTGGGGTATTTATTTATACAAAGTGCAAGCTCAGAAATGGCTGAGTTGGTGCCTCTGTGCAAGCCTGCTGCTAAAAATAGCACTAAACAGCAGGTCAGTGATTAAGAGAAACAGGTTCTGATGGTCATTATCAAATCATGGCATGGAGTGAATAAAGCAAACTTGAGCTTCATAAAGGCAGGCTGTCACCCTGGAGTGGAGTTTTGTCACCCTGGAGTGGAGCAGAATCACTTCTGATATTGGTCAATGGCTAAATTAAAGTTTTGAAGCCTCTGCTTTGGCTCCTTTCCCACCCAGAGTGGTCCCTGCAAGGAGCCAAGTTCCCAAATCCCTCCCACAGCCACCAAATCCCTCCCCTGGGTCCCTGCCATCCCCTCACATGGAGTCTCCCATCCCATCTGCCAATGAAAACATTCAAGCAGACAACACCATTAAAAATCTCATATATCCAACTTGGTCCAGCATGGAAAACAGTTAAAATCCCAAGTGTGAATGGCACTGCATTGTTTTATTTTAAGTGTCTTTACACAATGGAAAGTGCTGGAATGTTGTTCCACATTTTACACGTTTATACATCAACAACATCACACCTGGTTCTCCTTATAAAACTGTTTCTGAAGGTTTTCCACTTATTCCTACTTACAGCAACTTCTACAGTGGGGTAGAAATGAAACAATTAAAAAAATATCAACACCACAGAGAATCCAATCTGGACTTCTGGAATTTTCAAAATCCACAAGCCTGCTGGGTAACACAGGTTTTTGTTGGGTTTTTTTACCTTTGTTTTAATACCATAGAACAGTGAGACAGTGAAGCTGGACTTGGAGTGATTTCAATACCTGAAGAGATACATAAATAGCACACCTGTGGAGGCAAGATGGACAAACCCCATTTTCCTACCTTTTTACTCCATACTATTCCTGCCTCTGGAACAAGGACCAGCCTGCAGGATCCCACTTTGAAGCTGGTGGCAGGAGGGATCCCAAGCTGGCACAAAACAGAGTCGAAAACTTCCACATCCATGAGAATCCCTGCCCATTCCTTTTCCCTCTGCTGTCAGTGAAAACACTTCTGGAAGTTCAAGAAGCACGTCATGTACAACTGAAACACACTGAAATGAACCTGAAAAATCTGAACTTCTGAATTATTTCTACACAAGAACATCAGCAGCCTGGTTTGTTCACAAATCATTTTATCCTTTTAAATAGAAAAAAAGAAGAATCTGTCTAGACTAAAAAAGTTTGGCTATAAAATAGCATAAAAGCACAGGAGCAGGTGTTGTTATACCAAGGCAGATTTTCCTCCTACTAAAACACTTAACACAAGATCACAAAATCAAAGATCTGTATTCTAAAAGATGCATCCTGGTCTCAGGAGCAGCAGATGCTCTGTCAGACACACAGGAGGCTACACAGAAAAAGTCGTCATGAAAAACAGCAAACAAGGGCTGAAACTGCATAAAAACTGGCTAAGCCAGGCAACTGATTGTCTTTGAAAATCCAAAAGAGACTGGAGAAGTTAACAATTACCCCTTGGGTGTTTTATCTCCTGACATGACCTGACAGTCACTGAATTTATTCAGACGTGGAGGCCGTCCCAAGGACTGGAGAGGAACAACATCACCAGATTGTCAGAGAGGATCAGAGACAACACATTCAACAGCTGGATCCATATTCACTGTACTGCTGTAATTAACTCCTAATTAGGTGTCAGTGCACACCACCACAGACACCAGAGCAGGAGTGCTGGTGACAGACTCTGGTTCTCCTCCCTGTAGTCCCCAAACCCATGTGAATTCAGCTCCATCCATGTATTTGTGCCTCATGTCAAATTACAAACACACACTTGGCATTTCTGAGGAAAGCAAAGGTTAATCTTCACCTCAGCTGGCAAGGAATTTGAGCATAAAGAGTGCATTTCACTTGTGTTTAACACCATGTTAACTGGAAGCTGCTGGACCAGCACAGATCAGCTTTTCACTGCTGTACAATGAAGTTTCTGGAACCCAATCGTGACAGGAAGAGATTATTTCAGCACTTGGAACATCACACTGTACAACAGAAAGGAAAGGGCAACATCTTAAAAAACCAAAACACAGCCAGACTTCCTAATTGTCACTATTTCAAGTCAGGTGGATTTGCTACACTTGGGGGGGACTAGTCCCTAAAATTAAAGTGCTTTTCAGAGCATTGGCATCCAAAATCTTGAACATGAGAGACAACTACAAGTCAGATCTGTTGTGACCTATAGCAGCAGCACAGACATCAACACATGGACTCGTCAGGTGCCTGGTGTTGGTACTACCTGGAGCAGCTCAGGCTCTAACAGGGCATTGTCCCCCSCACCTCCAGGGCACACTCAAAGGCTTTGGAGTCACTCAGGATCGTGGGGGGTGGATCCGGACGCCTCGTCTGCAGGATCTTCTGTTTGGGGTTTTTGATCTCCTCCTCCTCCTCGGTCTCACTCTCACACACGTGCACAACCACGCTGGGAGTGGAGTCTGTCCCCGCGTGGAGCTCGTACTTCTCCCCTGAGAGCAGCCAACAAAAGCCAGGTTAAAAACATCCCCAAGGCAAGGCATTAAAGCCACTTTATCTCAAAAACTCCTTAGTATCTTCAGCAACACAACCAAATAATCGTTAATTCCCATCTCGCCTTTAATTTGCTCAACCTCCACACTTCACCAAACCTCTTAAATGCTTTAAAACAGTCCTTGTATCAGTTACACCATAGTTTGAATAAAATCAGCCTTTTAATTGATATTTAAAAAACCCTCAGGAACCACTGAAGACACCAGAACACTGGCAGCAAACACTTTTACGTGACATGATTTGTGCTGYGTATTTATGTGACATTTGTAAATTAAAGCTACAAAAGCACTTGAACACATTAAGCCTCCACATCTCCTGCTTTTCACAGAAAGCAAACACCACATTCCCCAGCAAGGCTTAGAAAGAAATTGATAATTAAACCCAAAAAGTAGCATCCAGACATCCTTAATAACTGGAGCTGCTCATCTGCAAGAGACTGAACTTCTCATTTCTCTTATTGTTTGTTCCTTAATACTGAGATTCTGACAAAATTCAGTTTATGGACATGACGGAGCCACTACCTCATAGTCCAGTCCTGTGCTACACTTTCAGTCAATTAACTAATTAAGTTTAAAAAGTGATGATTCATTTCATTCAAGTAAGAAACATCATGTAAAAGAGACTCAGTTTCTTCTCCCAGGAAAAGACAAGTCAATTAATTCCCTGAATAACTACTTTCAAAGTGAAGTACCACAACAAAAGCAGGTAAAAATTCCTACCTGGTCCCAACTTGGAGACAGCACAGAGCAAGTCATAATTTATCAGAGGAGTTGCATCCTCACTCTGTTTCCATCCCACTGGAGGAGAGGCAGGGGGGGATATCAGGAACTGTTTCACAGGTTGTGGAGGAAGGAGGTAGGACTTGTCCCCTATTTCACTGGACACCTGCACCTGCAGGCAAAAGCCAGGAGACAGACATGACAAATATTAATTCCATCTTTATTTAGTCTATTTCCCCACTAATGCACGTCCATTCTCTGAACTAGCAACGCTTAATTCAGCCTGGCTTTAAAAACAAAACACCTCAGGGACTGCAGTTCAGAACTTGGCCTGTGCCAATCCAACAGGAACACACCTGTAAAGCACCTCTTACAAAGAGAATTTTGGACCCACTGATTTTGTTTCAGCCCCTCTCTGTCCATGGCTGGGGGAAGGTAGTTTGGTCCCTGCACAGAGACTGTTCAAAGCAATTTCAGCTCAAGCTGAAAAGCAAAATTGTGCCCCAAAATTTTGACACAGCTCAGTATGGAGCAACGAGGTAATTTCAGATATTTATTCCAAATGAAACTCGTGGGCAAAGGAGGAATAAAGGAACAGGGCCACAACACCTCTGTGTTCACTGTACCTGTGCAAAGTAAAGCTTCAGCTTCTTCCCACTGAACTCAGTCTCGTGCAGCTCTATCCGTGCTCGTGCTGCTGCCTCTGGGTTGCTGAAGTTTATCCTCACCCTTCTGAAGCTTTTGAAGAGCTGGAATGTCACCTGCTCATCGTAGACTGTGAAAAGTGCTTCAAACCTTTCCTAGAGATCGAGCACAAACATTCTCCAGACACAAAATGAACATTTTCACTCAGTGTAAAGACATTTTCCTTTCACTTTCCTCTCCCAAATCCCACCCATTTCCTTAATTACCCCAACCTGCACATTCCATACCTCCCTCCCTGCTTGTAAATCCATCTGCAGGGCAGCACAGCTTTGTCTCTCTGGTTAAATCTGAGTTCCAAGAGCAAAGGGATGTGAATGAGCCCAAGAAAATCGGCATACACAAAGTGCCACCTAGTGAGAGCTGCTCAGAGGTGCAGGTCTCCAAAAACACGTACTTGCACAGGATTTTCATCAAGGATCTCCAAAAACGCTATGCAAATCAGGCAATTTTTATATTAGATAAACTAAATAAGGAAATGTCAAAATAAGGAAATGTCAAAATTCTCAGACTGAATAAGATTATTAATACAAGATTTTTGTCTCTTCCAAAGTAAACACTCAAAAATAAAAAATGGGAAAAAAAATCCAGTTTATTGAATATGGAATCTTATTCTCAAGTTCTTTAAAGAATGGTAACTGCATTGTCATGAAAATCAATTTCATGGTTATGAAATCCAATTAATAATTTTCAATTATGAAATTCAATTAATTTACCAGCTCTCTGATCCACAAGAGACCTCATTTACAGATTTTTTTTTTCCTAGGAAATCTCCCGGTGTAAATTTTCATCCACTGTAAAAAGTCAGATTAAAATCACTGGGTGAGAAGTCTGCAAGAAATCTCTTTGCAGTTTTATTTACTAAGTTCTGATAATATTCTGTTATTCTGAGAGATCTACGTAAGCAAATAGGCAGAACAGGAATTCTCTATTAAAAACTCTTCCCAGTGACCACAGTTAATTTGTCTGACTCCGACAGACCCTGACCTCTCCCAAAAATCCTGGTGATGCCTTCCCTTCCCTCCCTGTAAAAACAAAGACTGAGGGGTTCAGTTTAAATAGCACTGAAGAAATTCTTCAGATGATGCCCATGTTGCCTTTAACAAAACCAATATTTTCTTGCACCATTCTCTCCAACCCACACAACATCAGGTCTTTATTAAATCAGCAAACCTGTTCCTGCTGCACAAAGGCCAAATTTTGTGCTTGACAAAAACAGAATTGCAACTGAGTGGCTCAACCCTGCAACCGAAAAGGATGAGGATGTTCCAATCCTGACATTCCCTCACTAAGGGGAATATCTGAGAACAAAACAAGAYGTACTTTTACCCTGTCTGGATTTCTCACCTTTTGCTGTTTGAACTTAACTGGATAAAACACTTTTAGGTGCAAAGTGAAAGACCAAATTCTTTAATGAGTTAAATCCAAAAAGCTGCCATGTCTCCCTGGACACACCTGGTACACAGGGACACAGTGGGAATTCTYTCTGTAATGTAACTCATTGTTCCTGATGCTCTTGAAAGCAAAGGGAATTAAGATTTGACTGAATAAAATGCTACCAGGCCAGGGAAGATTTACTTTATTACAAGGTCTTTATAAGCCACTTTGAAGATTCAAGTCAGAGCACACATCCTGCAAATTTATCTCACTCTTGTAACAGCATCCTCACCTTGAAGTAAAACATTTACATTGGCAGATTTTATTTTTAACTTTTATTAATATAATGATTAATAATTCTAGAAAAATTTCAAATTTTATTTAAATTTGCCCTTGGATGTTGTATCATGACATTTGTACAAAGAGAAAAAAAATAATAATCAGAAGAGCTTTCCCTGGGAGCAGCACTATTATCTATTAACAGTTTCTAAGGCCAGAGAAATGTGGTATTATCTGTTTTTTGGTAACTGTACTCAAGCTGCTCTGAGCTTACCAGGAAAATACTCTGGGTTGGGATTTTCCCTCAGTTATAAAGTGCATTAATACACTGAAAATCCAGACAAAACTGTCAATAACTGCATCTACACTGAGAACACTTCACACTCTTTCTCCCTTACCTTTTCCTCCTGTACCTCAAACACAGCCTCGTGAACACCGCAAGCAAAGAGTGAGGTAGGCAAGTCACTGAAATCCATCATCTCCTCCAAATCATCTTCATTTTCCCCAAAAATCATCTGCTCCTCCTCCTCCTGGTCGCTGCTGTACAGGTCGGACTGGCTGTCGCTCCAGGACTTCATGGAGTCCCTGAGCATCCTTCACCCCCAGCAGCTCCTGCTCCGGTGCCAGCTTCCAACAGGGCTCTGCCAGCCAAAAACCCAAACCAAAAGGTGAGGATACCACAGCTTCCTGCTTGGACTCTTAAAGGCATATAATTTCACAAAAAAGAACAGAAATCAGCATGAAATTTGTTGTGTCCCCCACAGATCTGAAGCACCACATCCCCCTGCTGTGGAGGAGTGGGGACTCTGCTGTTCAATCAAAAGGAAGACAAAGTCACCCTGTCAAGAAACTGAAATTTCTCCTCCCTTTACTCTGACACAAACCAAAAATGACAGCACTGTTCTAGAAGCTTTTCTCCATGACACACTTTTCAGTCAGCAACAATTTCTTATTTAATAATTAAAACTGTTTCTGAGTAATCAGAGTAGTCTTCYGTTGAAGGTATTTGAAAAAATAACRTTATTTTATTAATGGRAGCACATGGACAAAGTTAAATAATCTCTCCAAAGCATTTCCAAGCCAAACAAAATCTAAAATCTCCTGATGTAAGGAAATTTCCTTCTCCTAAGCACCAGAAAATGCCTTTCCCATTGGTAAGAGTATCTATAGCTGTGAATAAACACATCAAGGAAGAAAAAAAATGCAAAGAAGCAAGAGACTAAATAAAAAACATCAGGGAGAGCAGTTTTTATACAATAAAAAAGATTTTGCTGGAGTGGACCTTCTGCCATCTATCCCTGGAAAAACCCTGAGGTTAYCACACTGCTGTGTGTTGTAGTGCAAGTGAGAGAAATATATGAAAACTGCACTAGGTCAGATTTGGAAAGAGTGATGGTTTGTGACACAACACRGAAAAAAGAGAAGTGAATATATTATGTTTCATTTGAATATTTGCTTAATGAGGTGGGATTAACTGGGTTAATGTGACCCAGTCACTGTCACACTTTCACCAAACCATCCCAACCCCAAGCACACACCTGGGGTTCTAAATTTTGCTCCCCAGCAGGGCAGAAAGGATGGAAATTTGAGAAAACAAGGAGCTGGTGGAAACCTGATTCCTTGTGCTTGCTGATTCATGCAGGGAGGGAAGAGAAAAGGAACAAAAATACACCAAGAGGGGAAAAACAAAAGGCACCATCTGGCTCTGAGGAGATCTGGGCTCATCCCAACAGTACCAGGACAGACACCCACACTCCAGCCAAGCTCTGCGTGGACTGGGAGCAGCACACCAGCCTTGTCCTGGTTTTGACTCCACATTCCTGAGCATTCCTGCGGGATCAAACCACCCAACCCATCCACACTGCTCCCAACACCTGCTTTTCTGACAGACCAGAGAACGGGGAGACCTCGAACAAGGAGGTCAAGGCAGGAAACTGGCAGGAACAACAAAAAACATGAGAGTTTGGAAAGTAAATTCAAATACTTCAATAAATGGTGACTCAAACGTGGAGTGAGGAACACATACAGAAACTTAAAATTTGGTCAAGTTGAGGCTGTCTGAGCCTCACACACTGCAAAACAAAGTCAGAGCAGCAGCTGGAGGGAGGCAAAACACCCAAAAATAAGAACAGAGCACAAAATGACTGATTTACACCAAGCCTGCAGCTCTCTCCTCGTGCTGCCAGTGCTGTAGGACCAGGCAGCACAATTAAAATGAGAGGGAACTTAACCCACAGATGATCAATGCACCCATTGCTCCACCTTTAAAGTTGTTATCAATGTTCTGTCACTCAAGGAGCTGCAATCCGCACATGGCCACCAGCAGGCACTGAGTGAGCACAGAGGTGTTCCTCCCTCGGGGATGCTGGCACAGGGGAACAGCAAAGAATGAGCAGAGATGGACAAAACGAAGGCAGATTTGAGTCTTACTTTATACAAAGGCACCTGAACTCTCTATTTGTGGCTCATATTCTGTAGGCTCCTTGAATAGAAACACCCCAAAGAGAAAAGTATGCAAATACCTGCTTGAAAAGAAAACTGATACTGTTAAAACCAGCAAAACAAGGCACTTCCTAAAACCCCAACTTAAAGACCTAACCAATCGTGGGGGAAAAAAATCCCAGCTTTTCCTTCTTTTTCCAAATCTGGCTCAAGTAATTCAGAGAATTATAAGTTTGAATTTATCATCTTAACAATAGATAAATTAAACTCTATTCTTTTAAATCATAAACCTACATGGTTAATTCTATTTTTGTTCTCAGATTATTCATTTTTCATTACTTCGCCCAAATCAGTTCAAAACATCTGGTTACTGAGCAATGCAAAAATATCCAACAGCTTCCCTGACACTGGGATGAGACAGGTGAGACTCAGGTATGAATATTAATTAAGAAGTGCAATTAGAAACAGCCCTGTGAGAAGTGATATTTAACAGATTGGGTAGAACTATTTTATTGTGCAATTATTAGAAACTATCAAATGCAGAAGGAAGACACTCCAAGCTTGACAGGTACAGGAATGTGATTATCACTGCAACAGCCAAACTGCTTCAGCAGAAAGGGAATTTCTTCACTTACCTTTGAAAGCTGAGAGGTTCCTATTTATAAATTTTCTGATATGAATGGAAATATGCAAATGTAAGTTATTTATTACAATCAGCTTATTCTTACCATAGTATTAATAGGAATAAACAAAATTATAAGCTATTTCATTGCAATAGTCGTTAGCAAACTATTTGATCACTTGCTCCCTCCCAGATTTCAGATTAAACAGCTTTACCCAGCACGGGTAGCAGATCCCAAGAACTAAAGCCACTTGGATCAGACCTTTCACTAAGTCCTTTCTTCTGAGTATTAACACCTGCTTATCATTTAAATACCAGCTGACAGGGAAACATTTATAAACAAACCCCCCAACTTCATACAAGGCTTAAAATCTGAAATTTAAGCAAAGCAGCTTCTGCCATGGGGAGCTTTAGTTCTTCACCGACACAGGCAGTACCAGGGAGTTTTCCTTGGCATCCTCTGGAGCAGCAGCTCACTCAGTGTCACCTCCCATCGCTTCGGGAGCGACTGTCCCGAAAATCCGGAGTGCAAGGACTGGAAACGGCGTGGTGTTTTCTACAGAAACAGCTCAACCTGCTCTGGGGAGCTGATAGGAAGGAATCCCTCCCTGTGAGGGTGGGGAGGCCCTGGCACAGGTTGCCTAGAGCAGCTGTGTTTGCCCCATCCCTGGAAGTGTCCAAGGCCAGGTTGGATGGGGCTTGGAGCAACCTGGGATAGCGGAAGGTGTCCCTGCCCATGGCAGGGGGTGGAACGGGATATGCTTTAAGGTCCCTTCCCACCCAAACCATTCCATGATTTGGGATCCCGCAGCCCCCACGGAGCTGCCCTGGGTCACCCCCCGCCCGCAGTCAGTGCCCGGCGGGACAAACCCCGGGCGGGGCCGGAGCCCTCGCTGCGAATATTCCTGAATCAAAACCCCCAAGCCCTCGATCTCCACCCTAAAGGAGGAAAACAACTTCCCCGCCCGCACCCGCCACACGGAGCGCTCGGCTCGGCTCGGCCCGGCCCGGGGGCGGCTCCGGCGGGGCCGCGTCTCCTCTCACCTGCGGACGGGTCTGCGTGAGGGGCGGCGGGGGCGCGCAGCGCCCGCGGGTATCCGTGAGGGGCGGCGGGGGCGCGCACCGCCCGAAAGTGTCCGTGAGGGGCGGCGGGAGCGCGCCGTGCCCGCGCGTCTCGGGGCGGGGCGGCGGCGGCGGGAACGCGCCTGCGCGCGCGTCCCCCCCGCGCGCCTCCTCCGGGAGCGGCGGGATCGTGTGAGGGGGTCGGTGACCCGGATGGAGGGAGGGTTAGATGGAGGGAGAGGGAAGGAATGAGGGAGAGGGAGGGAATCCGGGGGTTCTGCGCATGCCCCGGCCGCGCTGAGGGGCCCGCGGGCTCGGGTCGCCTGAGGGGCCGCGCGGGTCCCGCCACCTCCCCCGGGGGGTTCCGGGCGTCCCCAAAGCGCTCTGGGGACACGGGCGGTGATTGTGTGGCACGGATCCCTCCCTGAGAGGCGACGGGCGCCCACCGCTCGCCTGGCCTGAAGGAGGGGCTGTCCRGGGTCCTTGTGGGAATGGGTGAGCTCAGAGCGATGAGAAATTGAATAAAAATTCTGCAAATTGCCCTCGGAACAGCATCTGGACGAGCGGTTGGCGGCTGAGCTGCTGCTGTGGAGGAAGGAGCTGCCCAGAGAAGCTGTGGGTGCCCCATCCCTGGAAGTGTCCAGGGCCAGGTTGGACAGGGCTTGGAGCAACCTGGGATAGTGGAAGGTGTCCCTGCCCATGGCAGGGGCTGGAACGGGATGTGCTTTAAGGTCCCTTCCAACCCAAACCAATATATAATTCCATGATTCCTCCCCTGGCATTAATCGGGATGGCTCTGCCACCAGCCTGGGCCAGCTGCCAGATGGGAACAGTGACAGTTTGTGTTCTCCTCGGAGTAAATCACGGCTTAATCCAGCCATGAGATGGTTTCAGACAGCCGCCATCTGAACTGTGTGATAGATGAGTGCCTGGGAACATTTACCTCGAGAGAAAGCACAAACCAACATCCTTTSTTTGCTTTTTCACAAGAAACCCACACAAAACTATTGAATTGCACTGACACAAATACTGAGTTCAACAGCTTTGTCCTCACTTGGAAAGCCAGAAGACAGCGTGGATTTGTCACATAAGTACTGAGATTTCTGTGGTTGAAATATTTTGTTCTAAATTTCAGAAATAGGCAGAGAGAGATGCTGAGCTCCTCTACCCGGTGATTTGTCCACAGTGCAGACCCTTCCCTCGTAAGAGAACAGCACAGGAGAAGTCACTTTAGGAAGGTAAGATCAGTCTCACCTGTCCAGATAAAGGGATTCTGCAGTTTAGATGCAGTGCAACTTCAGGTACTGATTGGTTACTCTCAGTTCTCAGCCTTCCCTTGCTGCAATCTCCTGCTTTATCGATTCAATACCACGTTTTCCTCCCTGGCCAGCAATATATTCTGCTTTAATACCACAAACTCCCACCATTTGTGTCCATTTCAGTGGCATTTTAAGTACTCTGTCTTTTGTAATAACACCTCTTTTGTAGCACTCCTGTAACACTCCTGACATCAATGGCACATCTTTATATCAGCACTTAAAACACTTGTAATATAACACACTAACCCTTGAATGATGGATGTTAACAAAGTACTACTCATTTATCTGAAATTCTGGGAATTAGGGAAGCTGCTTCTGCCAGTATTATCCGGGGAGTCAATGAAGTGCAGCTCTAACATCGAAGCTGCTCTTGGGTTGTTTTTTTCTCCCTTTGTGGTTTGGGAGCCCAAGAGATACATTTAATTAAAAGTGTCCTGAGGGTTATCTTCTGCTTCTCCCCCTGGACTAAAACCCATCTGGTGAGTGTTAATTAGGTTGGCAAGCAGTCCATTAAGCTAAATTGCCACTATTCTGCATCTTTTGGTGCAGTGAAGCTGCTTCTGTGGGTGCCTTGTGGCCAAGGGATGTCATCTCCTACAGCAGAGCATTCCCAACTATTGTCAGAGGGCTTGGCTGTCTCAAAGCTCTCAATTCAGTAAAAAAAAATCATGAGTCAGGCCACGAATAATGTAATGATTTTGGGGTTGTGTCCCCCCCTCCTTTAGGCTATCCTTGGATCACGTTTCCAAGCTCTTCTCCAAAATACTAAATGCTAATTTTTTTAAAAAGCCCTGTAAAACTAAGTTTTAAAAGTAAATTGCATAATTCCTACAGCTGACCCCAAATATGTGGAGACTCCTGTAAAACTGGAAGCATTACTAATGCTGTAACATTACAGGAGCTGGAACAATCTGCACTTCATTTAAGTATCCTGTTAAAAACAGACACACAGCTCTTTCAATACACATTTTCTTAAACCAAATCCTGTCTTAACTTCTCTCAAGACATTTTTGGTCAATTAAAGCTATACCAAGAACATGGAGCAAGCCAGGATTCTCCAGGTTTTACCACAGTCTTTTATTCAAAGTTTTGTTTTACCACAATCTTTTATTTAAAGTTTCATTTGTCTCACCTGAAAGACAAATAGAATTAAATAGACATGCAACATTGCTTGTGAAAAATGAAGCAGTTACCCTTTATAGTGCAATAGTGTAAAGCTTGATTTATTTACACATTTTAAGGTGAGCAGGAGAATGTTGTAGATCATTTTATACATTCAGCCAACACAGGAGCTGTGCTCCACAGCGTTAAGTTACACATAAGATACACACTGAGAGTGTTTTAAGTGCTCTGGTGCATTGAAAAGCCACACAGGGTAGAGGCAAGAGATGTCAGCTCACACTGGGTAAAGAAGCCAGAGATGGAGCCAAGGAGCTGCTCCAGCACTTTGGTGAAGGAGACAGCTCCTGATGCTGAAAAATCCTTCCCATTTGGGATCTGGGGGTGCTGTGCCCTTGGGGATCAGCCCCTGAAGTGTTGACATTCAGAGATCAGAGTGTGCTGTGCACCAATTACATCATTTTTCACCCTGGAATGGTGCTCAGGGCTCCTCTCCTTTAAACCCTCCTGTGCTGTTCAGCTGTAAATATTTGCTGCCATCCCTGGCATAGCCATTGGCACCTCAGACTAACAAATATTGTGTAAAAACCTCAGATTTGAGGGTGCAAAAACCTTCCTGTTTCAGTTTCTCTGAACTAGAAGGGTGGTGAGGAGTTTAATTCATTCTTGAAAGAGTCAGAAGTCCTACAGTCAAGTTTACACAAGATGCTTGGTTTCTCTGGGCCCTGCTCATGCCTTTTCTTATGCTGAAGAGCAGAAAATAAAATTTTCTGGAAGATTGGGAGAAAAAGCAAGAAAGGGGAAAGTGCATAAAATTAAAAAAAAACCAAACCAACCACATTTTAAGATTCCAGTGTTGAACAGCAGCAGCAAACAGGAGTGAGGTGCAGTCCCTCAGTCCTACCCCTACATCAGAGCAGGGAGCTGAGGCCCATGGCCCAAGGAACACCTCAGGCTCCACTGATGTGGCACAACAATCAAAAATATTGTGATTTATGTGCTGTAGAAACAGACACCACCTCCAGTGGGGGCCTTTGTCAGGAAGTTTCTAGAAGCAAACAAAGGGAGGTTTCCCTGCAGGTAAAGGGAACTGTCATTATTAAGTAGAATTATTGGAACACACAGAGGCTGGGTAAATAAAACATGGTTATGTAAAGCTCTGGAGCAAGACTTGCCTTTGGAGTCTTTAAGGAAAAGAGCCAAACCCACACAATAACACAAAAGCTCAGCTTATGGCTGGGGGCAGTTTCACTCAGAGAAGTGCTGACCCCTGAGGGCTCTGTGCAGCGAGGAGGGTCAGGAATCAGATTCAGGCTCAGGAGAACTGAGTTTACAGCAAACCCATCCCTGAAGCAGGCCAGAGAGCAGCCTGCAAGGGGAGCACAGGCCAGGGCTGCACAGCAGAGCAGTTCTGTCCCTGGCAGAGCTCTGTGTCCATCTTCCAGGATGTGATGAGAGAAAACCCAAACCAGCTACTTATTGCTGCAAAGTGTGTGCCCCAGTCACCTGCTGGGTTTAAATACTACTGAGAGCTGGGGAAACTGCACTGTTACACCCTGGACCATCCTGATAGAGATGTCAGCATCCACACATGCAGGCCCTTCTGATGAATTATTTTATACCACAYAATTAAACACAGAGAGTATTGCCATGGAACGAGTGTGTGGTTTAGCCCAGGTTGTTTTCAAACTTCGTGTTCTGTGGTTGCAGAACTAACAGGTCAAAACAGGTTGATTAAATGGGACAAGAGAAGGAAAGGCAGCATTCCTGTGCCCTTCCCATTCAGCCTCCCTGCAAGACTTCAATTTGTATTGTTAATGAACAAAAGCTGCCCATAAATTCACCAACAATCGATGGCCAGATCCAAAGGCAGTAAATCAGTGTCACTGCAACCCCAGCAAGAGGAATGCTCTGGCAGCATTAGCCCATTAACATCCTTATCTTGCTCAAACACAGAAAAAGTATCGAGGGTGAAAGAAAAGCTGTCATTTCTTGAGGTGCAGGGGATGCCCCTGATAAGATCTGAATTGTGCCAAGCTGGTGCAGAAACCTCACGCAGGTGCCCGTGGGTACAGCCCCAGGGCACCTCCTCTGTGCAGGGGGGAAGGTTGTTTTTCTAAGCTGCACAAAAATGCCAAAGCAATCTAAAATATGTCCAGATTGAATCAGCCTTCAGAGCTGGCAAAGCAAATATATGCAAAAGAACAGTTCTGTTGTCCTGTACAACAGCAAGAACCTGGAATAACTATGTACAATCAGTGGAGTTGTTGGGAATTTCTGGCAGTGGGAACAGAAACTGGCCACGAGTCAATTTAACAAATAAAAATAATAATAAATAAATGCAGAAAGACACTGTTCCAAGCCCAAGATCCTCCCAAACCTCCTGGTATTAGAGGAAATACTTAAAATATGTGGAACACAAGCACTGTTCCTTTCAAATAAAGTTCCAAGGTCCTGGAGACTGCACTGTGCAGACAGCCCAAGTCACACTGAGTGGACTTAAAATTCAGTTTCACAGCACAAACCCCAACTTTTAGAGAAGGCAGTGCTATCAAAGTGCCAGGATAACTTGCATGTACCAGTAAATGTTGTACTTGGTCCTTTCCACTTGACAAGTTCCCCATTCTCCCCCCTTGTGTCCATTCTCCCTCCATATCAGCTCCTGGCCATCTCCTGGAAGCTGGAAAGATAAATATCAAAGTACACAAAGCTCTATTATTCTCACAGCCCTCAATGAGTGCTGGGCTGTGCACCCTTCTCTTCTCTCCCTAGGTCATCCACAATAGTAGAGAAGCATTTTTTTTATCTTTCTTTTAAAGGAAAAAAAGGGGAGGACCCCAACACCTAAATTGAGCTTTTGGACTAAGGAACTTCAACACCTTTAAGTATTTGGGACCACTGGAGTTGGAAATCCTGTCTCAATCAGAAAGAAAATAAATAAACATGATAAAGAATTAAGACCTTGTCAAAATTACATCAATTTCCCCACTAGATACAGTCACATCATTCTCATTTCTCCTTGTCCTCATCCTCTACAGTGTTCCCTCTGCACTATTTAATCCAACTTGCAGCTCCTGCTATGAAATCAGAAAACTGGCAAATAATCTTTGTTCTAAGCCATATAATCCCGTGGTGCTCTAAAAACAGCTCTCATCCTCAGTGCTTATGTTCAACACCACAACAGTTATACAGGAAGTGCCCAAAATTCCTGGTTTGAAGTCATAAAGTGTTCACTCTCACCAGTTCTGCTGCTCTAAAGACATAGCAGGTGCCAGTGTTGGTGCTTAAAAACAATTCCAATTATTGCCATGTTAGGGGAGGCTCCGTGGTCACACCAGGATTTGCAGCCTTCCTGGGAATCTGTACAGTCCCTGTAAATGAAAGATTAAATCCTGCCCTCCTCTCTCTGTGAGCAGCTCCTGAAAACTTCAGTCAGGAGATAAAACCACTCCCAGCAGGGCTGAAAACTGCACAGTCACTTCTCGTGCCACAGCATCTCCTCTCTCATCAGTTCCATGATGCTGCACTCACCACTCCACAATTCCAGCCAGCAGCATTCCATGCAGAACTGGGATTTGCTTCCTGCCAGGATGAGTGCTTTCAACCTCACAACTAGAAAGAGCTGTTGATTTTAATAATCAGTCTGGAAAGTTCAGCTTGAGACGAGCTCGAAACTGTTATCAAGGTTGGCTTTACACTTGCTTAGATTTGAACAGGTAAATAAATAAAGGTCAAACTTCTGACGTCTCAAATCAGTTCCTTGAAGGTCACTCACTCCTTTTTGCTGTGCTCCAGCACCCTGTAGGGAGGGGCAGAGACTCCTTTGGATCCGTGCTGCTCCTGCACGATGGGCAGCGTGGCTGGGGTATAAATTTCTGGCATGTTGTCATTGTTCTCCAGGGCACCGTAGGAGAAAGAAGCTTTGAGGTCAGGCTGCACTGCAATCCCTTTGTCGTGCATGTTCTGCATGCCTGGAAAGAGCAGAGGCACAGATTAGGGACAAAAGTGCATTTTTCCTGTGCTCTGCTCAGTCAGCAGATGAGGAGTCTCTGAGGCTCATCGGTTCCTCGGGTGTTGCATCAAAGACAGGATGGTTTTGTGCTCAGCACTGCAGCAGCTGATGGAGAAATAAGCTCCAAGTGAATGAGGGTGGCACTCAGTTATTCATCAGGTGCTGCAGATCTTTTATACAGCTCACCAGAGAGTTTAGCTGTGCTTCCCAAAGGAAATTTCTGCTCCTCTACCTCTTGGAACTTCTCAGCCATCTGCAAAAATCAGTTCTTCCTGCTGGACCAAGCCAGATCTCAAGGATATGCTCAAACCAGTTCATATTCCCAGATAAGAACTGCCTGATATACCCAATACTGAGCAGAGCCCAAAGCCTGAGCTTTCCCTGTGCAGCCCAACACTCAGAGTGATGAAGCCCTGGATTTCTGGTTACCTGGCATGGCATCCATTGATATGTAGGGTTCGAAGGGGACAGGCTTCTTCCTATTTCTGGTGATCAGGAAGACACCCAGAAATGCTATGAGGCACCTGAGGGAGGAGACAAGAGCACTGAGATCACTGAAAAGGGAGAGCACAGAATATTCCAGGTTGCTTCTTCCACGTAGCTCCACACAGAATTCAGAGCTGGAGTTCAAGAACTGCAAAGTCAGAATTCCAGGGCACTGTCTCAGCTGAACCCCCTGCAGCAGCACTGAAACACACCCAGCAACCAGCATAATTTCACTTTTTCTTTATCAAAACGCAGGGAAAAGTTTTCATGTTAATTAATTAATTAACCTTGACTAACTGAAGGGGAAAGGAAGCATAGCAACATTTGGTTTTCTTTGATGAAATTCCAGGATTTGGCAGCCTGACCTTTGAAAGGCTTCCTGTAGGTAAACACACTGCCAACCATGGATCTTGATTTTGACAGAGAAAGGTGCAGTTCAGAACAATAATCTCCCAATTGTTTAAAGTTTTTTTTTTCTGTACTTATCTAAAAGCCGTTTGAGAATGTCCCTCATTATGGAGAGCTAATTACACCAAGACACAGAGTTACACAGGAAATGTTTTACTGATCAGATCTGCATTGTGCTGTCTCCATGCCCTAGAAACTCCAGAAATCAGTCACAGTTCAGGGAAGGTGCAACACCTGAAATGAGACTCCCCAGAGAGGGTTTCTTTGGGTTATTTTACAATTCTTCCAGATTCGTGAGCAGGCAGCTTGAAAACCAACCCATTCCCTGAACATCCAAGCTGATGTCCAGGATTTAGTGATTAATGGTTGTATAATTGTGCATTACTGAGGGTTTCACTGTTTTTTCCACACACAACATTGAGCTCTAAGGGCCACTCTCTGCTCTGACAAAGTGCTTTCAGCCTCTTCTGTTCTCCAAGACAGATTGTCCCTCCAATACGGAGATATTTTTAAAATAGATTTGTATTTTTAAAATTTGAGTCACATAAAGCAACACTTCCCAGTTTTCTGTCAAAGAAACTTGGAGCACTTACCCCAGGGCAAACATACATATGTGGAGAACATCTTCACCCGTGAAGTCCAAGTAAAAAGTTGCTCCTTCAAAAGGAAATAATTCATTACATCTTCCCTCCCAATGACACCTTCAGCACACCCCTCCAGAACCCACATCAAGCCAAATTCCTATTTTTGTAAACACCTTTGGGTTTTTACTGATCTTAAAATAGAAGAAGGTGTCCTGATTTCTATTTTAACACAAATTATTGACAAATCTTTTAGAGTTTCACTACCAAAATAGTTCCGCTGGTGTCACTAATAGAGATGCAAGTGAGTGCAGCATAAACAAGAGGGACTATTTTTGAATGACAAACCAGATTTAGCTACAACAGGATACAAACTCTTGACCCCAAACTACAACAAACAGCTCAAACCTCTAAGAGAACTGTCCTTGGTATCCTGGGTGTGAGCAGGACACACATTCTGGCTCCTGCTCTTTATATTTTTAATGGAAGTAAAGGAAATAAGGTGCTGAATCTGAGAGCAGCTATGGCTTGGGACATGACATGAAATAAATATCATTTAAAAAGCAGACCAGACTCTCCTCAGACTGAAGAGGAGCATTAAAAGGCAATGTGCAATTTATGTATTTATTTATTGCCCCTATACCTGGCAGGGCACTGCTGTTTACACAGAGCATCCAGCACTGCCAGGCAGATGCATTTCTTGAGTGCTGGGTTTGGGTTTTTTTGTGTTTGTTTCCCCGAGTTTTGTTCCTGTGTCTGAGGAGAACAAAACCTCACAAAGGTCTGAGCCTGAGGGGCTGAAAATGCTCATCTTTGTTCCTGCAGATAAAGCTTTTCTATGTGGGCAAGAAATTGGAGAAACCCAGCAAGAAAAGAGCCTATAAAGTGAGCTGCTCACTCCAGATACAAAACTGTCAAAGAGAGATCACAATACCTTGGAGCTGAGGAAGCAAACAGGTTTGGAAATTGTCACACCTTTTAACAAAACCTAGGTAAGTTCAACAAGGAGACATTTGAGCTGTGTATTCACCTGCACATCTAAGAACATACATGGAATGAGGAACAGTCTGAAATATAAATTTCCCTGCACTTTAAACAAAGTGACAGCACTGAACAGAAAATTTTAACACAGTCTAATGGGATAATACGCATTTTTAGGAAGGAAAAAAACCCAAACCAAGCCAGCTGCAGATGAGAGATGACAAGAAAATACAAGTCATCACATTGCTGAGTATTCACCTCCTTCAGGAGGATTATTTTCCAACATCTTTTGCCCTTCTTGCAGAAAGGTTTGTGCAGTTACCTGCTGAGATTGCTGCTGTGGTGGACACGATGTAGCCAATGCTGGAGATCTGAGCTGAGTCATAGAGCTGGGAGGCTTGAGCTAAAAACCTGCAACACAATCACAGGCAACAGGGGCTGATTGGGAAGGATCCTTTTTTTGGAAACATCTTTCAAAGGTGATGCATAAATTTGAGAAAATTCATTCCTTTTCTCAGTAAACAGCAGCAGCAGCAACCCTTGGAATGAATAAAAAAGACAGGAGAGGGAGGTTTGTGGCTCTGCTGATGCAGGCACTGAAATTACTGCCCTGACCTCAGGGCCAGTGTCCCTCACATTTTGAGAAGCTTTTTATGTTATTGCAAGTACAAAGGGGAAAAAAATCCTTAAAAATAAAATACATTATCAACAACTGATTGTGCACTCTGATTTTAGCCAGTGCACAGATACTGTATTTGACTTGTGCCYCCTTCATTCCTAAAATTGCTTTGCAAATACTTGAATGATGGGATTAAAACCACTTGCCAGTGTCACTTTGTGGAAAAGCAAAGCCCACAATTATCCCAGGAAACTGGGACATGGATCTGAGGACAGGTGACAGAAGAGAATGGATAATTCTAATTTTAATAGGCATTTTTGGCATGGTAACAAACAGTTCCTGACCCAAAACCCAGCAGAATTACAGACCCAAAAAGTGGAGTTCTTACGTGGCCTGGTAGATGGCTGTGGCAATCATACACACCAACATGATGTAGAAGATGGGGGAGTCCAGCTGCAGGTTTCCCTGGATGGACACAAGGATCATCCCAGCCACTGCCTTCACTGTCACCACGGTCATGGAACCTGTGGGAGTTCACCACACTCAGCTGAGGCACCTGCAGAAGCTGCAAACAACCCCAAGATCCACAAAACCCTGACCCCTTCTCCTGCCACGCCAAACAAGCGATGCAAAGTGCCTGTTTTATCACCAGCTCTGCCTGGTTTATTCCCAACAAAACTGACCTTTATCACAGTTCCCATGTCTACAGAACTGGGAGCATTTACTGTTTTTTTAAGCATTTAAAGAGCATTTTGCAATTACATGATGGAAGGATACAAATTTTCATTGGTTTGGTTAATAAGGCAAAGGAAGTCTTCAAAATGAGACTCAGGAAGAGCTCTCCTTTCTCTTTGTTGGAAGCCCAAGTTGGGGCCAGTCAGATTAGGGCAGTTGCTTTGTCTGTAATTCATGAAGCCCCTGAAATCCAGCCCCAAACAGTTCAAAACCCAAAAAACAGTAAAAGAAAAGGCACTGTAGGAACTGAAGGTGCATAAACAGCAAAACTTGAGGACTGTGACATGGATTTCAGCATGGCAGACTTGCTGTTGCTCACCCTTTTTTAMCATTTAATTGATTACAGTTTCTTTAAAAAGAAAAGAATCATGTGGAGAAAGGTACAGGTGAAATGCTGCCCTTTCCAAAGTCACTGCAGGATTCCACTGTGGGCTGTAGGGACACCAGAATCATCAGAGGCTCTCCCAGTTCAACAGGGACAAGCTGGGGGGGCAGAGGATTCCTCATTTCTTTACCCACACAGCAAATCTTCCCTCTTGTAGGTCAAATCCTCTCTTTCATCCCCTGGATCAGCCTTCCTTATCCACTGAATGCCACACTTTGTGTGCTCAGATTAAAATTAAGAACACTAATGAATAACTTGCACTTTCTGTACTTGGCAGATTATTTGTCTGATGGCAAATAAGTCTTAGTTGTTCAAAGGTCATTTGCAAAGATCCTAAACATCAGCTTCAGCATTTGCAGGAACATTTCTGGAGGAAACGAGTGCATTTCATGGCATTAATTAGGTCAATATAATCCCCTACATGCCATAGGTGCCTCAATTTACTGTTTAAAGACCTTACAAGTCCATGTCAACTTACCCAGCAAAGCCACCAGCAGGAGAATAACTACAATGTAGTTTGCATTCCTCTCCTTGTAAAAATACAGGAGCAGACAGAAAACAATGATCTCCACAAGCTACAGAAGAGAGAAATGAGAATATTAAAGATGCAGAGCACATGGGGTTGGCAGTAAATGAGATTCTGAGGCAATCAAACATTAGAATCACACAATAGGGCAAATCAAAGGARAATGGGGATCCCACACAATTACAGACCAAATTTAGTATCATCTTTGATTCCAGTTAGATGAGAAATTCAGCAGCTTCTTGCAGAACAGGAAACATGGGGCACTTTTGACTTTGCATTTATGGGAAAGCAGCAGATCAAATAATCCTGACTGAATATTCASAGCAGAGACCTCAGCCTGCCTTCTGCAGTGAGGTTCCACAAGTGCTCCCTGGAGCAATGGCCAAGCTTATCTTCATTAAAACCCAACAGACTTCATGAGATCTTCAATGAGAGATTYGTGGCTCCAGAGCAAGTCAGTGTAGAAAAATCCCACAGTCAAGCACAGTAATTTTCAGTTAAAGATATTTAAGTCCTACAGAATTCAGAGAAAGAAAAGGAGAGTTCCAAGCTGGGCAAGTGTCTGACCCTGGAAAAGCTGTCACAGGTTCGTGAGCGAACACAAGGAATATTGGTAGAAGGAAAAATAATGCTGGAAATGAAACTCCCCATGAGGACAAAACCAGCCCACCCTCCAGGGGCCACCTTACCACGTAGAGCAGGAATGGCCAGCTCACTAAATGCCTGGTGATGTTTTCTGCTGTCATCTTCTCGTGGCTGTTGGGTCCGAAAGTCACCAGCAGGTAAGTTCCAACAATGGCCAAGGCACAGCCCACGAAGGACAGCACGTGGCGCCCTGGGCAGGCACAGCACACGGCAGGAGAGGCCACAGTTAGTGGGGGAGGGGGGATGCATGGAATTAATCACACATCACCATCAGTCACACCCTGCATGCTCCTGTGAGGGGCTCCTGGGTGCCCTTCCTGCCCTGCTTCCAGAATACTGGAGCCATTGGGGCAGCGGGGGGGTGGGAGCTGAGACAAAAAGGTAGTACCAGGTGGCAGCTGCTTAACAAATAAAGCTACAGGGTCTGTGTCTGGGGCTGATCCTGCCTGGAACTGCCCACAGCCCTTTTCCCACTCCTGCAAACACCTCCACGTTTATGGAATTCAGCTCATTCTCTCGTGCCTGTTGCAGAATCAGGGCTGCAGCTCCAGCCTGGACAGCCACGATACTCAAACCCTRCAAACAAACCCCATTTCCATGTATTTCTAACATCTGTGAGGTTCAGAGGATTTGGCACAAGTCAGGGAAAAAAATACCCATTTGTAATAAACAGTGGATGACACATTTCTTCCAAGAGGTGCTAAYGAGACCTTGCCATCCCTGTAATTATAATTCCTGAGAGGCCTCACTGTGTGTGTTGAATTGTAAACACAGGAAAAACGAAAAGAAACTGTGGAACTTACTCAAAAATTCCTTGGGCTTCCATTTCTCTTTAATAAATATAATTCCTATGATTGCACTAGCTGTAAAAAAAAAAAGGAGAAACAGTGAGTTCTGTATCAATCAGGAATCTCCCACTGGAACACTCGGATTCTGTCCTCCTTACCCACAACAGACACTGCACTGAGGGGCACAATCAGGGAGAGAGGAGCAAAGGCATAGGAGGAAAACACTCCCAGTTCTCCCAGCACCAGCAGCAGCAATCCACTCCACCAGGTCTTGGTTTTGAAGTAGGCCCGGGGGTCTTTGGAGCCTGCCAGCCTGATGTGGCTGTATTTCTAGGAGAGAAAGCAGAAGTCAAGCAGGTTTGGCAGGCTTGAAGGGTTTTATTTTTTATAATGCAGGATGAGTATTTGCTTCAGGACACTCACCTGCAGGTTGAGTGCAATACTGCTGACAAGATGCCCAAAAATAGCCAGTAATGCCCCAATCAAGTTCTCCTGGAAAAACAAGGGAAACACACAAGAATTAAATTTAGCCAAGGAATTTGGAGGGGTTTGTACACTCTGGAAGAGAGCAAACTTTTAAATTTGTTCCTGAACCATGGAATAGTTTGGGTTGGAAGGGACCTTTAAAGGTCATCTCGTCSAACACCCAACTGTCAATAAAATCTGTTTATCTCCTTCCCTTCCTACTGCTCTGGGGCAATTCAGGTAAGTTCTGTGGCTGTGTTCCAAACCTGTGCACTCAGGTGAAAGATAAGCCTTAACAGCCACTTTCTCCAGGAGACTTCAATTAGTTTGCAGTTTCTCAGAGAGGAGAAGGATAAAGCTAAAAAAAACCCCACACTGTCACTCATCCTTCCCTTTGAAAAACTCCTTTATGAGGATGTTTATTGCCCTGGAATTCGACGGAGAGTGGATCAGGAACCTCTGCTTTCAAACCATTTTGCTGTTCTCCACTTGTGACAGTTGCTGGTTCACTCAGTAATTCAGCCCCTCTGATGAAGCAGCCCAATTATCACAATTTTAGGTTGTTTTTTATATGAACCAGTTATTCCCAAAGTCACAGGCAACTGGTGACAGCTCSCAACCTCTTCTGCACTGGCATGCCCAGCTCAGCAACAATTCTCACGCTCTAAAGATGGAATTTGAAATAAAAAAAGGATGTAAAGCAGGGTGAGTCACAAAGGAAATGGAGACGAGGAATGAAGAGAAGAGCCTGAGGCTAAGCCAGGCCATTTAACATTTCTGTGCTCCCAAAACTGTCTAAATCTCATTAATGTCATTAGCACTGTTCCTTCAGTCCAGTCCTCACTTGGATTGATTTGGGATAACCCAGCTCACATTCATATCCCTCCCTTAACAATTCATTTAATCTTGATTTTCTCATACACAGAAGAACTTTCAAATTCTTGTCAGTGGAACAAAAACCTCTTTATCAGAATGCACAAAAATAAGATTTGCCCAAACAGCTTCGTTCAAAACCACCTGGGAGAAGTTCCCAGGACAGACAGTGAAGGTGGCAGGAGGATGTCACTGTGTGACCACAGCTCAGAGCTTTTTGGGCTGTGACAGGCTCAAGTCCACAGCAGTTGGGTCCACCAGGACCCAAGACTGAGGTCTTAAAGGACTTTTTCCAGTGGAAAAAAATTTCTTTCTTGCCAAGATTTTCTGAGTACCTTCAGAATCAGGGATTCAGAGGAAATTTATTTGGGAACAGCCCTGTTCCCAGCTGGAGGAATTACAGCAACGTGTCCCATCCCAGCTGGGATGTCCCATCCTCCGCTGTGGGCTGACCCCCCTGAAATTCAAACACTTGAATGCACCAGAGCAAACCAGAACATGTGAGCTCAGTTACTGCTGCATGGCTCAGTCTGAAAGGGCACCTGTCACAATTCCTGCACCTAAACACCTTCACACCTCCACACCTTTCACTGCCACTCCTTCCTCCACTTTGCTCTGCAGACACAGAATTTCTCTTTCCCTCTCTCACTATACACAGGATATAACACCCCAGGGCCTCCAGGCATGGCTAAATACAAAGGCAGAGCACTTTCTGCAGAAAATAACCCCAAACCAGCATCATTATCAGCTTACTCCAACAGCCAGGGCCTTCTGGGGATACGCTGGGGTGGAAAGCTGACCTTGTAAGAGAAGGAGTCTGTGTGTGGCTGCACRGAAACCGCTGCTGTGGCCAACGGGAGCTGCTGAAGCTGCAGACTTGGGCTGTTGCCTCCTTCCATTTTGTTGGTTTTTTTTGCTTTTCAGCCTCTTTGATGCTGGAACTTCTCTTTAAAGAAGAGACTTGGACCCTGCTGGAGCCAACTTTTGGTACCACTCCTTGCCATCCATCCTGTTCCCTTGGACAAGTTCAGGGAAGCACAAACAAGTTCTCTGGAGCCTGTCTGCTGCTTGCCTTCCCCACCACAGGCAGAAGGGTGGATGAGCCACTATTTCCAGCCAGTCAGTGGAGCAGCAGGGTTATAATCCTTCAAGGTGAATCTACGGGAAAAAAAAAAAACAAAAACAAATAATTAGATCAAATAAATCTGTGGGCCAAAACCTGCAATGAAGGATAGGCCACAGGAAACCCCCCCGGAATCAAACTCCCAGCTGCACATAAAAAAAAAAGAAAGCAGATTTTAAATGTCTTCTTAGAAAGCCTTGGACAAAAACTCACACAGACTTTGCTTTACAAGATCTKGTGAACTGGCTGGGCCCCAGGGGTGACACACTCAGCTGGCATTTAACAGCATCACAAAGGCTCTGAAGTCCTCCAAGCTCTGCTTTTCATTTCCCTGAGCCTCCAGTTCGTTCAGGACCGGCACTACATGAGTCACACCATCCCCACGTGCTGGGGATGACAGCGCTGCTCACTCTGCAAGAGAGGTCAACCCARGGGAATCCCTGCGACAGGCTGGAGCTTGGATTCCACACTGCCTGGATTCCTGGGAGCAAAACTCATTGGAGGTGTCTGGAAAGCACCGCACGAGCTCCCTGCACCGCCAAAGAGGAGCACCAGCACCACCCCTGCTTGTCTGGAAGGWGATGCTGGTGTGGAGTCACGGCAGGCGGAGACCCCACCAGTGACAGGACCTTGGCTCGCTCTGACCACCCGGAACGGTGCAAGCTGAGCATCCTCAGCCCGACACCCTGGACACTGACCCGTGGTCACCTCCCGGGCCGGCGGGACCCGTCCCGCCCTGGGGCTGGGAGCGGCAGCCTCCCTTGGGCACCCCCGGTGACCTGAATTCACGGGCTAACCCAGAGTGGACAGCACAACAGGGAAAGGGCAAACACACCCCTTTGTGAGGGGATGGGACGGCAAATCCCCCTCCCACGGTGAGCAAACCCTGCCCGGGCAGCGCGGAGCACGCAGACACCGCTCGGGCCGGGACACGGGGTGTCCCCACCAAACCCGCCGGTGCACCGGCCCCACTCCTCACCTGTCCCATCATCTGTCCCCTCCCCAGCCCCTCGGGGGGCGGCCCCGCCACTCACCGGCCCCCGCCGCTGCCCCGCGCCCGGCCCCGGCCCCCAACTCCGGCTCACGGTCGAGCACCGCGGTCGCTTCCTGCCCGGCGCCTCCGATTGGTCGCCGGCGCTGTCAATCCAGGGCCGGGCCCCGGCTGGGGCGGGGATTGGCTGCCGCTCGGGGGCGTGGCTTGGCTCAGCCTATGGGCGCAGGGCTCTGAAGGGCCGGGCGGAAGGAGCGGCATTCCGCCGCTCGGTTGGGGCGGGGCGGCCCCGCGGGCCCCTCCCGGGGCGTTCTCCGGCCCAGGGCTGCAGCAACAGCCGCGGCCCCGCGCCTTCCCCCGGCGGGACCCCGCTCGCCCGCGGTGGAATCCGTCCCTCCCGTTCACTCCGTGTGAGCGGCTCCCGGCGGCGCGAGCAGCCGCCGGAGCCGCCTTAAGGCGCATGCGCGAATCTCCTCTGCCGAGCCACCTTAAACCAACCGCGGCGGCTCTGAGAGCTCGCCTGTGATTGGGCGTCTGCCGCACATCCCCAAGTAACAGGCGCGGTGATTGGAGGAGAGCTGAGGCGGCTGTTGTCCCGGCAACCGGGTGTCCGCGTTCCCGCCGGTGCCGCCGAGGGCCGGAGATGCACCGGGAGGTACGGGCAGGTACCGGCCGCACACCTCACCTGAGAGGTGACCGGGGTCTCCCCGGTGCTCCCTGGCCTGCCTCAGCCGCTCAGGTACCCGTCCYTCCCAGCGTGCACCGCGCCGCCTCACCTGGGCGGGGCTGGGCCGTGAGGCGACTTCCGGTAGCGCCGTCCGCGGTCTCATCTGAGGGTGTACCTGCGGGCGCCACCTCAGGGAGTTACCTTCTCCCTCACCTGGGTCCCACTCGTCCCCCGAGCCACCGCCCCAGCAGACTCGCTGCTGGGTTCATCCCATGGAGACAGCAAAGGCCATGGCTGAGCTGGACCTGCTCTGGAATCTCGGCCCTGCTGCACGTTCAGAGCTGGGATTGAGCTCAGAAACAAARTCACGGCGCTACACTGAGTCGTGACCCTGGATGTGTGATCCGAGACTGGGGATCGCTGCTTTTCCACGAGGTACTTTAAGCAGGAAAGCACTGTCCGGTGCCACGTCCCAAAAATAAACAGCACTTACCACACTCACTGCAGAGCTGAAGGGTGAAAACCCCAACCAGGCCAAGGTTTTTCACTCAAAGCACAGCAAAGGTTCATTAATGGAGTAAATCAAGGGATATCTGGAACTATTTATAGCCACAGTAGGTTGGAGATGTCTCAGGTCCAAAATTTCTCTCCTTGGGGACAAACCAGCACCAGGGGATAAGAAATGCCATCAAATCATTATGCATTTGCAAGACAGGGGAAGGTTTCGTGTTTGCTCCCTCGTGGCACTGGACCAAATCCATGARATTTGTGTTTAAACTTTCCTCGTGCCAGTGCAGCGCTGTGGCCTGAGAGCTTGATTAGGTATTSGTGTTTTTGACATCATGTGTCTGATAACTGAAGGGGTGCTCAGCGTCTGTCCTCAGCTTTCCAGTTTGGAGAGGGTCAGCCCCGAGATGGGGTTGTTAAAAATCCCCTGACTCACTAAAGGAGGACAATCTGCAAAGGATTTAACAGCACTGAGTCACCCCCTTCCAAGGGTTTGTTTTTTTTCCCTTTTCTTCTTAAATAAATCAGGAAATGAAGTGCGGGAGTGGCTGCTGATTTCCTGACTGGAATACTGCATTGATGTTAGATTTGCCTTTATCTTGCACAGCCTGTGTAAAATGAAAGCTGGTTGTGTATTTACATCTTTCCTGGATTTCCATATTCAGAATGTTGTCATTCTTGGCTGTTCCTTTTAGGTTTCAAGACTTCCTCCAGTCCTTATAAACACCACAGAAAAGCGATCTCAAACTGGGGAAAAAAAAGGGATTTAAGTCTCAATCAAAGGGATTTCAGTATAACCAAGTGAGTAACAAAAATGTTTGATGTTTATGAGGTTTTTTTGCCACTGATAATGATCCTGTTCTGTAACCAGAATAGCAACCAAGTTTAGATCCAGGTCGTTAAATTAACTTTGCAATCACAACTGATAACAGGGAGAGAAATGGTAATGCAATATTAGTGGTTTAAGGCTTGAAATGATTCCAGATATATAATCTCATTCGTGCCACCTCCCCATCTCCCACCCACCCTGTTCCCTTTTCCCATCTTTTTGAGCATTCTTCAGGATAACATTCAAAGCCATGAGTGGAGTTAATCCCTGTGCGGTGATAGCCCAAGGTGACCCCCCTCTCTACCTTTTGCTTCCCTTCCCGCTGATCCCTGATTTTCGGGAATTACATCCTCTTTCCACCAGCAGAGGGAAGCAGAAAGATACTTTAAACCCGCAGTGATTTCCCAGCTTGCTCTCAACCGGGTTCCGTTTCAAGCCCAGCCAACACTCGCAGGTGCCAAGGGCCTCCTGGGCTTTCTGGATGCACCTTTCCAGCTGCTTCCTCAGCTGGGGGAAGGAGGATGCCCTTGCACAGCCTCCTGCTGTCTGGTGACTACGTGGTAAACCCAGAGCTCCAAAAATTACATACATGAGGGATTTCTGACACTCTGTACCGGCTATGTAAAGTAGGTAAATCAAGGAAGTATTTGGCATCTTCCTTCTTTCTTCTTCTGCCTTTGGCATCTTCTCTTTCTTCTCCTTGCTTTGATCTGTTCCTCCTTGCTTGTCTCTCCCATCTCCGTGATATCAGGAGTGCTTTATCTCAGGGTTGAATAACAGCAATCAAGGACGTACAGGACAAAAGATGAGGGGAAAAATGATCAAGGTGGAGAAGTTGCTTAAATCCCTTCTGTAGGCGCCATCAGTCTGCCTGGTCAGCTTCCAGCAGTGCCAGATGACCTGATGCTAAGCTGTGACTAAAGGAGAAAAGGCAGAGTCTGCAGGGAGCTTCACAAAGCACTCCCTTCCCTTTGAGAATTTCCTGCTTGAAGGGCAGAGTGGGCAGGAAGCCAAACCACAAACTACACAAGGGCTTGGCTGCTTCTTTCGTAGGCTTTATCCCTGGAGAAGAGTTCCTGCAGCAGCTCAGGGAGGGGAGGCACTGGACCCATCAACACCAGACCTTTTAGGGGCTGCTGGCTTGGGTTTTTTTGACCCTTGGCTGTGTCCTCTTCAGCAGCAGCCATTCTGGAGCACATTCCTTCAGCGGGGTAGTCAGGGATAAATGCCAGGACATGGAGTTTACCCACGTGTAATTTAGGCAATGGAAAGAGCTTATTTGCTTCTCACTGCCTGACCTAGAACACTCAACAGGTGACTTGACCCACTTYTGTCACTCTGCCAGTTCACCACTGTCTGCACACATCCCTGCAGGAACCAGGCCACCGGAGCTGGGAGCTGTTTCTGATGGATTTACCTCCCTGCACAGTGCCCCTTGTATTACCCAAATGTAATTCCAGGGATTCTGAGGGCACTTTGAGGCATGCAGGAGGTAAAACCTGCAAGGGTGTGATGTCTAATCTCCAATTACCCTGAGCAGCACTGAGGTGATGATGGACGTGCCAAACCCGGAGCTGGATGCACTGGATGGGAGAAGGGCTCCGTAGSTGTTGCCCTGGCACGTGCTGTCCTGGAAGGTGCTAATCAGGAACGTGCTGCCAGAGCAGGAACTCCCCTTGGTGGGGCAGGGATTGCRTCCAACCCTCGGCAGGCTGGTCAGCAGGAGCAGCCAAGCCAGGCAGTGAGGAGCTTGTGGATGCAGTTTTTTATCAGCTGCTGCAATTTTAATAGTCAGTTCCAGCAAAATGAGCAGGTCCTGCTTTCCTCAGCACAAACCTCCTGTCCAYGGGATGGAGAACCTCAAGCACATGGCAGGGCCATGGGGAGATGGACCCTGTGACCAGGGCAGAGCAGGGGCTGTTCTGGTTCTGCTSCTGGGGGTTGATAAGGAATAGCTGGCTCAGGATCCCTGCCCTCTGTGGATGAGCCCTCAGACCACATCTTCACAAATCTCCTCCTGGAATTTTAGAGCAGCCTAAGCCAGAGCAGCTCTGCTGAAATTCACGGGGTTGCATCACACACCTCAAATGTTGGTCTGTCCTGAAGCGTTTTCCTACAAAGAGAAATAAGTGGGAAAGATGATTTGTGCTCAGCTGCTTGATGACTCAGGTGGTGTTTTTACAGGAAAGGCTGAACCACAAGGATTGTGTGTGCACCCGAGAACTGGAGACTGATTCCTTGGGATCTGATTCCGTGCAGAGCTCTCCCAGTTTTCATGGAGGTGGCACATCTTTGGGGTTTATTATTTTTAGCACCATAGTAGCACCGTGCCACTTGTCCGTGCATGCAGCAGGGAACAGCTCAGCTGCAGCAGGAAAACAGACTGGGAAGTGATTTCCCTGTGATCTCACTGTAAATCAGCACCTTCTGCAGCAGACAGCACAGCCTGCCTGCTCCCAGCCACTCTTCCCTTCAGTCTTTTGCAAGACCAAGCGGAGCCGGAGCCTCCATTCCTTTTCCAGCCATTCCTGGTTGTTTCTTAAGGGAGTTGAGCCATGCCAGGGTTGCTGCTGCTGTGGCCAAGCACAGGTTCCATCTGGATGGTGTTTTTAACCAACCCTTTGCTCATCCATTCCCCMTCTTTGAATTTTGTATCTTTCCTGCTCCTTCTTGCTCCTGCCAAACACAGTTAAATCCCTCCATCCAGCCTCATGTCTCTGCATGAGTGGAATAATGCCCCAACTGCTTCATTTTCTCCTCTCGACTGCCCATTCCCTGTTCTCCAGTCCCAGGCATCCTGTGCCATTTCAGGGAGGAGGCGTCTGATCACCCTCAGAATCCAACTCTCAAGTCACCAGAACAGAAACTAAGGCACTTCCAGAATCTTTTCCATTGGTGACTGGCAGACAAGACAATTATTGAAGTTCACACAATGTTCTCAAAGATCAGGAACTGCAGCTCTTCCCRTCCTACACACTGGAATAATTTCACATTTGTGTTAGTACAAAGCTGTTTATCTTGTATGGTCCCAGACCTTCCAATTCCCAGGTTTTTTTCTGGGATTGGCAGAAGTAGGACATGAAGGGCATTCAGCACTTCATGGGAGCACATCTGAAAAGCTGGAGGGATCACGTACAACGCAGGCGGGGCTGGATTTATTTGGCTCTATAAATAGAATCCTGCCCAGTCCTCTTTTAGAAAAGCCCAGGAAAAGAAGAGCGGCAGGAAAGGTGTGGTACTGCAAATAATTCATTCTGCCCACATGCTGAATTAATTAGGCCCAACTCAGAAGTTACAGGTGAGATTYTAGATGTGCTGTGGCTCCCAGTCTATACAAATTGTCTGTAGACAGCAGAGAAATTTGATAACCATACCCAGAAATACTCAGCTTTSAAAGGATTATAATTTTGAAACTCTCGAGACACCTACCTCAGTGCACACTTACAATTAAAGCATAAAATTCATATGACTTGGAAAACAATACAGGAAATACAATAGTGCCATCACTGCTGGTGCTGGAATGTTGGGTTTAGTTCTGGCCACCCTAACTCTAGAAAAGGCACTGTCAGAAATAGACTTAATTTAAAAATAAAAGATATTGAAGTCCCAGTAAAGACTGAAAACACTGAAGATGTTTAATTTAGAAAGAAGGCAAATAAGATGTACATGAGATAATTAAGAAAAGTGAAATAGAGAGCTTCTCCCACACCATGTAAATCAGAAGAATATCAGCATAAACTGAAACCCCAGTAGATTTAAACTTGAAACAAGCAGGTAATTGTACAATGTTCATTGTCCATTATTAAACTGGGATGGTAATTTACTATAAAAGCTGTTGGGAGCAACAGATGCACAAATAATATTTAATGGTAGTTCATTTGTGGAGCTCGCAGCCATAAGGGCCATTGTAAGCAAGGTTTAAAAATTGTTTATATAAATATGGACGCATAGGGGCTGTATGGACCATTGCTCAGTTCCAGCATCCCTGTTCTCAGAATTATTCCTAAAAATGGGCATGTTTTGTTCAATGAAGGATGAAGAGCAAGGATGTACCAGGGAGAGGAGCCAGCCCCTGAGCACTGATGGTCCATGTGGGATCTCTGCTGGGACAGGTGGGTCAGAGGGAGCTCGTGCCAAGGACCCCGAGGCAGGTCAGTGGGACACCTTCAGCGGGCTCTGAGGCTCAGGTGTGTGCAGGCTCACACCTGGTGGCACTGCTGGGGAGCTGTGCCGGGTTCCTCCAGCTCAGCACCTGCCTTCAGGTTCAGTTCCTCAAGTCCTGCTGATTCACCCTTGTGCAAGTCACTTAACTGTTCTGTGCCTGCTGCTCCCCACCCCTGCCAGTGACCAGGCTCCAGCAGGGTGTTGTAAGCCTTAATCCGCAGGAATTCGGAGCGTTTTGAGATGTGGGAGCTGTTAACGAAACCCTAAGTGTTATTACCCATTATCAGATCGTTTATAATAACATACACACGGCTCCTGGGCTGCTTTGTCCCTTCAGTGGTGTCTTGCTGTAGCTCTGATTGCTTTTGGATTGTTTGATTGTTTTGTTGTTTTTAGAGAGTTTTGGAGCTTTTCTGCACAGCAAGTCTGCACTGCAGCCATTCCCCAGTGAGCTGGGCACTGCTCTTAGAGCAGACCCATCCCCTGTGCTGAGCCAGAGCCTGGCTCCAGCATATGTGATGACACTGCAGAGCTGTTTGACACTGAATGAAGACACCATTTAATCGGCTTAATAAGCTGCCACTCATCAGCTGAGACATYTTAACTGGCTGCACGCACGTTCTTGAAGCAATCCATGCTTTTATAGTCACTTGATGCTGTTCAAACATCAGCAAAGGTGTTTTCCCTCACCATTTGGGTGTGCAAAGAGCACACGTGGAGGTCCCAGGGCTCCTGACGTGGGACAATCCTGTTCACTCCCACAGCCCATCCACTGGGACTCTGAACTTTCCTACAGTGACTCACGGGGGCTGAGCACCTGCCCCAGCATGTTCTGTGTTGATTAAACTGGTTTGCAGGCCATAATTATTTTCTATATCATGGTATAATGGCTTCGCATCATATTAATTTTAACATTGTAAGAATTTGCTTCTGGGAACGGCCTTCTTGAATTAATCACTGACTCATTATTTACTGGGGGAGATAATATCTAACCTACAAGAGGCAGAACAGGAAACTATCTATTTAAAAGATGGCAGTGGCTGATAATTTATGACTATAGACAAAGAGACATCTCAGAGGAAGGTSGTGGACAGATCCTGCAGTTTTCGTGGTCACTGCTCTCACTCAGCAAAAAGGAACTTTGGTGTAGTCACTGRAGGATCTGTCTTTGAATGACAGATGAAAATGGAGGAAAAAGGAGTAGAGAGAAACAAGAAAACAGTGTCCAAGCAGTCCTCAAAGCCATCCTCAGCTCTGGGACYTGTGTTAAAACAAAGGCAGTTCAACAGCTCAGCATTTCACCAGTTTACCATAGGAAACGTAAGGAAAAAACTGGGGAAAAAAGTAATCTTTTTGTGTATTCTTGCTCCCTCTTCTCTCCAGCTTGAACTGGACTCTTCCACTTCCCTCACTGAATCAGCCTTGCCCATCAGATGTTTTCTGTCCCTACAGCCCAATTAGAAAAGTCAATTTGAGCAGTCAGCAATAAAATCTTTAAATCCCAGAACATGTTCCAGGAGGTAAAGCTTCATCCTGGGAATCCTGAAGAATCTTCCCCTTTGTCCCCATTTCACTGTGATCTATTCTGTGATTGGGGTAACTCGCATAACCCTTGGCACCACAGATTTCTGACTGTCAGGACAGCAATTCCCACCTGGAATTCTGGGCTCAGTTGCTGCCCCGAACAAAAGTTACAAAAGAACATGGCAGTCACACACACAGAGACATTTTCTGCCAGAGTTTCAAGTCCTGGGCAGTCACAGAGAGAGCCACCTACCCTTGGGAAGCTCTCCCAGGTTTTGGTCTGAGTGCTGCTGGCAGCGTTAGAACCACTCACAAGGGAGAAAACTGRGTTTGAAATGTGGGTTTGCCTTTGTTGGTCATCACCCACAGGTACAGGCAATTCAAAGGCATCCACAAGCCCTTTTTCGTCCTGAAGCACACAATTTCTGCAAGCAAAGCAATACCAGTTCTGCCCAGACGGTGTTTATGGCCCAAACCACAAGAGGATTTCATTTGGAAAAATTTGGGAAATGGCCTTCTCCACTTGTGTGAGCCTTGAGCTGGGAGGGAGGATGGTGCTGGTGGCTTTGGTTCTGATCCTCCATGGAGCAGAGCACCTTCACACGCAAATCCAGAGCTGCTTAAGGCATGTTGGATTTAAGAGTCGCAGGACGTGGTGAGCYCCCTTCCATGAGCTCTGGGAAGGTCCCTTTCTGAGACAACCACTCAGAAACCATCCTGGGAATTTGGAGTAGCCCTAAGGAATCACCAGAACACCCCCACAGGCTTCAGGAGGAGCCACATCAGTGCATAATGTACCAAGCTCCAAAAGATCTCCTGGCCCTTTGCCTGCTGAGGTTGAGAGCTGGAGTGAGGGCCCAGAGCTTATCTCACAGCTGCCACCACCTGGGAGTTCTCCTCCTGTCTGGTTCCTTGACATTGCTAATGGTGCTTTTGTTCCTGTGCTCAGGATCAAGTTTAGTGTTGCCTTATCAGTGTCCTTGGAAATCAGCTCTACCCAGGACAGCACTTTTTCAATCCGGCAGCAACTTCCCCACACGCTCCTGCCTCACCGGTTCTTTTCCTTTCTCACATTCCCTGATGGATGCACTCTCCTTCCTCAGTGCCTGGGTTGGTATTTACATCCCTTTCCTGTTTGTCTTGTAGGTCGTTCCAACACGGATTCCCTCACCAAAGGAATCTTAAGGGAATAACATTCCAGTCCAAGACCTCCCGCCTAACAAGGAACTATGGATTTACTCCAGATTTACTCCAGTCTGCAGCCTCTCAGCCACACAAACCCACCAAGGAAGCAAASAAAACTCCTTCCAGGTGAGTGCAGCCTGGAAGACACCCCAACTCCATGGGATAGATGAAAATCCATCACAGGAGAGTGATCCCAGTGTCCCACTGTGTGTCCTGCTCYGAAGGGGCTGGTTTTTGTCCCCAGGAAGTGGCTCAGGGGTGGCAGTGCCTGGAAGGGCAGTGTGGGTTGGTGACAGCCTGGGGCAGTGGATCAGGGGCCCTTTATCGGCTCATCTCCCAGACATTTGCAAACAGTAATTAAATCTGCACCACCCTGGGATGTGGGGCCATCTCTTATCCCCATTGTACGGAGCAGGAAGCCAGAGCACACATGACCTGGAAAAAGATTCCTCATATCCCAAGAGAGGCTTTAKGCTGGGTTTGTTTTGTGCCTAAACTCACCCCGAGAGGAACACACTGGACACGAATGGTGAGGGACACTCATGGCTGCACAGCATCCCAAGGAACCTATGGATAAAACCTGGGCAATTCCCCAGCTGGGAATTAGAGCTGGAGAGAGGCTTGTGAAAGTGTCAAGTGCTTCCTTCCAGCCAGAAYTGCCATTCCCATGTATTCCATCCTGCCACCCTTTCAAAGGGATGAAAAGGCATGAACAGAAACTCCCTTCTCCCCAGCCCTCTTCCCCCTTGGGATCCTTATGGGAAGACAAATAAATCCATCAGCAGATGGTTCAAGAACATTTATTGTCACCATGCAGTGACGTTGCCTGGCCTGAGATTAGGATCAACAATAAATTCCTGACCATGGAAAAGAATGAGCCCATGAGAAAGCCCAGGGCTCTCCTTACCCAACAGGGGTATCTTTACTACATCTCTCAGCAGCTGGGTCTTGTAACAGGGGTTTGGGAAAAAGAAAGGGAAGCTGGGAGGAAACAATGCCAGGAGGGATTTGATAAGGACAGAGGGCTGGAGGAAAGGGCAAATTAAATATGAGGAGGGAAGATCACCAGTGTGTGTTATCAGAAAACACACAAACACTCCACACCCAACTGCTGGGGTTAGAGCCTGCTCCCTCTCCTGTTCCAGGCAGTGGGAGAGAACAGGAGGGACTCCCAGCTGGACTCCTTTGGCATCACTTTCCTGGCTTCAGCACTGTCTAGAGAGTGAGCAGCCAGGTCTGTGCAAGGCCGGACCATGGCAAATCCATGGATTTTACAATAAACATCACAGGCTGTCCATAGCACTTCAATCAGGCCCTTTTTCTCCAGGTCATTTCCCAAAGAAGAATTAAACATCCACCTCCCCAGGGCACTTAACAGAAACCACAGCTTTTATTTCCAGATATAGACCACCATTGGTGTGGAACAATTTCCTCAAATCTCTTTTCTCCCAACAGGCAGAAGTTCTGCTGGAATCTCTCTGCTCCAGCCATCCCACCTGGTAAAGATCCCCCTTTTCCTGGGCCTGGGCAGCGTGACCTTGTGGATACAAAGGGTCTCCAGAGAGCAGAGACCACAGGAAGGGCCAAGTAAAAATAAGGATTGTKCTGGAGTATTAGAGATAGCAAAGCACAAATGGGGCTGACCAGCCCTCCTGCCCACCCAGCAGGGAAAAATGGAGCAGGGAGATGAGCACAGCTCACCTGCAAAGGCCTGAGAACACCTGAGGACAGGCACCACTGCCAAGGGGCTTAACTCAGACAGAAGGTTTGGGATGACACCAAGTGTCTAAATCCTTCCAAGGTCAGAGCACAGCATCTCCTGACACCCTTGGATGGTCTAATGTCACCCCAATGGCCACACYGCAGCACCGGAGTCCTCGCTACCAGCTCCTTGTCCAGCTTGGCTGGTTCATATTTTACAATATTATTTGTAAAGGTAAGGTTGGAAAAAAAGCATGTTTGCAGTGTAAAGGCCATTAAAGCATTGCTGACTGTCAGGGCTTTGGACAAACAGGTTCTGTGAGTTCTGTGTGTGTAAAACTCACATCACTCTGGCTGTTGGTACAACAGACATTCCACCTGCAGAATTCCTCCGTTTGATGGGAAGAGGGGAACACTTGCAGGGACAGGGTGGGAGCACAGAGCAGCATCAGAGTCCCCCAGCAGCCCTTTGCTCTGGCTTCACCAGAGCCTTCCTGACCTAAAGCTGAGTGAAATGGGGAGAAGAAACACATCCTGTGGCTTGGAATCAGGAAATGCCTGGGGAAGCAGGAGGAGGGACCCACCCTCAGAGAGGAATGGGTTAAACAAACCACCCTGGCTGACAGGGACGGGCCAGCAGGGCAGACCAGTGGGTCCAGCTGCTGTGGGCACAGCTGGGGCTGTGGGACAGGGCACAGAGCTGGCTGCTGACCCTGACATTAGCACTGGCAAGAGAGAGGCAGATGCAGCCACAAACCCATCTCCTGGTGCAGTTCTTCCCTGCCTGGATGCCGAGCTCATCCCAGGGTGGAGGCAGAGCCTGGCTCATCCAGGGCGGAGCTGTGGGATCGTCTCCCTCAGTGCCCGTTGGCTCCTTGTTGCCAGGCACAAGTAACATGATTTTTTCAGTTAGTCATGCTCATTTCTTGCCCTGTTTATTCCTTCTAAGATTCCCGAGTCCTCCTGGGAGGTTACTGAAGGGCTGGGAGAGCAGACAGCAGCACTTCCTGCTGTGATTCCCAGCRTTTGAACTCGCCCAGCTGCAGATTTTGTCCCAGCCACAGACAGTGAGGGGACACCCTGGTGACACTGGTCAGTCCTGAGCCCTTGTGACAGCACAAACTGGGAAATGGGCTTTTCTGGAGCCACATGCAGCTCCTATCCCAGACTCTCAGCACACTGCACCAGCGTGCCAGCTCCAGCTCCCAGAGCAGCTCTGCTGACTCAGCTGACAGGATCCCCTGCCAGAGAATCCTGCCTGTCTCACTTAAGGGAACGGAGCCAGGCCACGGTGTTCATGCTGGAAACCAGGCCCACAATGGCTACAAATTAATTAAAGAGGATGGGGATGGAGTAGAACCTTGTGCAGATTGTGGAGAAATGCCCCTTTTCGTTTTCATCAAATCTTTCATGCCAAGTGGATCAGAAACCCTGCAGTRCCACATCAGTGCATGAACACACAGAACTGTTCTGTGCTCTAACCCAAAGGGCAGAGCTACAGGGAGGCAAAATCACAATTCAATCACTCAGTGTCCGATAKAAAGGCTGCTTCTCCAGCAGTTGATGCCTGGGCTACTTCAGAGCCAGTCTCAGCATTCCCAGGACTCCCTGCACAGGAATCAGAGTCAAAAGTACAACCAAGACAAGCCTCCCTCACTGAGGTGAATCCCAAGCCTGTGCACACTGACTGTGAGCACTGAGCTCTGATTCTGTGGCCACTTTCCAGCTGATGATTCCAGGACATTCCCACAGATCTGGGGGTTCTAGTGCCCACCTCACCCAGAAATTTAATTCTATAAATCCAAGGCACTACCTGGGCAAAGAAGTGAGACAGCAGAGCTGGGGGAACCCTCAGCAGCTTTATTAAAGCTTTGCACACTGTGAAACAGATGCAGCCAGGGTTCAGTTTCCTTGACTTTAATCCTGTCCTCGATGCCCACACAGCACCAGGGCACCTCGGAACACGGCGCGTGGGTGTCCTAACAAAACACAGGATGCTGTTTTTCCCTTCACRGCCCTGGAGAGCCACACCACACACCGAGCTCCTCGCCTGCCTGATGATGCAAGGAGTGAATAAGCACGAATAAAGACACAGAAACTGGGTGTTGTTTGTAGAAGTGAGGAGCAGAGCCCTCCGCCCAGCGCTGGGGATACCAGAGCTCTTGCACAACTCAGCTCAAACGCTGCTGCTCCTCTTTTTTATGCATCTCTGCCTTTGTGGGCACTTATTCACCAGGAGCAGGGAAGTTTTCCTTCCTCCCCAGCTGTGGGAGGAAGCAGCTCCCAGCCTGTGAGCAGCAGAGCTGGGATGCCAGAGTGGGATTCCTCCCTCAGGATTTCCCTCAGACTCTGCACTAACACAATGAGCAGTCCTGTCCTGGCCTGCCAGGGCTGGCTCGCTGGGAGCTAATTAGTGGTACTTKGTTCTATGAATTGGAAGATGATCATTAGCTAAAATTGGTTTGAAAGCTTCCACTTTTGTAGATGTTGAGTAATTAAAACGACTAATGGGCAGTGCAAAAAAACCCGAACTCCTCTGTGATTTCATCTGAGAATTGCCGGTGCTGGAAGCTGAGGGGAGTTACCCTGGAGGGGAGTCTGTCCTGACCAGGGTAGGAATAAGGGGTGAGGGCAGGGGCAGATCCTGCTGGCTCAGGGCCAGGCGCTGGGGTCTGTCACACACCCTGGGCACTGCACGTGCCCAGCCACCCCCTGCACCACCCCTGCCGGGCCCAGCTCCCAGCCCAGCTCGGGTGAGCGTTTCTGACCGGAGTCGGCACGGAGCCGCGGGGCCGGAGCCGCTCCGGAGGGAGCCCTTCGCAAACACTCGGCGCTTTCACACGACCTTTGGTGCTCGGGGTGAAAATCGCCTTCATCGCTCGTATCTCAATCTTCAAAAGGAACTGGTGGGCTCCGGGCAAGGAGTCAGGAATGCTCTCACATATTTGGGAGCTCTGCTTTACGCAACCTCCCCAGCAACTCGCCTTGGCTGGAAGGGATGAGCGATACTGAGCCAGTCAGCAAAACACCCACCTCGCCGGGTGGGTCAGCAAAACACCCACCTTCCCTCCCAGGAACGCAGCGTTACTGGGACTTCAACCGTGGCAAAGCCAGCGCGACCTAGAAGCCGCACAGAAAAAGCCCCTGGTTCTCTGCCTCCCATCCCAGAGAGAGGGGAGTCATTCACACAGTGCACGCAGGGAGCTGCAGCCAGGGTGGTTCTCACCCTGCAAAACTTAGGTTGGGTTTGCCTGAAAGGGAACACCGTAAAATCCAGCAAAATCCAGCTTTGTTCTGCTGGAAACCTAAAGGTACAGCGTGAGATGGTTTTGCTGTTGTAAATCCCCACAACTCTGCGTGCACACAACACCCCAGGGGTGCCTGCAGCCCTCCCACCTCTGTCCTGCACACCAGGGCAAACTGCCCCCACTGCCAGGGCTCCCCCAGGGCAGTGGCATGGGGACACCTCTGTCCCTACCTGAGCACCTCGTGCTTGTCCCCATGGTCGGGCAGGAGGGGTCACCCTGCCCAGGATGAGCCTGGAGTCAGTCCTGCCACGGAGCTGTCCCCGAGCAGAGCAGGGCCCCACACCCCCTGACACATCGAGGGACAGGGGACCTGCAGGTTCCCAGCTGGTGACACTGAGTGTTGGGGGATTCCTGGTGTGACTGGTTTTAACTGGAGCTGAGATTCTGCTGTAGGAGGACTCACAGAATCAACACTGAATCAGAGCCATCCTGCTGAAGAAGGAGTTTGTGATATGAAATGAAGGAGTGCTGGAGAGATCCCAAAGGTTGATAAGCCTTCAGCTTATCTGCACTTCATCTTAGAGGCCATCCTCTAACAACACTTAAGTAATCCAAAACTCACCAACCTGACACATTTCAACATTTCCAAACCCTCTTCCCAGTGTGAGTAGAGCTGCTCCTTCTTCTCCAGGACTCAGGTGCATCTTTAACGTGGCCAGGAAAAGCAGAGGATGAAGAAGAGGGAGGAGGATAGGTCCCAGTTTTCATTAGTCAGAGGATTAATTAGAAAATCCAGGGCTCCCCTTGGCCTTTGGTTACCTAAATGGAAGCAGCTGCAGAGAGTTTTAGCACAGAGTAGAAGGAGTTTGAATATTCCATGCTGGACATGGGAGGAGGGACATGGCTGGTGATGGGACACAAAGAGAGGCAGAGCTGTCCCTGTGAGCACAAGTCAAAGTGGGCTTTTCTTTTTCACTTGTTTAAAATGTCCCCAAATCTGTGTAACAAAATCCCTCCCCCACGGGGCTGTGCCTGGAACTGCTGAGGGCCCTCAGCCTGCAGTGCTGTCACAGCTGGGACACAGCCGGACACGGGGGCTGCAGGCGTGCCAGACCCTGGCCTGAACCATCCTCGAGTCCTTTCAGTGCCTCTGAGGTCACCTCCCTGCCCCGGCTCCTGCCCAGCCCATCCCAGCTCCGACTCCAGAGCTGGGTGAAACAGTTCGTTTTCTGTCCTTGAGCCTTTATTACTGCAGAATATCCAAAACAACGCAACCAACAACACAGTTACAAAAGGAGTTCACGGAGAAATGTGAAGCAGCCTGTGTTTGAAATGCTCTGTGTCACCATACTGAGTCCAATATAAAACAATGCATATTTATACATATATAAAATACAAAAGGAACAATACAGAAATGTATAAACAAGGGTTGTGGAGGCCTTCGTGGTATTTACAGTCAGAGATGTGGCAGGGTAGGGTGTTCGACCGGCAGTGTCCGTTCAACAGGAGCTGCAACTGCATCTGGGAGAGTCTCTGTGACAGAGAGGAGCTCAGAGCTGGGCTCAGCCCTGCTGGGCATGGTCTGGAGGTTCTGTGGGAGAAAGCCAAGGCCTGGGCTTGGATCAGTCACTGCCAAGGCACCAGCTCTGCTCTCTGCCCAGGCCTGACAGTGTCACTTCGTGTGCCCAGCTCTGAACAGCGGGTCAGGCCTGGCGCCAGAAGGGAATAAAATAAAATAAAAAATAATAATAATAATAATAATAAACTCAACAGAGCCAAGTTCCACGTTCACAGGATGATCTCACAGCAGTTCTGTGGCGCGGCCCTGGGGCCATGGTGGGTTCAAGTCAAGGCAACAATTGGGGGCACGAGGCTGAGTTCTGTGGGGTCACACGTGCCAGCTTGGAGAGAAGTCCCAGGAAGTGCTGCCTGTGGCTCTTTAGAGCTCCTTGAGGATGATCTGGAACTTGTTCTCTGCTTCCACCACGTCCAGGAGAAAGGCCATGTGGTTGCTGTAGTGCTGGATGATGTTGTTGTCCATGTTCACCAGGATCCTGCGGGAGAGGGGAATGGCTGGATCAGATCAAAGCAGTTCACTTCCCCAGTCTGAGGGGCTCAACCACTGTTAATTAATTAAAGCCACGACACAACACAAGGAAAGGTCCAGCCAAGCTGCAGATCATCAGCTTCCCTGACCTGGAATCAATTCCATGGAGACACGAGGAAAAGGAAACATTTCAAAGGCAGATTTAAACCCGAGGTGGTGGTTCAGTGCCAGACAAGAGCCCCTCGTTACTGTAACGGGAGGAACGGGGCTCGGCATCACCCCACGGGGCTCCCATAAATCACTGTGAAATTGTAACTGTTTGGAGGACACAAAGAACAAATTCCCTCTCTCTCTGCAGGAAGCACATCCCCTCCAGCTTCCCGCCAGGGTMATTAATGGGGCAGGAGCAGTAATTGTGCAATGCTCCTCAAGCCRGGATTAAAAACAACAGAAACAAAAGCTGAGCATCTGGCAAATCCAAGAGTTCAACAGGCACAAACATCAGGGCAGGTCYGTGGAGGCTCATCCCAGCCCCGGCCCCGCTGCTCAGAGTTCCAAGGTGGAGGTGGCAGCTCTGCCCTCGTGTTGGGCTGTTGTGGTGTGAGCTGTGCCCAGGGCTCAGGGCTGAGCTGCCTTTCCATGGAGCACGGAACAGTTACCAACAGCTGGGAATTCTGTCATGGCACAGTTGGGAAGCGCAGGGGCACGCTGGGACTCRGGGTCTGACACTGTCCGGGGTGTTCCCGGTGAACCAGAATCTTCCAGCTCCATCCTGCCCTCAGCACCAGCCTCAGCACCACCCTGATCCCGGGTCTGGCCTCCAACAGGTGCCCCAAAGACACTCCAGGGGYACCCAAGGATGGGCTGTCCCAAAAAGCTTCACCAGCAGAGCTGCTCCCTTTATCTCTGGCTATCTCAGAGCAGGAAGCCAGAGAAGTCACCTGTGCCTTTTGCTCCCGTGCTTCCATCTGATTTCTCAACCACAAACGATTCCAGGGAGTGCTGATCAGGAATCTGAGCCCTGTATTGTTTTTCTAGACCAAACCTCACCAAGATACGAAATTGCTCATTATTGCTCCTGAGTCACYCTGGGACCGAGTTCATCTGCCTGAGCTCATCCCCATGGAAGGGCCATGGCTGGGGCAGGTCCTGCCCTGCTGTCAGTCCGGGCAGTCCCACTGAGCTGCACTGCCTTACACCAGATGAAGATCTGCCCCTCAAGCTGTAATTACCAGGAGAAGATTGTTTAGGGTGGAGCGATCGGATAAAATTATTGAAAATTAAATCTAGGGGAGCAGGAAGCAGGGCCTGACCCTGCCATCAGCCAGAGGGGAGATATCTTCTATCTCCCTCACACTTCAGTAACTGCTGGCATTGGTCACGTCCAGCCTTCGTCAAACCAGGTGTCAAAATTATTTATTTAATGTAATTTCCAGGCGTGGCCTTTCCTTTTCATGAGATACCTCTTTGCTCCTCCACTTTGGGGAAGAGCTGGAAGGACACCTGCAAACATCTGCCTGTTTTCCCTCCCAATCATCATCAAACACTCGCTGCTTATCAGATCAACTAATGAACCAAACCAAAGYCAAACAAAGCCGAGGTGGCCTCTCCCCTGCAGTGGTGCTGCTTCCTGGTCCACCTGCAAACTCCTCRGGGCTGGGATCTCCCCTGCCCCGCACGTGGTGCCAGGGAGCTGGGTCAGTCCCCTCACAGCAGCTGCTGCCTGGTGACAGTCTGGGGACCTGCGGTGGCCACACCATAAGTGACGACCAGAGCTGACRCACTGTGGGATCGAGTTATGGTGACACCACAGAGTCGGAAGATCCAGTGCAAGGAGCTTTAGGACCTTCTCATGCCACTGTCAGCAGAAAGCAAACGCAGGAGCAGAGCTTTGGGCTCACCCTCGGCTCCCAAGTCCCTGTTGTCACACAGGGAACCCCTCTGGGGCCGTGCTGGTGACAGCAGTGGCCCTGCCCAGTGCAGGACCCGTCACCAGCCTCTGCTCAGACCTGGGCCGGGGCCAGCAACAACAATGAGTTCATGTCCCAGGCAGTTGCTGCGGCTGCCCAAGCCCTGTGGTATCTCAGGGCTCCCAACTGAGCTTTGTGAAAATCAKCTTGGGAGTTTGGGAGTCATTTCCATTCCATCACTGAAGGGAGAACTCACTGCATACAGGGACATCCCAGAGGGGTTCCTGCTCCAGAAAACACTGCTGGAAGTGGCACTTGGCTCCACATGGAGACCTCTGCCCTCCAGAGGACCCAGGGTCTGGTTCTCACCTCCTGCAAACTCCGTCCATTCCCTCTCAGGCACGGGAAATCCACAGGGATCCATCRCCAACAACCACCACCTCGAAATCACCATTGCACACCTAGTGCAGGCCTCACCTGGCACCCCTGAAAGCAGCACCTGGCAGCTGGGACCTGCCTTTCCATACTGGAGCTGCCCCAGAGCCACCAGTGCCCGGAGGGGTCTGACCCATCCCCTCCCAAGCCGAGTGTGATGTTTTCTATTGAGCTCCCCGCYCTGGGGATGGGATGGCAGAGCTGGGAGCAGACACCCTCCTGTCAGATCCCCCCTTCTCCTCCAGGGCTGCCCATGGTCCCATTTAGCCTCTCCTTCTGAGCCAGGGACACTTTGGCATTGGTTTGGAGAAGCAAACATTGATCCCTCTCTGATAAGTTCTCCATAACCTCAGGCTTTTAGACTGAGACACAAAGGATCACCATTAAACTCCCCAAACAATTCCTCTTTCACCCAATTTCCTTTCCTTGGGAGACTTTACCCTCCAAACAAATATAATACAAACAAGCATTATCCCAAATCTTTAAAGCCCAGAAAGATTTGAGTTTTATATGCTCCAAATAGCAGAGCCTGACATGGCTTTACCTTTTATTATCTTGTTAAAATGCTTTTTGAGCCTATGGCAGAGGAGAGGACAGGGTTTGGAGGCACAGCATAAAAGCAGATGAGAGATTAACTTACCCTCTTTTGCACTTTTTGTAGACTTTATAAATGCTTTCTTCAGGAAGCCCATATTTTTCTGAAATCTGTGAGAGAAAACACAGCAATTCTTTGTACTTGTAAAATGAAATTCCCATGATAGAAATCAAAGATAACACCAAGCCAGGGTGTTCAGCAGCAAAGGATTCYCCCTCAGTTTTACTCATGAGAACAAAACCATGACCTGAACATTCTCCTRGGCAAGTTCAGTTTTGGGCTTAGGATGGCAGGAGTTTTGTAGGTTTTTGCCAAGCRTTTTCCACAGAGGCTTTTGACTCTGTGGTGAAGGATGGGGGAAGGAGAAAATGGCAGAGAATCCTCTGTGCTGACATTTTTCAAACTCTCTATTTTTAAAAGTTTGTAAAACCAACAGAGCTTAAAGTGCAGCCATAAAGCCACCCCAAATCTGGGAGGTTTATTGTTTGTTTCCTTCCCAGCAGTCTCCAGAGAGAGCTGGGTTATTAGAGATGCTGCTGATAATCATCACAGAAATATGTCTGTGCTCCTCAAACACAGCCAGGGAATTCAGGACGAGGCCAGCCTGGGTTTCAGATCACAAATCTCCAGCCTGGAGAATGGAAAAGGTGCTTTACAGTGGGAAATATGAATGTGCTGTCACAAGGGGAGACTTCCACGATGATCTGGACAGGACAGGAGGGGTGTTCCTCCCTGTGCAGCACCAACACAGCCCAGGACAGGAGCTGTTGTAGAACTCGGCTCCTGCTCACACTTCCCGTTCCCGTTCCCAAGAGAGAGCAGGCAGGAGATGAGCAGCCCCATATCCAGCTTCCTGTTCACCAACCCCATTCCCTTTCATCTGCAGTTTGTTCATTCCCCAGGGGTTTTTGGGGACACTTACAGCTGTCCTGAGGCCCTGCAGATCCGGGGTCTTCAACATGAGGGCATCGAACACCTCCTCCGACTCCCTGCGCACGTACAGCAGGACTGCGAGACAAGAGGGCAGCTCTGATCAGGATCTTTCCCAATGTTCCCACAGCATGGAATTCAAGAGCCAAGGTTAACTGAATCCAATGAGTTCCCATCCCAGGGGTTACCTCTCTGGGGATCTTCTTCCTTGGATTGCTTTGGAGGAACGGGGTCGAACTCGTCGGTGAAGGAGGCACCGCTCCGCTTTAGGGGCAGCCTGGGCCGAGGGAACACAACACTCTCAGGGCAGAACAGTAAAAGCAAACTAAATAATTCCAGCAACTCAGCTTCTGACTGAACAACAATTACCCCAACAACCATGCAGCAGTTAAGTATTGGTTTGTAATTACAGCAGCAAAGCTGTAACTTCCTGCCTAAAGCACACAGGGACCTCAGGGAGGGCCTGCAGAGGGTTTGGGGTCACACCAAACCCAAAAGCCTCCTGCACCCTCATGGCCCTGCTTCTCTACTGATACCACCACACAGGGGGCCCAGGCTGGGGGAGATTCTGGTTCTGGTGATTCTACTTCATCCCAGTTTGTTTGACAGCCTCTGGGTACTCGAACCCTCCAGTGATAGTTGTGATCTTTTATTTTCCCTTCCAAACATTGTCTCCATGAGAACAACAGGACAATCAGGGACCAGCTCATGCTGGAGTTACTCTGACAGGGACAGGAATGTATCCATGTTTCTGCAGCCCTGAGTCCGTTCCTGGACAAAGTTTAAGTCATATTCTGACTCTCAGGGCACCAGGGAGACACTGCTGTGTTATCCTGCCCCTGTGGGTATCAAACAGCCCCGACATTCCCAAAGGAACAGAGCAGCTGGTGGATGGGAAATGAACACTGCTGCATCCTCACCTGTTTGCAGAGTTGGGAACAGCAGGAGGGAGCACCTGAAAAGCAAAGGAAACAGGGATCTGTGAGCTTGCACAGCATCACTGTGTGCCAGAGAGCTGGGGGAAGCCTGCATGGGCATGCTTTAAACACAATTTCCCTCCTCCCAACCTCTCAGTTTTCCTACACAATTAACCCCCAACATCTGTTTCTTCGATTGAATTGAATTTGATATAAAGAACTTCTCCAGATTCCCTGTTTTGACAAACTGAGACAGTGGTTTCTGAGGCAGGGAATGCTGAGGAGCTCTGAAGGACACTGGGTTTGGGTTTCCTCAGGGCAGAGGACAAGGGAGGGACGTCCCACCCACGCAGGGACTGGGACAGCCACATTTTGCTAGAGTTTATTTTCTGCTGATATTTTTGCTACCACTCCAGTCCTCTGTGGAAGCTGCAGGTGTGCAAACCACAGGAATATCTGGCTGGAAGGAGCCTGGAAAGGTTATCTTGCCCATCACTGCTGCATGACTGGGCCACTCCTGACAGCTCCGTCCTCGAGTTCACCACATTCCCACAAAGAACTGTGGCGTGGTTTGGGCTTTTCCCATAACACAGGTCACGTGTGGGGGAATGGTCAGTTTGGAAGTGATGGGGGTGCCGGGTCGGCTGTTCCTTGCAGGGACTCACCGAGCCACACCTCTGCAGGTTGGAGAAGTGGACGTTGGGGATGAACAGGACCGGCTGCGTCTCCAGGTCGGTCTCCGGCCGCAGGAAGGTGATCTCATTCCCTCTGAAGCCAGAGAGCAAACAGCCTTTCAGACCTACAGATGGAGAGTCCAGTTCATCTCAGTCCACACGGCTCTGGGAGAGGGGCAGGCACTTCCCAAGGTTTCCCRATAGAAATACTGGGGAAAGGACAGGACCTGGCAGCACCAGGGCTCCAGGGGAGCCCAAAACGATTCCCAGAGATTGGTTGGTGTTAATAAAGGGCTCTGGGAGACTGCGAAGGAGGCCAGCAAGGACCTGACTGGCAGGCTGCTTCCCAAGGGTGCTGATGGCATCAGGCTTGGGATTAGCCAGGGCCAGATCCCGTGGAAGTTAACGGGCATGGATTTCAACACGGATCAGRGAACAAACACAGGCACTGACCATTGTTGTTGGAGTCCAGGCATTTTCCTTTCCTTCTGAACTGTTTCCTTTCATCATCCCGCATTTTCCTCTCTGCTCCCTGTGGGAAGATCCAGCAAAATTTAGGGCATTGGCAAGAGAGGGTCAGTGGCCACCTCTGGGATGTGACACATGGAAGTAAAGGCAGCCTTTATTCAGAAATGGTCACATCAGAGAYCTACAGCCCATCCAGGACTCCCTGATACTCATAAATTAGTAAAACAAAACTAAAATTTGCTTTTAAAAATGAAACATGCAGACAAAAACAGCTGTGAGAAATTTTTCCGTGGGAAGATCTCTGAGACTGGGGAAGAACCTCGAAGGAAATTCTCATCTCTTCTGATATTTAACAACTTAAAATAGAGTTTCTTGTGAGGCACAGTCACAGGTCTGACTGGGCTGTTCCAAGCTCTCACAGCCTTTCTGGTTTTATCCTTGGGGCCTCTGACCAGCTTTTCAAAAACCCCTGGTGGGAGAGCCGTGCTGTACCTTGTCACAGAAGATCTTGATCTGGCAGACAGCCCGGTGCACCAGCTGGCTGCTGCCGCTGCCACAGTCGTAGGTGTCGATCTGCAGGTTCAGGGGGACACCCTTCACTCCCTTCTGGGAGGAGAAGTCTGTGCTCAGGCAGTTCACCCCAATAAATACCTGCAAATAGGAACAGGGATTGTTGGTGCTGGAAACCTCATCCTCCCGCAGCGATGGGAGCAGTGGGCAGGGACAAAAGCAGCTGCTGAGGCTCCTTCCAGCCCTCGCAGTGCCAGCCTGGCAGGTGAGGAGTTGGTTTCCCACCTGAGCCTCTCCCCCCCCACCTATTCCAGCTCTTTAACTCAGGCTCTCCACTCCCAAAATCCTGCCTGGGGTTGTTCTTGCTGATATTTCTGATCTTTCATTTGAACAAGGGACCCTGAGACAGCAAAGCCCTGCGGGAAGGGAGGAGGGCAAGGCTGCAGCCTCAGGACYTGCACAGCAGTGCTGCTGCTTAAATAAATATTCATCACACACTGGTCTCTTTTATCACCAGGAGGGAGTTAACTCCGGTGGGAACTTTGGAAGAAAAGCTGAGCACAGCTTAATCCACATTGTATCTCCAAACTGCCAATTCGTTGGTGTGACCTTGACATTCCCCTGGACCCTGGGGACAGATTTGCAGCYGGAGAAGCACCCACAGCTCCCTCAGCTGAGGATTTCAGCCCTGAAACCTGATGTCAGCTCTCATCACTTCCTAGGAAAGAAAACCACTTCACTGTGGGGTGAAGTTGAATTGGAAGGAGAGAAGTAACAGGTGCCACAGACAGCCCAAATACCCAAATACCTGACCCCTCCTGTGTCGCTCCCAGCCCTGACCCCTCCTGTTCCCAGCCCCTGAGCCCTCCTGTCTCACTCCCAGCCCTCGGAGCTCTCTCAAGTCTCACCTCTACCTGCCCCAGGCCAGTGCATGAGCAGAGTTTCTGCTAAGAGTTAAATCCAGTTTTGCTGAGGTGCCCCCAGGGCTTGCCACATACCTGACATATTTCCATTTCTGACAGCTTTGCCTCGAAGACATTTGTTAACCTCTTGGGTTGTAAAAGACCCAGGCTGCCTTTGGGCTAAAGAAGGGCTTATTGAGATCCCAAAGCAAGGCAGAGTTTTCCCAAGCTTCAGAGACATGGGGTATTTATGCTTTGCTTTTTTTTCTTAGTTACTTCATCTGTTTTTACATTCTCCTTTCAATCCCCACTAGATACAAAGTGTTAAYGAGAGACTGAGGAGATGCAGAAGAGACAGCTATAATAAACTTTACAGGTTTTAAGGTGAAAAGGGATCTTGTGACCTGCCTGGCTCCCTTCCACATCACACAAGGCACAGAAGGGTGGTCAGCGATGTCTGCATCGAACTGCCCTGAAGGGAGGGTCTTTGTTCCCTGAGCCRGGGGTTATTTAAATAGGCTTCAGGTACATGGGAGCAGAGCCCTGGATTGCTGCAAAAACCTTTCTTCAGAGTTATCCATCAGCACTAAGAAAACATCCCTGAGCCGGTCTGGGGTGTACCCAGAGTGTTTGTTAGCTCATGGCAGTGCTTAAGCACACACGGAGGCACGGCGTCCTCCTGCCGTCCTGGCAGGCAAACACTGCCTGGGGCCACTGCGCCGCCATTGTTTGGATTTGAAACTCTCTGTCTTTCAGCTGGGGACTGGGGGAGCGTCTGGGCTGGCAGGAAGGAGCTGCAGTTTTGCTGTGGACCATTCCCACGTCCCCTCCACAGGCAGTTTGTACCTTGGCTTCCTCGTGGATGTTCCACACGAAGGACAGGGCGTTGTAGGCCAGCTCCTCGATGTTCTGCACCGTGTTGAAGTTCTCCTTGCAGTCAGCTGAAAGGCAGCGGGGGAGCAGTTTTATAGTCTGGCTGCAAACTGGCGACATTCCCGAGGCTTCCCAAGCCCCAAATCCTGCCCCTGCCTGACTCCAAGGCCCAGAGAAGCCCCGTGATGGTGCCAGCCCCCCAGCCCCTCGTACCCACGTCGATGACCCTCTGCTTGGCCGTGGGCTGCCGCGAGTGCCAGTGCTTCCAGAACTTCAGCTGCTCCGTGGGGATCTTCTCGTTGTCAAACACGATCATCACCACGCTCTGGAACACAGCCAGGACACCCCAGCTCAGCTCAGCRCAGGCTCAGTGCCCTCCTCACCCTTCCCACCCTGCACTGCCCTCAAGGCCATGTAAAACGTGAAGTTTTGTAGCTGGGGAAGCTGAGGGGGGCAAGGGAAGGGATTTGGGCAAAGCCATTTGGGCACATTCATCTCAGGGGTGGCTCCGAGGCTTGGCCACACATCCCAGGAGCAAGATGGGGAACCTGTCCCTGGCTCAGGGCTCTTCCCAGCAGGGCCCCAGCCAGCCCTTTGTGCATCCCTGAGCTCCCTGTGAGAGACTCCAGCTGCCATGGAGGCTCCTGCTGTGCAGCAGAGGATTATCCTGCTAGGAGTGAATCCATCCCACTCATCACTTTAAGCCAACATGAGCCACAAAGCCATTCCTGCTCGTGTTGAGCTCTGTCCCCAGGCCAGTGGAGCTGCTGATGTCCCGTTCCAGTGTGTGTCAGCAGAATTGTCAGCCTGTCTCTTACCTTCACTTTATTTGAGGACAAGTGCAAACATTTGCTGTCTCCAGCTGTCCGCAGCGTGATGGGGTAGAACTGTCCTTTGTTGAGGTAGGCCATGGGAGAGTCCCCAGATTTGATGTGAATGGCTTTGGGTGACCCCAGCGTGTATTCAAAGTCACTTGTATGGAACAAAGGAGAATGATGAATAAGCACACGCTGCTGTTTCACTGCAAAAGCAAAACAAGAGCCCCGGGAGCCTCCACCCCGCAGGTTACRGGTTACAGGCACTGCACACACAGGAGTTTCTGCCCCATCCCCGCCTCACACACCCTGACACAGCACAGCACAGCACACTCTGATCCTCYCCAACACCCTGGGGAGCAGCACTTCCCCAACAGCCTCATTTTACCCCTTGGTTTTGGCTTTAAAAACTCTGGATGTGATTGTAGCCAGTCTTTTTCTGTGGATGGCAACAGAACCACTGCTTAAACCAAACACACAAAAATAGGTACCTGTGATGAGGCTTTTACAACACCCTAAACTCAGGTTCCTGTCTCCAAATTCACACCCATAAATGGCTGAGCCAGGAAGACTCTCCTAAATGGTCCTGTAGAAGRAGGACCTGCAGGACACTGACATCTGCTTGATCATGCAGAACTGGACTTAGAGACTCAACTCATGGAACTCTGAGTCTGGTGGGCAGCAGCTTTACTCTCTACAGAAAAGCTCAGTAGTGTCACACAGAGGAAAGTGTCACTGCTGACAAGGAAATTTGAAAGAAGAGCCTGAATTCAGAAGCTCTTGGGCCTTCACCAGCCCCTGAGAGCATTGAAACCATGAGGCCACGGCTGGTTTCTGCTGGGAGGGATCCGTGCAAGCCACCACCTGTACAGGAGCCTTCTCAGACCCTTCAAGTGCCCTGTTTAGTCACCAACCCATCTTTTTCCTGCTCCACCTCCTGTGATGCCATCTCTGAAGATGGGCTTGGCAGCTCCTCTTATCTGGAGCCAGGAGAGCCAGAGAACTTCAGTGCACAAATAAACAGTGAGCAGGGAGCCTCTGGCTCAGGGAGACGCTGCTGTCTGTGTGAACATCCCCACGTCTGACAGCTGAGTCACCCAGTCAGCTGACTCAGGAGGCAAATAAAAAGTRGGAGGTGAAATAATGTTACCTGCTGGGAGGTTTGATTTAGTATCTGGAGCAGGAAAGCTCTGCCTGAGAGAGGGGTGGAAAGGAGGAAGAAATCCCTCTCATGTCTGAGGAATGAGAGGCAGTGGCACCCTCTAAAATCAATGTTGACTAACAGTGCTAAGTGAGAACCTAAGCCTTAGATTAGGAGGAGGTTAATTATCACCCTCATCAAGTGCCATCCTCGTTTTCTCTGTCATTTACCCCCTTCCAAGTAGCCTGTGGGAAGATGGTGCAGCCACCTGGATCTCTCTGGATCAGGGAACCAAACAGTGCTCCCTGGGAAGGGGCTGTCACCTCAGGGTGCCCATGAGATGTGACAGCAGCTGGCCCTGGGTTTACGCCAGTTTGTACTCAGAACAATCCCTGCTTTGGGCCTAAAAACTCACGGAACAGCACCTTGCTCTGAAAACACCTGGCAGACACAACTTGTCTCTGCAAAAGCACAGGATCTGTAATTGGCACTGGTCACTGCCAAGGCTGCACTGGSGAGAGGAAAGGGATGCAGTCCTTCCCCAGCAAGGAGACACAGCCAAGTGCTCCCTGGAACCCCAAGCCCCTGGACTGGCAGTCACCTCTTCACTCCGTCCRCAGGGTAACTCTCGGGGCAGGGCGGCTCCGGCTGGGCTTTGAGGATGTCACTGAAGAGCAGCGTCTGCAGACAAGTGGAAACACAAGTCAGAAGCAGAATCTTTCACTGCTTTGTCCATCCACCTTCTCCCAAACACCCCCACAGAGGCCACAGAGAAAACACGGACCCTCATTACTTCCAAAATCAATGTAAACCCTCTGGAAATCCAATGGGAACAGCACCAAGCTTCCAACACAAAAGCAAAGCTCCCACTGCCCCGCATGAGCAGCCCCCAAAGCAGAGCAGCCCCCAAAGCAGAGCAGCCCCCAAAGCAGAGCAGCCCCCAAAGCAGAGCAGCCCCCAAAGCAGAGCAGCCCCCAAGGGCCTGACCTCCTGTGGGTCCTCCTTGAAGGTGCTGTCGGGCTGCCAGCGCTGCTGGGCCGGGGCCATGGGCAGGCTCTCGAACAGCGAGTTCAGGGAGCTGCTGTCGTACACGTCCCCCGGCGGCACCAGGAAGTTGTCCGGGGTGGCTTCCAGCTTGCTGGTGCCTGGAGGGAGCAGGGCTGGCTTGTGAGGAGCGGGGACGCCTTCGAGGCTCAGGCCGTTCTTCTTCTGTGGCTCGCAGAACTCCTGGGTCACGGAGACGTTTTCCGACAGGAGCTTCATGAGGTGAGCCGAGCCATCGAAGGAGGGGATCTCCGGCTCGTAGTCCATGCCGTGGCAGTGCCTGCCGGAGAGAGGGTCCTGGCTCAGAGCAGGGCAGAGCGTGGGCAGCCCCAGCGCCGCAAGAAGCGCCTCGATGTGCTGCTGGCGTGGCTGCCAGGTGACCCTGAGTCAGCCGGGCACGGCTCCTGCTGCCCATGGGAGAGCCGACAGGCCCCTGGGTGATCTCCACCCACAGCTCTCGGGGCGGTCAGCAGGAGCCAGGGGTGCTCAGCAGATAAGGGGTGATCCCAGGGAACCAGAGAATATGGTTTAGCCGTGGTTTGGGGCTGCAGATCCAGGGCCTGCATCCCTTATTCCTTTATTTAGGCCATTAAACACTCAGAGTGATAAGAAAGAGAACTGCTGTGGGGTCTGTCCATCATAAGGCTTTTTATGGGTCATTGATGCTGAAAGTTGATTTTTATACTTCTTTTTTTTTAAGGAAAGCCAATTCTTGTACAAATTCAGAAACTCCAGCGGCTTAGGAAGCAAAAAACAAAACCAGCTTAACCCAGTTTAGTTCTGAAGAAGGAGTGAAGTATCACTCAAGAGGTTTATTCTGTCAAGTGGTTAAAAACTGATGATGCCAAAGTACACAGAATCCAGGAAGGGGAACTGGACTCATAGTGGCAAATGAGCCATTAATTTAATAGTTAATTATCTGAAAACCTCAAAGGAYAAATGGGAGTCACTGGAAGAGAATCCTGGGAGAGTGGAACAGAAACCCTCATCAGCCCAGGGAATATAAGAGGCCTTGACCATTCCCTTCTTGCTGCCAGTGCTTGTTCCTTTTGCCCTTTGCAATTGTCACAAAGTAGGAAATAAAGGCAATTTCTTCAGCTGCTGCAGATCAGCACAAGCCCTCTGAGCACAGCCAGACAGATCCTCAGCTGTGTAAAAGGGTGTAGCTCCATTTATACCTGCTTGGGACCTGGCCTAAAGAATTTTAATGTGTGTCTCAGGGTTAATAACCTGCACTGTTGTTGGTAATAACACCGTGCTTTGATGTCTATTTTGTGCAAGCTAAGAGCCCCAGCATGCATTTAAGCAGCTGCAGGAGTGAGGCAGCTCCAGAGAGCAAGAACTGAAGCCAACCTCTTTCCGAGTTCATTGCGTCCCATCATTCCAGCTGGGAGAATCCTCTTCTCCTTTGGGACCTACAACAAGGCAGAGTAAAGAGTTTGTTTATTGTTAGGTTTTATTGACGGAAAACAGAGGCAGAATTAGCCCTGTCTGTGAGCAAGTGGAGGCTCACAGATAATACATTGTGTGAATAACAAACACGGCAGAGCTGGGCTCTCCCCTGGGCTGCTGCCATGGATTCCCAAATAACCTTAGGGAAGCCACATCARCTTGTTCTGGGAAGGACCTTCAAAAGCACCCAAGTGAGTGGAAACATCATTCCTATTGGTTTCAATTAGGGATAAATCATATCCACATTTCTGGAAGCTCCATCCTACAGCAGCGCTGGAAAAATAAAGCTGGTGCGGTCTGCAAGGCTATTCCAGCTCCACAGCCCTCACAGCACTGCTGTTCCTTGTGGGTAAAAAACCCAGACTCGAGACACCTGGGTTCAGTTTTCCCACACGTTCTGGATTCCCTCAAAATGCTGGTTTGTGCCTCAGTTTACCCCGGGGATACTGGTGGCACCGTGTGCCTGGGGGTGTTGGTGATGGTTGGATAAACAACTCGAGGGCTCAGTAGGTGGGGGAGCTCAGTAGATGGGTCCCTTCCTAAGGTGGCACATATTTTACACCCATTTTACACCTATTTTACATCCATTTCACACCCATTTCACACCCATTTCACACCCATTTCACACCCACTGCAGCCCCCCGGCCCCGGGGGACTCACCATGTAGTAGTCGTAGAGGAGGCTGAGGGCAGCCACGCTGTCGTCGTCCCCGTTCACCCTCATCATGGCTTTGGTGGCTGCAGTCAGGGGGTTCTCCAGGTAGGTTTTCCAGGCTTCATCTTCGTTGGTGTAGGGGAATTTCTGGAAGTTCATGGTGTCATTCTTCATCAGACGCACGGATCTAAAACTGAGCCACACAGAGGAAACCGGGAATGAGGGAGGATGGTTTTCCACAGCAATTTCCATGAACGCAGGAAGGGCTTCCCAAAGGCACTGTGGAATGGAGGAGGGATGCTCTCCTGGTCCTTAATTCCCAGAGACTTGGGGATCACAAATCTTCTGCCTGTAGCTGGGTACAAAATCAGGCCAGAGCCTCTCCGGGGACAGCTGCACCTCTGCTCCCTCCTCCTCCAGGGATGCAAAACACCATYAATCTACATTATTTCTTTTCCAATCATTTGTAGATGATTTTACTCAGAGGGAAGCAGACAGGCAGATCACAAMCCCCTCCCTTCCACTAAAAAATTCCTGACTGAGGTGAGGCTCATGGGACTACGTGAGAAGGAACACACCAAAATAATGCCCTGCCTGTCCTCTCTTCTGGCACTTTCTCCAGGTCTCTCCATCTTATGTTAATAAACTGTCAGACACTTAATTACCCAAACATTGGTCATCTTTCCTTTTCCTCCAGCAAATCCTTCCAGCAGCCAGCACAGAAGTGCCTCCATGCATTCCCTGCTGCTCTGTGCTGCAGGTTCGCCCTACTCRGGAATCATGGAATCATTAAGGTTGGAAAAGACCTTCCATTAAGGTTGGAAAAGACTATCAAATCCAACCTTTGACCAAATCCCACCACATCCGCTAAACCACAGAGGCTGAGCCAGTGGCCCTGCTCCTGTCACACCCTCCTGTCACRTGCACACGGTGTCACCACCACAGCCACACCATTCACCTCAAAACAACAACTCCGTGGGCAAAAATTCCTTCTTCCTCAAAGTGGACATGTCCAGGAAGGGCAAGACTGGGTTTTATTAGCAGAAAAGGTTTTAAAAACGTCTTTAAATCTTCAGAGTTGCCAAGAGCTGACTGGGGTTAAACCATGAGCTCAGCTGCTGGTGTTTTTTATGGAAAGGCAAAAGGAAATCTACRGGAGTTACAGCAATGAATGCTACATTTTAATGGCATTTTTATAAGGAATATATTGTTTTCATCAAGCTACTCTCCATGTGTTTGTAATAAGTCCTGGTCTAGACTTTTAAGTGAATCATTCCGAGAACAATAATTCCTCTTGAAAGGAACCTGGAACTCCCCATGGCTGCTCTGTCACCAGGCACTGCCACCCTGCTGGAGGGAAGGGGCAAAGCCAAGAGCTCCGAGGTGCTCCTGGGCTGGAACCTGGAGGTGGATTTTGGATGGGGTGAGGATGCTGCTCCTTCCTCCCTGGCAGCCCAGCCTCTCTCCCCCGAACCAACCTCACACTCCAGCAGGGAATGCACATCAAACCRTGCAGGGATGGCTCTGGGATGCTCCCGGATCAGACTCCGGAGCTCTCCTTGGCTCAGCAGCACGATGAGGCCACCAAGGGCTGCCTCTGCCGTCCTTGTCACCCTTTTCTTAAGGAATGCTTTGCTCTTCCCTCCACACCGGAGCTGCACACGCTGTCACAACCCTGCAGGTGGCCCGAGGCACCCAATTCCCGCAGGTTTCTGTGCCCACGTGGCACCGGAGCCGGGGCTGGCACAAGCTCCCATCACACCCCGTGGAACGGGGACACCGAGTCCGCTCCTTTCCCCTCGCACCCACCCCGGTTCCACCCCGCCTGAAACTCCAGCAGGTGTTTGGGGAGTTTCGTTGTCTTTAGCGTTTCTCACGCAGCCCTCCCCCCCTCCTTCCCTCCCTCCTCCCTCCTTCCTTYCCTCCCTCCTCCCTCGCTCCCGCCAGCGCCGCCGCTGTCTCCGAGCAGAGCAGTGGGAATGACTCAGATTGCGGCGCTGAAGCCTCGCTGCTGGGGCTGTTCGGTCCTGTCCGGACAGGAATCCTCACCCGCTCTCAATCCCATCTTCTCAAGGAAGAATGGGCAGCAACAGGGCTTGATCTCAGGGTGAGACTCAGCCCCTGTGACTTGTAATCAACAGAGATAAACACACCGGGCAAGATGTAGCAACGAAGCACTCGGGAGCTTAAAAAAGCACAGATATTACAAGGAAAATGCTTTGGAGCTTTATTCTCCCTCAACTGAAGCACTCCTAGTGTGGTTCCCTTCTGCCTCCCTGCCCCTCATCTCTGCTGGGAGAAACCATGGAAAATGGCACAGTGGAAAACGTGCCCTGCCCTCAGCCTGGCATAAAGCAAAGGCTCTTCCCCAGAGTGATGGGCCATGGCCTGAGCTGGAGAGAGCCAAAACGTGGGCACACATTGCCTTGTGATGCTTCCATCACAAAGCAGCAAAGTCCAGCAGAAAGCAGGGATGGGAGGATTAGGGAGCTTCAGGCAGGACCCTGTGGTGCTTAGAACCCACAGAGGAACGACAGCACAGCAGGTGGGAACTGCACCAGTCTCAGGGAGCCTGGGATTCACCCAGCTGAGGACTGGCACAAATGACAGGGATTGCACCTTTATTCCACCTTGTTTCTGTTCCAGAGTCCATACGATCCCTGGTAGTCACTGGGATATGTGGCTGGAGCCATGTGCATCACCTCGAACCCCCTCTGCAGGAGTGTGGGGAGCATCCACCCCATTCACTTGTCCAGAGAGGCTGGCCCTGCTCTGACCCTATTCCAGAAGGGCACCAGGGCTAACCAGTGTCTGAGGAAAGGGGCTGATTKGAGGAGATAAGCAGATGTGGTGATGGGTTTAAGGCACCTTTTTGACATCAGATGTGTTTCAGTTCATGCACCCACAGGACTCTGTCCATCAGTTTGCTCCCACGGCACTTCAGATCGCACAGCTGCCGTCAGCAAGCTCTGTGAAGCACAGACGCAGGAGAGAGGCACCCAAATCCAGATCCAAACACACCTGAACTTTACTTTCCTCGCTGCCTGTGATGCCCCTTGCACGTGGCTGGGCCGTGTTTGCCCRTTCCAGCCTCCCTGCTCTGTTTGGCAAAGCAAACGCTCCTTTCCCAGGCTGCTCAAAGCCAGGGAAACACAAACACGTGGGACCAGTGGCCTCCCCTCTGTGCACACTCAGGGCTGGAGCCTCGGGGTCATGTGCAAAGCAGAGCAGGATTTGGGGAAGGGAGCAGCCTGTTTGTTTCCAAACAGTTGGGAGTGTGACACAAGGTGGTACCAGCCCCTTTCCCGCTCCATCCCACCCCATCTCAGTTCCCCTATTTCTCCTGGTGATGAATAAACACTCAGGGTACSCTGAAACAGGAGAAATGCCCAAGGGGTCTAGGTGGGGACAGCAGCCAAGCAGGAAAGAAACCCTTGTATTCCTTTTGCCTTTTGTTGGGTTTCTGTGGGAGGCTTTGCTGGCCTTTAAGCTTTGTGTTGCTCATCTTTGTTCTCTCCCCTACAACTGATTAAGCCTCCAACCCAAATATTGGCCATGCCAGATGCTGCTGGCTACAGAGCAACACCACATTGTCTAAGGAGCAGGGAACCCATGGCACCCAGCAGCAGGAATTCAGAGCCACAGAACAGAGACCCTGGCCCTGAGGAGCTCAGGGCTACCCAGGMAGCTCCTGTGGAGGCTTTCGTCAGCTCTGGCTAAATAAATAACCCTGATGTTCCTGATGTTCCCCAAGAACAGAAATACAGGGAAGGATCAACACTGCCCTGGAGAGGGCAAGGCCAACAACTGTTTTCTGGGGTAGACATTTTACCCCATAAACCCTTGTCAAGGGAGAACAGCATCCCACAAAGTGGCCTCATTACTAAAGCCAAACTTCTCAGCTCAGTTCYGATTTTGTAATTCCTTTGCAGGTTTAATAAACAAGAACACCTGAAGACAATGTGACAGCACAGCCAGCAGTGAGTGCATTGTCACAGGTCCATTCATACAGCCAGGCAAAAATCCAAACAGAGACAGAACCAGGAAAAAAAAACACAGAGAGAAACACAACAAACACAGACTAATGATGAAAAACACTGCCTGGGTGCCAAGTACAACACAGTGTCAATCCATAGGCAAAGGCCTAGGAGACCATAATCTCGTGGCCCCTGACCTGCACTGCCTACGGGATGGGAATATTTTCTCTGGCAGCTGGGAAACAATGTGGCCTCTGTCACCGGGATTGTGCAGGGGCATTGCAGCAGCACCCTCAGCCCCGGGGCCCTGCCGGTTCCCAACTCAGCACAACCACCTGATGCTTCCCAGCAAGGATTCACCCACAGGCAGAGCAGGAGCTTCTCTCTCCCTGGATTCCGTGGCCTGCGTGGCACAGGAGTGACCCAGGGAACCCATCCCACCCCACGTGGGCCCTGAGCAGCACGGGGCACCCCCCTGCAGGGATGTGCTGTGGCAGGAAAGGAGAGGAGAGGAAAGGAGAGGAAAGGAGAGGAAAGGAGAGGAAAGGAGAGGAAGGGAGAGGAAGGGAGAGGAAGGGAGAGGAAGGGAGAGGAAGGGAGAGGAAGGGAGAGG
>JACAXG010000091.1:731495-818341 GCA_018881555.1 Amblyornis subalaris
CACCGATTGCGGCCGCAGCCCAGCGCCTTCCTCGGCCCGCTCGCCCCGCGGCCGCCGCCGCTCGCCGCTTCCCACACCCACATCGCCGCCCGGGAAGCCGCCGCTGCCCCGCCGCACTCGAGGCTTTGTTGTCGCTACCTTTGTGTGCGGAGAGAAGGCGCCACCTGAACGGGAGAGAGCCGTAGCTCCGTGGTGGAGGATTAATGACATTAACTCGATATCGCAGCGTGTTTATAACGGGATTTTTGTATTCGCACAATGAAGATAATCCCAAAGCAAAGCGCTGCACGTAGGAGCGCAATACRCAGATTGTCCTGTTTTCCCTTCTGGGTGGAAAATGGAATCAGGACGCCTGTTAGAAGACAAGACACTTTCAAATTTGTGCCTGTTAGATGAGGTTCTTTCAATCTTATTCCTCGGGATCGTGGAATATTTTTAAGAAGCTCTGCAGYCATCAGTGCAGTCCCCTCCTTACTCAGAGCAGGCTGCAAGAACATTTCCACAGTGAAACATCGGGTGAGATCTTCAATAGCGTTTAATTTAGTCCAGCAGCTAAGCCAAGATAGGGAAAGCTCTTTCCAGCCACTCCTCCCATTTTTCCTTACAAAATCTCTTGTTCTGTGCTCCTGCTATGTTTAAAATTCTTGAATAAGCCTCCTTTCTGCAATTCACGAGTTAAATAGGATGAATGGTTACGCCTCCAATGTAGAAGGGTTTTAAGTTAAACAGTACAGAAAATATTTAACTAAATGCTATTATAAGCTTTTCTTAGTAGCTTATCAACTTATACCCATCACTCAACAGACAGAGTGKTGGTACAGATTTATACCTAATGGAAAAAGTCTGCAGGCAAGGACTGGAAGATTATAACATCCTTTTCTTCAAAACTCAATCTTTTGGGCAGAATTAGAGAATTTTTCTTCTATTTCATTTTTGTACTTGTTGCCTCCAAGCAACATTAATTAAAATTTTAAAAAGGTAGACATTGGCGTGGCTCTGTAGTGGGATAACTCTTGACAGTGACCAGATGCTTCAGGGAAGAAATATATATTCCATCCTTTTACATCCAACAGAGTGGTTTGGGTTTTCTTTCCCTTAAGTTATCACTGAAAACTTGAGATGAATCCCAAAATCCTGGGGGATGCAACRTTCTGCAAAGCCAGGAGTAAAGGAAGGATGCCTGTAGCAGTCAGTGCCAGCCCTCTGTGAGAGATCTGTGGGCTTCCAGATATTTCAAAGCCAACTAAATCAATATTTTTGCTTCTTTTTTTTCATCTCAGTTCTTTAGAACTGGAACAGAATATGTACCAAAAAGTTGGAAAGGGAGATTCATTCTGGGGTTGGTTTTTTTGGGGTCTGTCTTTTAAGGAGGGCAACCCAACAGTTTAATCTTTAAGATAAGGACAAGTGACATTTTTTTTGGGATAGTAAATACAGATGTTTAGGTAATTTAACGAAAAACAAAAAAATGGAAAATTATGTGAAAGAACTAATCAAGCATCACACGAAGTCATAGGTTTATGTGGTAGAAAGAATTCTGTAAGAAATACCTGAAAAGGGGGAATGGGAATTTTTTAATTCAGTATTTCAGCCTTTGAAAAGACAGTAAGATATTGTCAGAAAATAAGGATAGAGGTGAGACACTAATCAGAGGATGATGAATTTTGTCTTCACTCTTGACTGTGGTTTTGGGAACACAATAAACACAAGCCACCAAAAAGAATCACAGAATTCTTGGAAAAGACCTTTAAGATCAAGTCCAGCATTAAACCTTGTCCTTAAGACACATGAAGATGAAAGAAATACAAGGAAAAAAAAAATTCAGTGGGAACATCCCTATGTGGTCTTTACTTTCCTCCTTGAAAAGAAAGGAAATGTTACTCGTGCTGATGAGTGGCATGTGATCCTCAGAAATATGAAGACAATCAGAGGCAATGGAAGGAGACAAAAGAAAACAAATACTCTCATTTACAGAAAAACAAGGAAATTATGTGACTGTAAAATGAAGGACATGGAAAACAGAAGGCACTTAACATTGATCTTGTCTTGMAATACAAAAATAAGGAAACAACAACCAAAATTAAGGCAACAAATGTAAAAATGGTAACTTTTAAAAAATAGAGAACATAATTGACCTGTGGGAATTGCAGTCTTGAGCTAAAACTCCAAGCTTAATAAGATACTTTAAAAATGACTACAGATATCTAGTTATGCTACTGAGAATAACAACATATAAAACCAGTACAAGCCCTTATGTGCCTGGCAAACCAACAAWTAATCTGCCTGTATTTAAAAAGTAAAAGTCTTCCTATGGATAGATTGTTCCWTTTGCCCTTTTAGAGCCCCTTCAGATCTTGTTCTGAAGCATCTGGTCCTCAGTATTCTTAGATTTATGGTATCTAATTAAATTGAGTATTGATCCAAAAATCCCTTTGCTTCTAAAAACACCCCCACTATTAAGAAACACTTAATAGTCTGACCTTTGCAGTTGGCAGTTAAGATTTCAGGCCTGGAGAGACACTTTATTTTCCCCTCCCCTTCATCCATCCCCAAACACACACAGACCAATTCCAGCCACTTTGTATCCTGGGACAGCAGGCACTGATACCTGGAATTTGTTGTCAAACTGTTTAATGTAAAGGGAAAAAACATCTATGAAATTTGAGCAAAGTTACTCCATATTCTTTTCAATATTTCTTGTTSTGTATTTGATTTAGTCCAGGTTGCTCAGGAATATTTCTTAGCCATTTAATATCAGGCATTTTAGGAGTTTCAAAGCTCCAAGAAATTAAATGTCTGTTTTCACATCAAGTCCATTTCGTGGGCTGCTGACCGAGTGTGACATGAAATCAAGGCAAGTCTTGTTTAAGATATTTTCACGTGGGTCACCACAAATATTTTTAAGTTACCCCCTCCCCCAAGTCTAAGCCAATGAATGATAATTTTTGTAAGAACAATGAAATAGCATTTCTTGTGTCCTTGGATGCTCCCCATGGAGGGAGGGTGCTTAATGCTTACACTGAACTTAGCAGGAAGYGCTCGAGTTGTCACTTAAAGAGACCTTGAGCTGGTCACCTGCAGCCTGGATCATGATGATACAATAAGGTTATACAGTTTTTACACAAATAGAAATAAAATAGTGACTTCTTAGCTGTCCCTGGGAAAGATTATATAGTATATATATGGGATTGTTGTGTAATAAACCCCGGGGTTCAGCCAGACATGCTTACAAAGCTGTAAAAAAGAAAAAAAATATAATTTTCTAAGTCTACAGCCATTGAGTTCCATGATCCCAGGATGAAGAACTGGAATTACACTCAGGTCTGTCCAAGGAATGCAGAGCAGCAGCACCCCAGGAGCATCTTCTGCTCCTCTCCTGTTGACAGTGCTGGGTAAGATAAACTCACTAAGCAACAAAACCAAGTAGCTTATTTTGTTAGAGAAGTAAAATTTCTTCATCATGACTCATCTCTGTAGCCTAATTGTAGGTGAAATTACACAAATATGATGTCTAGAACTTCCAGTACATCTTGTTCTCACTGGCATACAGCACAGACTGGAAAAGGTTCGCAGAATGGAATATCCTGAGCTGGAAGAGACCCACAAGGATCATCCAAGTCCAACTCCTGGCCCTGCACAAAAACCCCAACAATCCCATCATGTCTGGGCACTTTTGAGAGGTTTCAAAAAAGAAAGAGAGTATTTTACTAGTGTTTATTAAAACAGCCCAGTCTGAGATCCCAATTTTGAGACTAAAACATCTACTGGCATCAATTAATGATCCAAATTTGTAATCAGTTTGTCTCTGAAGTGTTGAGTTCAGCATTTATGTGCTTATTTTCTTTTAAAGAAATAGGTCTTGAACAAATGATCTACTAAAGATTCACCTTATTCTAATACATTTCACAAAAGTCCTTTTCCAGAMAAAAGTGCCAAAACATTTTATATGCTCTTTCTTAATTAGCTGCCTTTTTCCTTATCATAACACGAAGAATTCATGACATTTCATGGAAGATTCTCTTCACTTCTGAACAGTGAAGAGAGGTTGTCTGGTGTGGGGGGTCTTTATATTTTGTTTAACGCCTGATGATTTAACCCCACATCTCTGTAAGTGTAAAAAATGGGCAATTTACAATAATCTGTTGGGGTTTTTTTTAAGTATTTAGACCTCACTGTCTTGAAAGAGGCTTTGAGACATGCCCCATTGTCTGCTATAAGAAGTTATCCATGTAATACTACAGTTTCCTTGTTCATCCATTATTTAAGGATGGATCCTTTCCAATGAAACAACTTATGGGRGTTCTGGTACCAAACCAGAATGGCCTCAATGACGTGTCCATAAATACATGCAAGTCTGGACCTATTCAACCACGTGTCTCTGTAGGATTACCAACAGCTGGGAGAGGGCATATGGTCACAGTACATTCTCCCTCTTCCACAGAATTCCCAATTCTTGTCTTCCAACTACCTAATATTTGGTTTGACTTCCTTTTCCTCCGCTTCATCCTCGCTGTCATCCACCTGCTGGATGACCAAGTCAGTCGACCCATCCTCCACGATCTCCACGTCGGACCTGTTGTCTTCCCCATAGTGCCACCTGGAATCCTTATCCCCATCCTGTGGGAATTCCAGAGGCGCCTCAGCCTCCAAGTCAATGCGGATACTGTCTATGCCAGCCTCAGCCAGGCACTCGTTGCAGAGTCTGTAGCGGCGAGTCCCCTCCTGGACCACTTGTCCCGTCAGCTCGGTCACGTGGCGCTTGCACTTCCTGCAGATGGGCTTGCACGCCTGGTGGATCTGGGGAAATGGAAAGGGATGGATTGGATAGGGCAGCCTCAGAGGGGTGGGTTTGGAGAGGGCAAAAAGTAGGGTTGGAGCGGCGTCAAATCGTAGAGTTAACTCGATTTGAGAGACATCAGTGAACTGCACCAGCCCAGGCACTGTGATTGCCACTGGAGCTCTCACAGGCTGCAGAGAGCAGCACCTCTGCAAGCCATCAATTATCCAACAAATTCCTCCCTTTTCCTGCAAATTAGGCTTCAATTTGACTGCAACAAAACCGAATTAATTTTCTATTCCCTCTTCTTTACAGGACTCATTATRTCAACCAGATACACTCACACTGTGTTTAATTAGGCAGATTTACACATTAAATAAATCATGCAGTTGCTAAAAATACTCACAGTTCGAAAATGGCTGCTGAGGTGATCCAGCCTGCTGAATCTCTTCCCACACGCCTCGCAGGGGTACGGCCGCTCTCCCGTGTGGCAGCGAAGGTGACGCTTCAGGTCGGCTTTTCTCTTCACCACGTGGCTGCAGAACGGGCACTTGAACCTCATCCTGGCCAGGTCGTCTGTCAGAGAATAAGGGGATTAAAAAAATTAAAAAATCAAAAGTCAGAACRTGTCCTGTAATAAGGAAAAGGTGTTTTGTGAGAGGAATAGCACATCGCTTTTATTAAAAATGGCATTCATAGGTTGTTTCAAGCACAAAGATCTTGTGTTTTCCCGTAGATTACACAGGAGTGCAACAAAGGAGGAGTGGACCGTTGGTTGTGTTAACATGGATCAGGCAAAGCCAGGCTGGACAGGGCTTGGAACAACCTGGGATAGAGGAAGGTGTCCCTACCTGTGGCAGGAAATGGAACAAAATGGACTTTAAGGTCCCTTTCAAACCCAAACCATTCTGTAATTCTGTGAAAATAAGCCTAAAAACATCCCAGCTCCAATTTATTTCGAAAGGCCAGTTTTAATATCCCAGGTACTTCAATAAATTATCTAAAAATTAGGAGTTAAACTTTCCYAACACACACTTCTGGACAACACATCAGTCTTTTTGGCAGCTGTGCTTTACTCATTCAGTAAAAGACATTTTCTCACAGAGTCAGAACAGAGAATTAGCAGGTGTTTGTGTATGTTCAGCACTAAGCCCCACTCACCTTCAGCCCAGCTCCCCATGACTCCCAGGATGGAGGGCATGCTCCCGTACTGCTCGTCAGCTTTAGAAGACTTGGATTTGCCRGAGGAGCGGGGTGACTCGTGCTCCTGCTGCGACACAGCCAAGCCCCTGGGCATCACCTCCGAGCCTTGGCCGTACTGGTAACCCACGTGAGGAGCTTCAACCTCTGTGTCGATGTGAACTTGCTCCTCGGCCGGCGCAGCGTGGCCCGCGGGCTCGGCAGCCCTGTCCTCCAGCTTGCTGGATTTATAGTGGGGGATGTCAGAAGGCTGCTGCAGCCCCAGGTGCCGGGATTTCTTCATGGAATCCTGCCGTTGCTCATGTTTGGACAGCTGCTGCTGCTGGGCATTTCTTTGAGAAGTGGGGTAGTAGTTGAAATTGCTCCAAGCGTTGCCGCCCATCATACAAGTCCCCGGGTCTGGGCTGGAGTGGGAATGCGGGGGGCTGCTCTCTGCCCTCCACCCCCCGCTGTACACGCAGGATCGGTCCACGCCGTTGGAGCTCACATCTTTGTCTGACAGGCTGAAGTAACGATCCTTCTCCTTCTCACTGATGTCCAGCGAGGACTTTATGAAGGTTTTACACACGCTGATCACATCGGTCATCTGCAGATAGCTGGCRGCCGACATGACTTCGATGACATTCTGGCCGGTGAGGGACAGTTTGCCTGAATACACAAAATCCAGGATAACTGTGAAGGTGTCRGGGGAAAAGGCCTGGAAGGTGGCTGTCGTGGACTCACTCGTCTCCTTCGAGCTCTGGGAAAGGAGCATTTTGAAGTAGCCGCTGCTGGCAAACAGCACATTGCGATGGGCTTTGAAGACCTTTCCCTCCACCAGGATGTTGCAGTCACAGAACAAGTCTTGCCTGCGCTGCTCATTCAGTTGCTGCAAGAGGTGAAACTGGTGAGAAGAAATCTCCATCCCAGAAAAGATGAAATGAAACGTCGCTCTAAAAAAATGAAGAAAATAATTACACTCTTGRCTTCATCGTCGTGTACCTCAGCCGAAGACGTCAGACCCAATTTTACAAATCTCTTTACAAATAATCTCATTATTTAAATCTATAAATATATTTAAATCACGATATGCTCGACCACAGATTCATTTTCCAAGAAGACAAGAGCGATGACAAAGCCAAGACGGCCTCATTTGGCAGAGACGGGTGTGCTCCAGCCGGGAGCATCTCCATCCCCAGGATGCGGGGCAGGATGCGGGGTTGGACGCGAGGCTGGACTCGTGCCGCCCGCTGGAGCTGCGCAGCCTTCAGGCAGCTCCGAGGAGACGAGGAGCCAACAGCGGCGGCGGCTGCGAGCGCGGCCGTGCCTCCAGCCGGCGATTCCGCCTCGCCTCGACCCGCTCCGCCCGGGCTCCAGCGCCGCCGTCACCGGGGAGCGGGGCTCGGCGGCAGCGCCCCGGCCCCCCCGGCATCGGCCGCGGCCGCCGTCGCTCACCCGCCCGCCCGGCCGAACGGGCCGCTCGCTCCCCGGCAGCCCGGGACGCCCGACGGCGCCGGAGCCGCCCGCTCCCGGCCCCGCTCCCGCCGCGGGGACCGCGGCGCCCGCCAGCCCCGGCCCGGCTGCGCGCTCCCCTCCGCCCGCACGGACCGCCCCGGGCCGGGCGTGCCGCCCGCGGGAGCGGAGCCGGGCAGCCGCGCCGCCGGAGCCGCCGCCGCCCGGTGCCCGGGGCCGGGCGCCCGGTGCCGCTCCCGCCCCGCCGCCCGCAGCCCCCGCCGCCCCCTCTCGCCGCCGCCCGCCCCGCGCAGCCCCTTTGTGTCCGCGCCCGGGGCTGCAAATGGCGCCCGCCGGGGACGCGGCAGCCCCGGCACCGAGCGGCACCGAGCGGCTCCGGGCGGCACCGGGCGGCACCGGGCGGCCCGAGCGCCCGCGGACGCTGCGGAGCCCGGCGCCGTCCCCGCCGCCCCTCGCAGCCGGGCTGGCTCCGGGGCCCTTTCCGCCCCGAACCCAGCGCCCTGCCCGGCCTACCGGCGTGCGGGAGCCGCCACTCACCGGCGGGGTGCTGCGGGCGGGAGCCGCCGAGCCGGGGGGAGCGGGCGGTGGCTGCGGGGTCCCCGGCCCCGCCTCGGGGCTCGCCGTGCCTGGAGGCGCCGCGCTGCCGCTCCCGCAGCCCCGAGCCCTGCGAGCCCGAACGGGAGAGAAACAAAAGGTATTTGCTGACGTGGGCGTTGGACAGAGACGCCCGAGGGCTGGGGACACAATTAAAGGGGCAACGCACCGATTGCGGCCGCAGCCCAGCGCCTTCCTCGGCYCGCTCGCCCCGCGGCCGCCGCCGCTCGCCGCTTCCCACACCCACATCGCCGCCCGGGAGGGGCTGGGATGCCCTAGATGCCTCCTTTTCACACCTTTATCTATAGCAGAGGCCTCGATGACCCAAATCCTTCTCCTTTCTCTGGCAGCATCCTCCAAAGGAGATGTGACATCTTCTTTTCTCTGTTGGGATCTGTTATCTTCTGAAGAAAACATGTCTGAAAGCGAAACCTGAACCTCTCACCTTCTCTCCCTCGAAGTTTAGTATCTCTCTCCTTCCTCTTCTTACCACCAGGGTCTTTTCTGTGATTTTGACGCCCCAGTTATTTTTCATAAATATTTATTTTCCCATGGAAGCCATTCTTCCTTAACCGTGTCCTTTGTGGCATTTTTGGCCTTCCCTTCCATAACTTCAGACATCYCACCTTGAAACAATTTATGCTTTTTTCCCCACTGTAGCAAAATTGACTAAAGACTCTTTATCTAAASSATAATAACCCAAAGACTCTTGCCTTTGACCATTAGAAGCATTCTCCCACTACATCATATACATTTATTAATTTCCTATTTATATTTTGTATCTATATACATGTATATGTCTGTTATAGAYGTAACAATATTTTTCACCAGCTGAATTCCCCCTTTAGTAATAGTAGATTCTTCTTTCAAACTCAGGCCATGCTTTTAAAATCTTCATGAGACCCATTCTGCTTCTGGAAGATTCTGCTCTAAATTAATCATTATTGAACACGAAGCAACTGGAATTTACACCAGCTTCTCACAGCTCCTACCATTGAGAAATAAAGAAGACAAGCAGCTAAACAGTCAGATCGTTTAATATAAACCAGAAAATTTGTTTGTAGTGTCAGGTTTTAATACCTCTTGAATTCATTCCTCTAAAGTTTGATTTTGCCTGTCAAGTCAACTAAGTAGCACCTGTTTTTATATAACACAGAATCCCAGGATGGTTCAGGTTGGAAGGGACCTTMAAGCCCATCTCATTCCAACCTCCTGCCATGGGCAGGGACACCTTCCACTGGACCAGGTTGCTCAACATTCTACCTATTTTTTTTCCAGATCTATGCCCAAATTATTTCACCAGCTGAAAACTTTCCTTGGAGAAGAACTATCTGTAGGTATTTGTTCTGTTTGGCTTGCCTGAGTGGTGCTTTCACTTGTCTGTCAGTGGGGGTTTGTATCAATGTCAACAGGAGCTCGAGGGTTCTCCATCTGCCGGGAACAGGCAATAGAATTTTAAAAATATGGGGAAAAAAATTCAGYGGTATCTCGAGTAGCTTAATTAGAATGTTTAAAGATGTTGCAAGTGCTTTCCTCGGAGCACTTCAGGACCCTGCTCACTGCTCTGTGCTGTGGATCCAGGAACAGCCACGGAACAAACTTTGGGTTTCTCGTATATGGGACTGATTTCACCCTGTTTTGCACAATGATGCATCCCAAACACGCCGATCCCAGCCATGTAGTGAGTTTTTTGGTTTGTGTTTCTAAATTTTAGAGTCATTGATTCCAGCTGAAAAAGTTCCACTTGAATTTGAGATGCTRTTTGGAGAGTTTATCCAATGGGAATGTGCTTGGCAGCCGCGTGAAGGAGGTGAAGGAGGTGCTCCTCACAGCAAGGGTTGCAGAGCAAGACTAAGAGTCTGCTCTTCAGAAAACAATTTACCAATTACTCTAAAAAAAATTACATTGTTCTTGCTGCAAAAATATCAACATGCATTTCTCATTGGTTTTGGTAACCAAATATGATTAAGAATTAATAATAATATATAATAGTATAACACAGTCTAATTAACAGTAAGACCAATTAGAATATTTCAGTTTTCCTCAAAATAAAGTGTTTTTCAAGCATCACAGCCTTCAGGGTGATGCATTTTCTGACTTTAAACATCCAGGGGTATTTCTTGCCAAAGAAAACTCAAGAGCCTATACTAGAACAACTTCAGGAACCGTTCAAAGCCTGACTAGAAGTTAATTAGGAACGAGATTATAATTTTCATGGAATCACTGCCAGCTTGGATTTGGCTTTTCTTCATTTGCATCATTCCTGTCCTCAGCTYTCCCAGGGACCAAACCAGCAGAGTTGAATCGCCCAGGATTTGAGTTGCACCTTCGCCTTCAAGTACAAACAGATACAAACCTTCCAGTAMAAATCCATCCATCCTCCAGCTCACCAGGAGATCGCTTCCTTTTCCAAAACGAACGGGAACTCGGAATGCCMTGTCCTAAACCCGTGAGTGCAGGCAGGAATCTCCCTCTGGCGCTGATGTGCAGTTTAGGAAAAGCCTGGGATCTGGTGGCAGCCTTCCCAGGGGCTGTTCGTGCATCGCAGCACAATTTGTCAGGAGCTTCATCTGCGCAGAAACCCAAACTCCTAATCCTGCACCAGCAGAACAACTGAAACCCTCGTTTAACTCTTATCTGGACCCAGTTTCCCGTAACACCCAAATGTTCCATATTTGCATAGAGCTCATGCTGATGGCTTAGGGCTGGATGCAAACAATCCTCCTTCCCGAATCATTAGCGAGTTCTTTGACACCCTCTGATGGCTCGGACTGCCCTGCTCTCCTGCTTTCCTCCCTCCTTCCCCCACAAAAAGCCTTTTTCACCAAGGGTGGAGACAACCACCCCCGTTCCCTCAGAGTTCCTCAGCGCCTCACGTCTTTCATGGAAAAAAAAAATGGAAAAATTGCGTACTTGCCGCAAGATTGTTTGTGAAATATTCAATGTAATTCCAAATTGTCTGGAAAGAATATTTAGGATGCTGTTCCTCCCCCATCCCCACATGCATTTCCTCCTAGCTGGGATCGGTGTCTGCTTCTTAAAAAGAGTTTAAAAAGTTAAATTAGCATAAAACTCCAAAGACTGTTAAGAAAACCAAGTCAGTGTTAATAACATAAAAGATTTTCTAAAAAACTCACTTGGCTGGGGTTTAACTGGACAGGATCCTTTCAGTCCTTTCCTACCAAGGTTCTCCTTGCAAACTGGCTGTCCCCAGGAATGGATATATTCATTTTCTAATTGGATTAAATGGATATATTCATTATTTAGTTTTATTTTCATAAACTGAAACGTGAGCCTTAATCTAGACACTCTCAGGTTTACTCAGTCAACATTGGAACGGTAAAAAAATCAAAGCAACCCTCTCAGAGAGTTTTATTTTCTAGACAATCAAAAAACTCCAGAATGCTCCAAGATCCACAAATATAGTTCRGTCACTTCTACAAATAAGGTTCAGTTTATAAGAATTTGTCATTATTACTGGACTAAAGGACTTCAGTTATGAAACTTTTACAAAACATCCGGAAATTAAACCACCACATTGGAAAGATTTACAAGGGCTTGCACCAAGAGCTTAAATGCACTACAAATACCAGTGCAGCATGTATTCCTTCAGTGAAATACAGTGCATTTATGTGCAAAAATACATTAAAATGTGAATTCCTAAACAAAGTCAAGTACATCGAGCTAAGACTTTAAGATATGTYGTCTGCACGGCCTTTAAAAACCTTTGAGAAAGAGATTCTAGTAGAAATAACTCTCCTAAAAAMGTTATTTTTGATTCTTCATCAAGCACCATAGGAAGATTTTTCAACAGCCAACATCGTTTTCTCAAAGCTTGTAGAGGCTGGATCTACACGTGGAAGATTTCAGGAAAAAAACACCCAGAAAACCCAAGTGGGAAAGCACAAGCAAACAGATTYACATGAACACCCCGCTCACAAGAACGTGGATAAACTACACCCTCTTCTACGTACGAAAGGCTGAAAGGACTCCACGGAAAACGAAGCAGCACAAAATGACAATCCAAGGGGAAAACACCGAGCTTGGCGGTGCCTTTCCCTGTGGAACGAGCACGGCCAACCCCCCGCCCGCCCCGGCCCCTCCCGGCTCCATCCTCTAGGCACAAGACACACAAGGACAATGTCTAAGACCACAGACAGCAGGTTGAAGGAAAAGGTCTCTGCAGACGTTCCYGCAGCTCTCGCAACGCTCAGGCTTCCCAAGGGATTCGTTTTCCCTGCTCCAAGTGGCTCCGCGGGCTCGGCCGTGCCGGGAGCTGCGTCTTCCCGCGCTTGTGGAGCACCAGGCTCAGCTGATGTGCCAGGTCTGGTGGCTTCTCCCAGGATTTACAGCGAGGTGGAATCTTCACGGCCAGCACTGGGGATGCCTGGTCACTAAATACCGTTTTGGGTCCCGATTTACATTCGTGCCCCAATTCCATCAGCGAGGGAGACTCCCAACAAACACTGGATCATCCGTGGCTCTTTCCAAGGTGCTCTCGAGGCAGAAAGTCCCTCCTTGATCACCTTTATCACCCTTTGGYGGTGGGTGCACTCACCAAAAACCCAGCGGTAGCCCAGAAGCCCAGAAGACAAACCCTGGGAGGCTGGAGGTGGCATTTCCAAATGTTCCAGCAAGATTTACAAGCCCACGTTTCGCTCAGGTTTTCAAGAGCACCAAGGACCCAAAAGCACAGCAGGATTTTCAGAGGAGCTCGGCTCCAAATCTGGCACCCACATGAGTTGTCCCTCTGATGGTTTTAATTCAGATTGAGTAGAACAGGGGCTCTAGAGCAGGGAATTTTGTAAAATCTTGTCCCAGTGAGGCTCTTTGATGATGATGTGTGTCACTATGATCCTTCCAGCTACTACCAACTCGAATTTACAGATGACCTGGAACAGGGATGGCTGAAACTTATCCAAATTAAGGGACAGGAAATAAAAGTAGCACATTATGTGGTGACACTCATCAAGAACTTGGACCAGACCACTTCAAAACAAGTCTCTTTACTTTCTGCTCTTCTCAGTAAAGTGATTTCTTCAAAAAGAACCTGGTTTATTCTTTCCTCATCCTACCTGGTGTGGCAATGAGGCCTCGACTGCACTAGTGACAGCGAAATCACCTCTCCCAAGACATCACAGTGGGACTGTTTCACTGCTGGATGAAGCAGAGGGAGAAGCTGAATTGCTCTTTTTTCAATACGTAAAAGGAAAGCATGAGGTATGCAGAAAAAACCCTGGTTAAATCAGAGGCCTCTTTGTCTTTTAGGTTTGCCAAGTGTAAAGTCTTTACACCAAAAACCTCAACACTGTGTCAAGTGGGAGGAACTGCTCACTCTTTGCCAGCCAAATCTGTCTGCAGAATTCTGATCCAGCACTTGCTCCAGCCAGAAAGACCCATAAAATTTGCCTTTTCATGAAACACTTACGAACAGCAGAGTAAAGAAGCATTAACAGTCTTATTTCACAGTATATTTCAGTTTTGTCCCTCTGTTAGGGAACAGGAGGTCACCCCTAAGCAAAGAGGCTTTCAGTTGGGGTGTGTTTTCTTCTAAAGCTTCCCAGCCTGAGTTTTGATAGCTCTTATCAGCTTGCTGCTGGAAAGGTAACAAAATCTCACCTCCTTTGAAAACCTTCAGCTACCCCAGGAAAGAAACAGGAGGTCCACAGTGGAGTTTTTTAAGAAAAATAAATAAATTCTTGGATAAATTCATGCAACATAAACCGTGACAGGATCCCCAAATTCTGAAAGAAACCATAATTAAGGAGAAAGAAAAGGATTCAAAAAGGGCATTCAGAGCTCTTTTATAACTCAGATCTTGATGTTTCACTGCTCCTCAGCTACAGCAGCTGTGGATCTGGTTATTCAATCTGCCAGTCGGAGTTCCCAAGGAACCTGCTTGACAGCTTTTAACTCCTTTTGTAAAAAGCTGAAAAGAATTTGGGCATTTCTCTCAGTCCAGGCCACTAGACACCATGATTTGTGCTTAATATATCTTAAGCCAAGACTACTGATGTCTAAGTGGTGTTAAAAACACATCTGAAGATCTGCAGCCCGAGCTCTTAGGAGAGGAAGATGCAGTAAAAATTCAGAAAGAGAGGCTTGATCTCTAAATTCCTGCAATTAAGGACATGTGAAATATATTTATTCTTCCTGTCTATCCTTTCAGCAGCAGCATGTTTTTGTTGTTYGGGGTTTTTTTGTTATCCTGGTTTTTCTGCCCTGGTTTCCAGGTGAAATCCAGTCTAAGCAAACACTTATGGTTTATGATTCAGATAACACTGTCCTAAGACAGAAGGATCACAGATTAATTTGGAAAAGTCCCAAGGTAGGAGATGTAAACTACATTTCACGTCATCTTCAGAGAAAAGGTGGTGCCCCTTTCAGGTCAGGGATTAAGGACAGCATTATTTGAAGAAACCTGTCACCAAAACAACACAGAGATATTCCACCTGCAAAACCAAAACCAGGAGGCAGAGAAATTGCTCAAGTCCAACCTCTGTGAACCCCAGACAGAAGATTCTTCACAGATTCCTGGTGCGCAGCACTGAAAACTTAAAAAGCGTTAAAAACTCCGGTTCTCCCCACTCTTTAATTAAAAAACGGAATAATAAAAACCAGCACAGTGTCACAAACTGGGCAAACGTGCAGTTTTCTCTTGCAGCCACTGCCAGGGAGCCTCTCAGTGCCCCCCTCTCTCCTCCCACTGCTACATCAGAGCTTCCCTGTCTGACAAACTGCGGTGGATTTCCCGCTTGTCGTCCGCGTCGTCATCGTCGTCGTCATCGTCGTCATCAGCCGGGTCGTTTTCCTCCCCAGACTCCACATAGATGGGCCAGTCGTTGTCAGCATCCCCCTTTTCCTGGCCCTCCGAGGCCGYTTCCACGAGGCTGAGGTTGATGGGCACGGGGTCCTCGTGGGTGGTGGTGACGCACGTGCAGCTGTCGCAGAGCCCGAAGCGCCGCAGCCCCTGGGACAGGCTGTTGGTGAAGGTTCTCCTGCAGCCCTTGCAGATGATGGGCTTGTTGGAGCGATGGACCTGCGGGGAAAACGGTAAACTTTGGGGGGAAAAAAAGGCAACCTGACGGTTTGGAGATATTCCTGGAACAGGAGAACGGCCACGCTACAGCCGAAGGGGATCCCAGCGTGATTCCGGCCACAAGGATTTGGGTCACCCAAGTGCAAGGAGCATGGAATGGTTTGGGTTGGAAAGGGCCTTAAAGTTCATCCAGCCCATCCCTGCCATGGGCAGGGTCACCTTCCACTATSCCAGGTTGCTCCAAGCCCCGTCCAACCTGGCCTTGGGCACTTGCARGGATGGGGAATGCACAACCTCACCACCCTCACGAGGCAGAATTCCTTCCCAATATCTGATCTAGTAAAAAATAAAATGCCCAAATCCTTACTGTGCACTTCAGGAGAAATATCAAATATCCGACAGACCAAAACAATGCACCAAATATTATTATTATTGTTGTTGTTGTATTATTATTATTATTATTATTATTATAATAAAAGTTTCTCTGCATCAACAACAATCATTTCCTCCAACATATTTTGGGAAATATGACTGGAAAAACCCTTTGAAACAAACCCCCTGGCAGATGCCGTCCCGGGGACTCACACTGAGCGCGTGGCTCCGGAGGTGCTCCTGGCGCGTGAAGCGCTTCCCGCAGGTCTCGCAGGGATAGGGCCTCTCCCCGGTGTGGGAGCGGATGTGCCGCTTCAGGATCCCCTTCTGCTTGGCCGTGTAGGGGCAGAAGGGGCACTTGTGCAGCTTGATGGGCACCACCAGCACGTCACCTTGGGGGTAAGAACACACACACACACACACACACGGGGTTAGGTCAGGCACGTCCCGAGCTGCTGCGCCGCCTCCTCGTCCTGCTCGCTGCGCGTCCCAGGCGAGGGAGCTGCACTTTCCCCTTACCTGGAATTTCCTCAGCTTGTGCCACGGCAGACATTCGTGCAGCTGCAGGYGCCCAAGTCCCTGGAAAATCAGCCTGCCTGTTGCTCGTGACAGCAAAACACATTCATTTTATTTTAAGAGGCCGTTTAATTAAGTACCAAAAAGCTGCTTTTAGTGCAGTGGGGTTTCTGCTCCATCTCAGCCACTTCCTTTTTTTTCATTATTATTAAACCATTAGCATTAAACAGCATCAGAAACTAAAACCTTTAGCGCAAACTGCAGGCAGGAATAGCACACTGTGTCCATGYGCTTTTATATTTGGATCTGAAAATACGACTGTTTGTTTCTATTGCCTTTCACTTCAGCCTTCCTGTTGGGAATAACAAGATGAAGGACTCCAATATATTTCCTGACAATATTTTACCGTTCCTAAAACCAAACCACAAGTAATACACAATTTATGAAGTCAGGTGCAAGAAGAGAATTGAATTTGAAGATGCCATTTTACACAAAYGTGGGTATTGCCAAGTTTTTCAGCATCAGCCCAGCTTCCCTTCCAGCAGAAAGGTGGAGATGTGATGCCAAAGGATTAATTTTCCCTGTTCCAGGCACTGATTCAGGGAAGTGTTTTGTGTGTCAAGCCTTGAGCTCTTCCACAGGCAGCTGAGGTTGCAGAGCATCCCTTGAATTAAGGTTTATCCAACCCACTATCAAAAAAGGTGTGTCTCGTATTAATGATGTGAGTGAGAGTCATCTCACCCCACTCTGGAGCTTCACAAGGGATTGCTAATCCCTGCTGGGCATTTAGAGCTCCATTAAAAACCAAACCAACCCAGTTCTTAGTCCTGCCTTGCTTCTAGCACTCTACACGTGCCTGTTCACCCTCCATCTGCTGTGAARGGGACCAGGATGACTGGAACAGAGGTGGACACTTGAAAATAAGTGGTATTTATCTCGTCTCTTAACCTGAGTGCACCATTCTTTTATCAGGACTTTGTATTTCTCATTTCTGTGAAAATGCTGAGGCAGCAGCACCACTGAAAGCTGAGAAACTCCCACTCAAYGCTTACAATGTCCTGTTTTAGCGCAGAAACATAAGGAATGGAAGRTTCAGTTTCTTCTCCCTCACTCCTACTTACAACCCATCCACCACTAACATTTCTGATGTATTGTCAGGACACCTGATGTTCTCTATCAAATTCTGGAAGCATTTCCCTTTTAGTGATTCATTAACAGTCTGGAGATGTTGGGAGAGGAAGAAGAGAAGTGAAGTTTGTGTGTTGGATGTTCCTGCCTCGCCACATGTCAAAAAGCACCAGCAGGAGTGGTGACAGCTCAGCTCTGAGAGCTGCTGGTGACAGTAAAACTGGATTTGTGATTTTATCAGTGCCTTATTTCAAAGCAGCGAGAGGATTTGTCAAGTTTTATTGGCTTTAAGATCACACAGGCAGCCTGAGCTGGAGATGACATGAATATAAACTTGCTGGCTCCAGCAGAGCAGGCAGTGCCACCCCTGCCTGCTGTCACAGCACTGTGGCATTTGTCACATCCTCAGCATCTGTGGCACTTGCAGTTTGTCAGAGCCACCTCTCGTCTCCATGAGGCTGTTTGCACTTATCAAAACCAGATAAAATGCCCAAATCTTTATTGTCCACTTCAGGAGAAATGCACATGGGCGTGATTTCCTTCTTCTCCGGGTGCCTGACACTGCTGCCAGGAGATACTCCTGAGATATTCCAATGGGTGCTGARCTCGGGGCAGCAGCAAAACCTCAGYGACCAACAGCTTTAAAGTGAAAAAAGCCTCATCTTTATGCAATACCACAGAGTTTAAAGCTTTCAGTGCTCCTAAAGGACTTGTAGGAATCCCTCAGTGTTGGATAAAACTGATTCCTGCCCTCTGAAATTCCAAGCAGGAGCAGACAGAGCATCACCCAGCAGTGATGCCCTGGCAGGAGCTCCGGTGGGATGAGCTCCTCCTGCTGCACCAGGTCCTGCAGCAGATCCCTCCTGTGGGACCATCACCAGAGAAAAATTCTTTTTAAAAATTCACCTGCCATTCAGCGAGGTCTCAGTGAGTTTGTTTATTAAAGCAGAATCGCCCCCACTGGAGTTTGGGGATGATTTGGGAGCTCCAGTTGCTGCTCCASAAGGGCTGCAAAGCTGTCAGGAATACTCACCTCCCACGGGCTGCACTGAACAAACGAGTACAGCTGCTTTTCAAGTCCACAACAAGAGTTTATTTCACTCTGCCATAATATTCAGCAATATATTCCTGAACAAGAGTAACAAAAGGAGTCGCCCAACAAAGCCGTTCCCTCCTCAATTCCACAGCCTGCACCCCCCGAGTCCTCTCACCTGTGTCCTCACCATACCAGTCGCTGTGAATGTCCATCATGGAACTCATGGCTACTCCTGCATCCTCAGCCCTACCCTCAAATCCCCGGACAAAGTGGTGGACCACGTCCTCCTTCCTCTGGGCCGAGCTGTTGCGCAGCAGAGCCTCCAGGAACTGCTTCATGTGGTAGTTGTTGCAGGCCAGGTCCACGGGCTGCCCCTCTTCCATCTGCTCCAGGGATATGGGGGTGGGATACTGGGGCAGCCGCTCGCCCACCTCCACCTCCACCTCGTCGGGGTCGAACTCCACCTTGGGTTCCACCCCTTTGGGCAGCGAGGACTTGTCCGGGGAGTCGCCGCTCAGGGGGTCCCGGACCACCAGCTCCAGGGGGTGGCAGCCGCTGCAGTCCCCGCAGGGAGGGTCCCGCTGGCACTCCGGAATCCTCTCCTTCTCCTGCAGGGAGGACACGGAGGCAGAGCACTGGCCCTTGGAGCCGAAGGAGGTGCCCTCCCTGGCCGAGCTCCCGCTGTCAGCCTGGTAGAACGCCGCTTCCCTCTCGATCTTCCTGCAGATGTCCAAGGAGGACCTGATGTAGGTTTTGCAGAAGTTCACCACGTCGGTCATCTGCAGGTAGCTGGCGGCAGACATCACCTCGATCACGTTCTCCCCGCACAGATCCAGCTTCCCGGAGTACAGGAAATCCAGGATGACGGAGAAAGCCTCGGAGGTGACGATGTCCAGCGAGGCCGTGCTGTGGCGGCCGCCGTCCTGGATGTAGTGGATGAGCAGCGCTCGGAAGTAGCCGCTGTTGGCGAACAGGATGTTCTTGTGGGCTTTGAAGATCCTGCCCTCCACGATGATGCTGCAGTCGCAGAAGAAATCCCGCTTGCGCTGCTCGTTCAGCTCGCCCAGCAGTTTGGTGTRGTACGACTGCACCTCCATGGCTGTGCCGGGAAAAGACCGAGCCGTGAGCACCGGCACCCGCGGGGACACCGCCGCCGCCACCCCCGCCCAGCGCCCCGGGGACACCGGGGACACCGGGGACGGGGGGAGCCGCGCCAGCGCCCCGGAGACACCGCCAAGGACCGTCGTGCCCCGTACGGGGATCCCTCCCTGCTCCAAGGACCGTCCTGCCCGGTACCGGGGGTCTCGCACCCCGCCAAGGTCCGTCCCGCCCGGTACCGGTGCTCCGTCCTGCCCGGTACTCACGGGGTGTCCCGGAACACCAAGAACCGTCCTCCCCAGCACCGGGATCCCCTGAACAGCYAACAACCACTCTGCTCGGTACTAGGATCCCTCCCTGCTCCAAGGACCGTCCTCCCCAGCACCGGGATCCCCCAGAACGCCAAGGACCACCCTGCTCGGTCCCGCGATCCCCTGCCACGACAAGGACCGACCCTCCCGGTCTCAGCATCCCCCGGAACGCCAAGGACCATCGTGCCCGGTACTGGGATCCCTCYCTGCTCCAAGGACCGCCCTGCCCGRCCCCGGGGTGCCCCGGAACGCGTYCCCGCCCGCCTCGGCGAGCGCTCGGTGCCRATCGCTCACCTCCGCCCGGCCCGGCTCACGGTCCCGCTCCCGGTCCCGCCCGGCCGCCGTACCCGGGCCGCGCCCCCGGGGCGGGGCAGGAAGTGACGTCAGAGGGGCACGGCTCCGATGGGTGGGGCCCGAGGGGTGAGGGGTCGGTAAATATTGGTGACGTCACACCGCCAAGATGGCGGAGGGGTGAGCGGGGCACGGCCGGGGGGCGGCGGGACCGGGACGGGAACGGGATCGAGAACGGGACCGAGATCGGGACCGGGAGGCGGCGCCGGGGGGCCCGGGCAGCGGGCGGGGCCGCGGCGGGGCTGGAGTTTGGGGGGTGCAATCTGGGGTCTGGGGTTGGGATCTGGGATCGGTGTATGGGGCTGGGATCTGGGGTCTGGAATCGGTGTATGGGGTCGGGATCTGGGATTTGGGTCTGGAGTCGGGATCTGGGATCGGAATCTGGGTCTGGTGTCGGGATCTAGGATCAAGATCTAGGGTTGTGATCTGGATCTGGAGTCTGGGATCTGGAATCCGGGGTTTGGGGGCTGTATCTAGGATCTGGATCTGAGGGCTGGGATCTGGAATCTGGGGTTTTGGGGCTGTGTCTGGGGTCTGGGTCTGGGATCTGGGGTTTGGGCTCTGGGTCGGGCCCTGTGTGTGTCCCCGCGTGCTGACGCCGTGCCTCGCGCAGGGAGGACGGGGGCTGGTGGCGGAGCTGGCTCCAGCAGAGCTACCAGGCTGTCAAGGAAAAGGTGGGAACCGCCGGGATCGGCCGGGATCGGCCGGGATCGGGCGGGCGGGACCCGCGGGGTGGCCCCGGGAGTCGCGGCCGGGCGGGACCTGCCAGGACCGGGCCGGGGCCGCGGTAGCGGCTGGGTCGGCAACGGCTGGGATTCTGCTGGGTGCCCAGTGAGGCCGCGGGGCTGGAGCACAGCTCAGGAGGGGTGTCCCCCCGAAGGGATTGGGATGTGTTTGTTGGGGATCTTCTGGCTCAGGGAACACKGGGTCATGTTGGGCTCTGTCATGTGAAAATCACCCCCCCCAGCAGAGAGGGTTGTGATCCAGCATCGCTTTGTGATGTGTAATTTCCTGCCTGTGACAGCACTGCTAGTGTTAATTACACACAAAACTTAAAACCAGGCTTTTCCCAACCTGTGTTTTTCCATTCTTAGCTTAAAAACCTCTAGGAATGTGTTTTGGGCATAGCAATTCCTGGTTTTATTCAGGTTGCTCTGGTCTTAYGCATTGCCCAGGTTGGGGTGAGGGCTCAGCTGGGCTAAACTCTCACACTTGAGTTTTTGCAACKTGCTGGGAGCGATCGTGGCTTTGTGGGAGAACCAAAAGACTGGACAATCTGTTGTCTTCCTGCAGTCCACAGAGGCTTTGGAATTCATGAAGCGGGACCTGGCAGAGTTCACCCAGGTGGTGCAGCACGACACCGCCTGCACCATCGCCGCCACGGCCAGCGTGGTCAAGGACAGGCTGGCGGTGAGTAGGGGCTGGGAGAGCTTAAACATCATCCMGTGCCACCCCTGCCATGGGCAGGGACACCTTCCACTAGACCAGTTTRCTCCAAGCCCCGTCCAACCTGGCCTTGGACACTTGCAGGGATGGGGCACCACAGCTTCTCTGGGAATTCCATCCCACCACMCTCACAGGGAAGGATTCCTTCCCAATATCTCATCTAACGCTGCCCTCTTTCAGCTTAAGGCCATTCCTCCTTCTGCTATCAACCTATCAACCTTGTAGATGAGTAGAGGAAGGTTCCCTGTGGTTCCCTCTCCCCGTGTGCCGTGCAGGTGGGACACTGGCAGTGTCACTCTAGGGTGACACCAGCTCTCCATACAAGCTGTCACCCTCAGCCTTGCAGAGCTGCTTCTGGGACAGTCTCCAAACCAGCCAGTCTCAAACCTGGCTGTGTCCTTCCCACAAAGCCTCAGCTCAGTTCCCCACCCGAGGCAGGTGCCTCCCACCACACCCTTCTAGCCCAGTCACCTCTGTAGCACTTTCCTGAAGGGAGAGATCCTGCTTCCTTGGGGATCCTACCCAGAAATCCTGGGATGTTACTGACACTCTGCTGCCTCTTCTCTTGAAGAGGACGGAAGGTTCSTCAGGTGCCACCGAAAAGGTGAGGAAGGGGATCTCTGACTTCCTGGGGGTCATCTCGGACACCTTTGCTCCCTCACCAGACAAGACCATTGACTGTGACGTTATAACACTGATGGCAACACCCTCAGGTACCACYGAGCCCTACGACAGTGCCAAGGTGAGTGTCCCATTCCCAGAGGGAAGCTCTGGGTGTGGAATTCTCAGCCCTGTTCCCAGGGCTCTGCTGCTGCCCCTTTCCCTGACAGCTCTCCCTGTGTGTCTCCTCCAGGCTCGTCTCTACAGCCTCCAGTCCGACCCAGCCACCTACTGCAACGAGCCTGATGGTATGGGAGGGTCCAGGGGGATCCAGGGTGCTGCTCCTGGGGTGTCTGGGGACCAGCTGGAATTCTTTAAAGCCTTTGGCCAGCAGGACTGGCTTGGCTGTAGCTGGGGCCAGCTGTGGAGAGCAGATCCTGTTGCATCGAGGACCAGCTTAGGCTGAATTTACTGGCCCAGTTTAAACTGGTGCCATGTGGCCTTGTGCTGGCAGAGGAGCTGTGACATGATGTGGGCTCAGAGCCCTGTGTCTCCCTCTTCCTTTCCCCCAGCATCTTCCCAATGAAACTTCCCAAAACTTCCTGGTTTGTGCCAAGTACTGTTATCCCTGCGCTTGTCCCAAACAGGCCCTGCTGAGCTGCTGGAGGCCTGGCTKGCTCAGTTCAACCTGGAGGAGAAGAAAGGGGAGGTTGCAGAGCTGCTGGCAACCAGCCCTTCCATCCGGGCACTCTACASCAAAATGGTGAGGCCCTGCCTGGGCAATTCCTGGGGTGGGGAATGCTGCAGGGAAGCCCTGAGCTGTTTGTCCTCTGGGGTTGGTATGAAAACAACTGTGGTTGCGTGGTAAACTATGGTAAAATGGTTGCAGTTAGATGGTGGCTGCCAGGTTTGGGAGGAGAGAGGGGCACGGCAGCAGCTGCAGCTCTCCCTCTGAAGGGGCTCATCCCTTTCCCTGCTCCCTTTCCCAGGTCCCTGTGGCCGTTTCCCACTCGGAGTTCTGGCAGCGCTACTTCTACAAAGTGCATCGCCTGGAGCAGGTGGGTCATGCTGGGGGCTCCCTGGGGGTGCTTTTCCTGGGAAAACAGGGATCTGGGCTGCCTTCTTGTTGTCAGGGATGCTGAAATGCCTGGGGGAAGAAAGGGATCGGGGATGTGAGCGGCTGCTGACGTTGAATTCCCTGCAGGATGAAGCCCGGAGGGAGGCTCTGAAGCAGCGAGCAGAGCAGAGCATGCACCAAGAGGAGCCAGGCTGGGAGGAGGATGAAGGTGGGACAGGTTTGGGGCTCTGGGAGGCTTTGTGGAGACCTCATCATGCCTCAGTTAGAGATGGGCTGGTGGCTTGTCACTCCCACAAATCATGAGGGGCAGCTCCAATCTCTGTTCTCTGTGAGCTGGGACAGGACCCCAGGGAATGGCTGGAGCTGTGCCAGGGGAGGTTTAGGTTGGATATCAGGAAAATGCTCTTCCCCCAGAGGGTGGTTGGGCACTGAACAGGCTCCCCAGGGAATGGTCATGGCCCCAAGGCTGCCAGAGCTCCAGGACAACACTCTCAGGGACRGGGTGGGGTTGTTGGGGTGTCTGTGCAGGGCCAGGAGTTGGCCTGGATGATCCCTGCGGGTCCCTCCCAGCTCAGGACAGTCTGTGACCCTGTGAAATCCAGCTCCCAGCCCAGCTGCTGCTCTTGCTGAAACATCTCTTGCTTCTCTTCTGCCTCCCTACAGAGGAGTTCTTGGGGATGTCCCCCCTGCCTTGTGCAAACATCACATTTCCAGGAGCAGCACAGAAAGAACCCGCCCCGGCAGCCCCGGAGGGAAACCACCCCGCTGCTCCCAAGGGCCCCTCCGGGGAGAGCTGGGCTGTGCTGCCCCCGGAGCTGATCCCAGTGGAGCAGAGCCCCTCRGAGAGCAGCGAGAGCGTGTCCCTTGTCACTCAGATTGCAAACCCTGCCTCTGTGCCTGCCACCCAGCTACAGACTGCAGCACGGCCCGCGGGCACCGAGGACCTCTCCCAGAGGYTGGTGGAGGCCACCTTGGAGGAGCAGAGCTCCCTGCCAAAGCCCCCAGAAGCTGCTCAGCCTTCTGCACCTGCCGAGGATTCAGCAGCATCCTCGGAGCCGTCGGCTGGAACAGAGCTCAGAGAGGGGGAGAGCAAAGGGCAGGGCAGGACAGAGACTCTGAGAGAGGAAGGGCCGACAGATCTGCGAGTCTTCGAGCTCAACTCGGATAGTGGGAAATCCACCCCCTCCAACAACGGCAAGAAAGGTTGGTGTGGGGCCACAGGGGGCCTGGGAACCCACTGGGAGAGGCAGCTTTTGGGGAAAGGGCCCTGGTTTTATGGTGGTGGGGGAGAGGAAAGGCCAAAATCCAGCAGGAAGGGGAGATCCTAATGGCTGCAAGTGAAACGAAAGTAAATCCTTATGCTGTTGGTCACATCAGTTAGTGATAATCTGCTTTCAGCTGGCTCTGTCCTCATCCTTCTCCTGAGTCTCATTCCCCACTGCCCCAGCAGAACAGAGGGTGAGACTCCTCCAGGACCCGAACTAGGGACATGTCACAGCTCTGTCTGACACCATTTCCAGACCTTTCCTTGAGGGGAAGCTGCSCTCAGCAGAGCCTGCTGCAGCTCTCCCAGGATAATGGGTGTGCTGGTTGTGGGGATAGAAAGCCACTGGGGCAACCCGAGATCCAGCAGAGTGGCTGAGTGTCATGAACTGGGTCTGTGTGTGGAGTGAAATTGGACAAGAAATCAGAAGTCTGCTGGCTGAGCAGGGCAGGCTTTTGGTCCCTGGATGCCAGGAAAGGCTGTGCTCTGTGGAGGGAACATGGGGATTCCTTCCCCCTGCCTGTCATGCCTAGGGGTGTCCCTGCTGGGACAATGACAATCCCCATATCCAAGTTCCTCCTGTCGTTCCTTATCTGCTGCATTTTCTGTGTGACTGGAACCTGACACGTGCCAGTTCTCCCAGGCCAGAGGAGAACTGGGACATCTTCCAGCATCCACCTCTCCCACTTGTTCTGCACCAGCCCTTGCTGTGAGGGAAGCAAATTCAGTCCATCCCATCTCTGTCACGGAGCTGGCACCTTTTTCCTGGGAATGTGGGGGCTTTCCCTCCTCTGGCGGGCTGTGGTAGCTCCAAGCCTTGAGAATTCCAGAGCTTTGGGGCCAGCTCTGGTGGCTCAGTGGGGGTGTTTGTGCTTCCAGGCTCCAGCACAGATATCAGTGAGGACTGGGAAAAGGACTTTGATTTGGACATGACTGAAGAGGAGGTGCAGCTGGCGCTCTCGAAGGTGGAAATGTCTGGGGAGGTGAGTCAKGGGAGGCCAAACTGCTCCCCAAAACCATCCCCAACCCCTCGGGGTGATGCTGCACGAGCAGAGAGGGGCTGGTGGGATGAGTGTGCAGGTTTCCGAAGGGGAACAAAGCAGGCAGATCCCTGTTGGGAAGGTGTGGGAGCGTGAGGATACGTCAGGCTTTGTGCTGACTCAGATGCCCTGTGCAGGATGAGCTGTTGAGTTACAGAAACAAACTGTTGAAAACAGTTCAGAAACAGCTCAGAAGCAAACTTCCTCCTGTTTGCAGCTGGAAGATGAAGAGTGGGAAGACTGGGAATAAAGCAGCTGCTTCCAGTGTGTGTCACAGGCTCATTTCCACCATCGAATGTGATTCCAATCACGGACTGGCTGTTCCTTTGTGTGTGACTGTGCTGGGGATTGCAGTTCCAGGCTGGAGGAGTTCCATTCCTGCTCAAACCTGTGGGCAACTCAAGTGACCCCTTCAGATCCAGGAGGAGGAAGCAGGAGGTCACTGGCACACGGGAGCCCGACTTCTCCATAGGTCCTAGAGACTGGCCAAGCCAAAACTGACCCCGAGGTGTGGGGCAGAGGCAGAGTGAGGGGTCCCCCGGGTGAGCTGGGCACTCAGAGCCCTGCCAGGTCTGCTGGGGGCTGCCAGGCTGCCAGCTGGCTCCTTCTTTGCTTGTGTGTGCACGTGTAACCTACAGCTGAGAGGCTCCTGGACGTGGCTGTGCCTGCTCCGCTCGCTGCTCTGCGCTTCCCACCCAGAAAGCAACACTGGGGGCTGGAGGTGCTGCAGAAAAAGGCACTTGGCTTGTGGCTTTGACCCTGGAAGGAGCCAAACCCCCTGCCAAACCCTGAGCTTCTGCCTGGCTTTTTGTCTTGGAAGCTTTTCCTCGTGGAAACGCCTGTTTCCAGCAGTTCCTCGAAGAGCCAAGGCCTGCTGCTCCCCCTTTGCAGCTGCACCACCTCCCCGCACTGGGTTTTGTGTCTTTCTAGTTAAATTCTCCAAGCAAAATCTTTGTGGCTTGCTCTTACTTGAGCCCTGCTGGGCTGGCTGTGGTTTGGGTCACCCAAGAGCAGAACTCCTCGTTGTGGTGCCCACTTCAGCCCTTGCAAAGCCCCAGCCTGACCCACTGACCACTTCAACCTCTGCTTGGCCGTTCCCTCTCCCAGCCTGGGGGAGGCAGAGGCTCCCAAACGTGGGTGCTGAGGCTGTGTGTCCCCACCTGACCCCTGTCCCGCCCGTGCCAGGCCCTGCAGCCACCACGAGCTTTGCTGTGCTCACTTGGGTTCCTTCACTTAAGCCCCCCTGACTGCTTGCGACGCTTCCTTCAGCCCCACAGCCTCTTTTGGGGGCACTTTCCTTGTAATGACACAAGATGTTGCTCCTGCACAGTTATCCCAAGGGGACAGTGGCCTCGCTGCTCTCCCTGGCCTTTGGGGTGGTGGTGTGACATGTTCTGCCTTTGTCCTGCCCCTTCCAGGGCTGCTCCACTGGAGTTGGGGGTTTCTTGCTGGGTTTGGACAGCACTAACTGAGGTGCACTTGGGATAGTTGGGGTTTTGGGGTTGGTGGTTCGTCCTTTGGGGAGATTCTCTGCTGCAGGTGACTCCAGGTGAGAACATCCCTGTCCTGCCAAACCTTTGGAGACTGGGGGCTGGGGACAGCTCTGCTCCTGCCTGGGAGGGTCCAGCAGAGCCTCACCTTGTCCTGGCTCGGATTGTGGTGGGCAGGGGACACCAGTGGGGCCCTGGGCCTGGTGTGAGTCCCAGCTGATCCCACAGCAGAGCTCGAGGGTGCAGCATCTGTGTCACTTTCTTTTCTTCTTTAGTCGAATTAACCGTTGGGTTGGTTGTGCAATATTCTCTGTTCTTGAACTATTCCGCATCTCCCTGAGCCTTTTCTAGCTGGGGTGACAGACCAGGAACACTTCTAACAGCTGTAGTTTTGTAACGATGACTTTCTCCAAACCTTTTACAGACTTGCAGTTAACAGCAATTAAAGGAATTCTCAGAGTCTCTGCCTGTCCCGGGTGTTCTCATTTCCTGTGGGATGGGGATGACACACAGTTCTCCTTTCCTCCCACCTCCCTCAGGAGAGGGAAAGGGGACCCCCAGTGTGACCCAGACCTTGTCTCTGCCTGGCACATCACCCCCAGGGCTGGAGAGATGGAAAACACCATCTAAMAGTCCCTTCCACCTTGGGATATTCCATGATTCCATGACACCACTGGGCTGCCTTCACTGGGAGTCATAGAGGGAGGGAATTTGCTCCAAGGGTTCCTTTCAGCTTGGCACCGTTCCCAAGGGATGCTCCTTGTGTGGGAATTCTGGGCTCCACCAGATCTTTTCCCTCTTTGCAGCCAAAGGAATGGGACACGATGAGGGGGTGGGACTTGAGTGCTGGGGCACGAGTGACAGGACACAAATTACGTGACACGGGAGACGTGACGCGGGTGACAGGACACAAGCAAGAGGACTCAAGTGATGAAGCACGGGTGACAGGACACAGGTGCCAGACCGCAAGTGACAGACCACGAGTGACCGGACACGAGTGACCGGACACGAGTGACCGGACCCGCCCACCGGGGCAGTTCCGCCCCCGCCCGCTGGGAGCGCCCGAGGTCTGCGGCTCCGCCCCCCCCGGCTCCGCGCGCACAGGTTTGGCCCCGCGCGGCCGCCGTCGGCCCGCGCCCCGCCCGCTGCCGCCATATTTGGCCGCCGCCACCGCCACCGGAGCCGCCGCCGCAGCCGCCGCGATGGGTGAGGGCCGTGAGGGGCGGGCGCGGTCCGGGGGGCTCCGGGCACGGCCGAGGGGGCGGGACGGGACAGGCTCAGTGGAGCCGCTCCGGGGCCGGGTAGCACGCACAGCCCTCCCGCCCCGCGCCGCCGCCGCCCTCTCCCCTCACCGGCGTCCCGGGCGCTCCCGGGGCTGAGGGCGGCGGGCCCGGCGCGGCCGCTGAGTCATCCCGGGGCTGCTCCCGGGGGTCTGGGGGAGCGGGGGGCCTTCGGGGGGCTCTCGGTGAGGGCGGGCCGGGGGTTGTGAGCACTTCGGKCAGCGCTAACAGCGACTTTGGGGAGCTCCGGGGTGGGGCGGGAGCAGCGGGGGGTGCGGATAATGCCGAAATGCCCTGGGTTTGGGGGTGTTGGTGCCGAAATGCCCCGGGTGTGGGCATTTTGGTGTCGAAATGCCCCGGGCTTGGGGGTGTTAGGACTGAAATCCTTCGGGCTTGGGGGTGTTAGTGCTGTACCTTTGGGGTATTTGGGGCTGTTCCTGAAACCTTGAGGGGGATCTGCTGCACTTGAAGCTTCATGAGAGTGWCCCTGGCTGTCAGATTTCTGCTTAATTTAAATTCTCAAATAACTGCTTAATTTAAATTCTGAACTCTCACAGAGTTCAGCGTTCAAGCGAGAATCCAACTAACCCCTTCACAGTTCTAATAACCCAGCAGGGCTTTTTGGTTATTGTGGCTTTCATAAAATAAAACTTCAGCCCCGATGTCACCGTGCACGTGCTGGGCTGTCCCTGTGTCACCGTGGGTGACACGACACTGCTGGGAAGGAGTGGAGGAGTCTGTTTCCGTCTTTCTAAACACCACTAAATGTGCTTGAAGGGTCCCAGAGGTTCCACGTCTCTGTCACCTGCAAATAAATCATAGCTCGGTGTTGTCCCTTCCAAAAGTGCTTTAATTCCAGGAGGTTTTTGTTTTGAGGTAYCTGACATGGAAGGTCCCAGCTCAGGGGAGGAGAAGTGGCTTGCTTTTGAGGATTCTRGTAGTAAAACAGGGTTTGGAAGGATAAGGTGGAAAAGCCAAGCCTGTAGCAGCTATGTTTTCCTTAGAACAGAGTGAGCATCCTCTGAAAGTAAGGATTAAAGTGTTGCATTTTCCACCTGCAATATTGTCTTTTAAGAAGACTTGCTTCAGAAACTTAATGGCTTTAAAGTGCCAGGTTTAGGTGGGATATGGGGAAGAAATTCCTCCCTGTGAGGGTGGGATGGGTTTCCTAGAGAAGCTGTGGCTGCCCCATCCCTRGAAGTGTCCAAGGCCAGGTTGGAGCAACCAGGCATACTGGAAGGTGTCCCTGCCCATGGCAGGGGATGGAAKGGAACGAGCTTTAGGCTCCTACCAACCCAAACCATTCTGGGATTCTGTGAAGCTTTAAAAATGCCCTTTGGGGTGGGATATTGCTTGTCATGATCCATCAGGAACTTTTCCGCCACCTCCGAACCCTCTTGTAATGTTCCGGGAGAAGTCACTGACCACGTCTGTGTGCGGCTGCTGCACCTCCCAGCCCTGAACAGCTTTTAAATCTTAATTTATAGCTTGAGATTTAAAACCTGGACTGGCAGCTTTGAGGAGAAAAATGGCCTGAGGCCTGGTGTGAATGTCTGGAAACTTTTGGAGCAGTTTTGTGTGGAGCTGAGGAGCTGGTGCACAGGAGCTTCCCATCATTCCCACCACAGCAAGGGTTTAATACCCCCCTTGTTTGAATTATACTCATGTAACTTTTTTATTTTGGAATAAACTAAGGCTGCTTTTTCATTATTTTAGGTTAATGATTTTGTTGGAAATTGCCACCAGTTCATTCCTTGTTTGCCATGCAAATGACATCTTTAAATACTTTATAGTGCTGTTTAACCCGTGGAGCAGAATGTAATGCTCAATCCTTAATAAACCCCCTGTGCCTGATGAGTTTGACAGTTAATTGGCTGTTTTGCTTTGTTTGCTTTAGTGCAGGAGAGCAAACATGAACTTTGTCAAGGGGAAGAGTTTGATCATTAAAATCCTGCAAGAGTGAAAGTCCTGATTCCTTCGGGCTTTCAGTTCTGGGGCTGGTGGGGTCCAGATAAATCTGCTTAGCAAATCACACAGTCCTGTTTGTTTCTGAGGCAAAGCACATGTTGGAAAGGATGGATTTATTGGAATTTTTTATCCCTCTGTAATTATATCTGAGTGTTTCTGGTTGGTTTTAACCTGTAACTCTCATAGGTTGAATTTGAGTTGATTTAGTGGAAGTTAATCCCTGTTTTAGGGGCTGTTCCAAAGGATTCTCAGGTGACACTTGTGCTTGATCAGTCGACTCTTAAAGGAAATCTGAATGTCTTGAAATATCTAAACCAGGTTGAAGAGGACTTAAAACCCCCAAATATCAGATTTTGGAGGTGAAAAGATCAAATCAGGAGGAGGTAGCTTTGGGAACTGGACTGAGGAGTTGGTGGGGTTCTTTTGCCATCATTTTGGACATAMCAAAAGGAATCCTAATGTGTTGCTGACCCTCGGGAACGAGGAGCAATTCTGTCTGCCTGTGAATTTCCCCCAAAGAGAATTTTTGCCTCTCCCTTCCCCCTCCCAGCGCTGCACATTCCAGCAGTGATATCACATCCCTGGCTCCCGGGAGCTAAACCAGAGGGAGCGAGCCAATGGCAGCCAAATAGCTCCCGGGATCAGAGAGTTACCAGCACAGCGTGTCCCGGAGCCCGTGCCCGGCCGGGACCCGGGGGACAGGGACAGGGACGGGGCCAGGCTGCTCCAAGACAGCTCTGCCAGAGCCTCTCTGGGAGCTTCTTTGTGGTAAACGCTGGCAGAACACAAAGGCAGCAGAGCAAACGTGCAGAACACAAAGGCAGCAGAGCAAACGTGCACAACAGACCTGCCCCAGTGACAGCACAGCAGAATTCCGTCACTTTTCCAGGGTTAAACTGCAGCTGGTGGAATTCCAGGGCTGTAGGTTCAGCCCAGAGTTGTGGGTTATTTGACAGGATTTCTTGTGTAGTTGTTCTCCTGTTTAGCTTCCTTTGCTCTGTCTTCTGAGCAAACAAAGTGAATTTTTTTTCTATTACTTCATGTCAAAACTATCAAAGTGATCATAAAAAAAATCAGTTGTGACTAATTTCTGGTAGCAATTCAGAGCTGTCCTGTTGTACAGTGTATACAATTAATTCAACTACTTTTATGTATTTATTGCTACCAACTTCATTTAATGTGTATTTAAGTAGTACAGATTTAGTCTTCTTTTTCTATGGTTTTAATTCAAATCATAAAGTTATCCTGGATGCGTTTTTTTCTAGAAGAGAATCCTCTAGAGATGTTAATTATTTTAGGAGGAGATGGAAGGTTCCTCTGGGTTTCCAGGGAAGTGTATGACAAGGAATATGGTCAGTAAGGTTTGTCTAATGAAACTCAGTAGTTTATCCATTTCTTTTGCTGCTCCTTGTCTAATTGAGGGGAGTTTAAACTGTAGATCACCAAGTTTACACTATCACAGGGAAAACTTGGGTGGAAAGGGCCTTTGGAGGTCACCTGGTGCTTGCTGAGAGCTGGGAATGTCCCCAGCGGGCACTAATTGGCAGATTAGTGCTGATGAAGTTCCTCAAGTGTATTTATTTACACTTGCATAATTCTCCAACCCTTCCCCACTCCAAAGAGCAGCTGTCAGCCCTCCTGGCCAGGCTATGTATTAATAGCCACCTTTGGAAGATTCCCTGTGGGAAAATGGGTGTTTTGGCTTAAAAAGAGCCGTGTCAGGTCTGTCAGGGTGAGTTCTGTGCCTTCTCTCTGACTCAGCAGCACAAGTCCCTGCAGTGACTCAGCTCAGAGAGTTTAATCAGCAGCTGAATAAAATGTTTGAAGCAAATGCTTCTTGTCATGCAGAGAAATGGGAAGAGCATCCCTGGGAAGAGGCAGGGTCTGATTCCTCATCCAGGAACATCAAGAAGCCGCTGTAGGAACACAACCCTGGAATTACAGTTTTCTGCTGTAGCTTGTGTTGGCTTTACAAGGATTTGAGTGCTCTGCTGAGCCTTCAAAGTCAAACTTTCACCCTGTTTTTCCTTTCTTTTAAGTGGTAAATGCCTTCTCATCCTTCAATTTATAAGGATGAGTGTGGCAACCTGGATTAGTAATTCTTTGGCTCACAGGACAGCTGGAGGATTTTTTTCCTCCCCCTCAGTGAAGCCAACAAAACAGGAGCCAAATATCTTCCATCTCCTGAGGGGGTTTCCTTTGCCCAGGGAATTGGAAAGGTGTTGCTCAGTTCGGTTTCATCCCTAAGTTTGAAATGCAAACACTKATTTATTTGGTTTTTTGCTGGAGCTTCTGTGAATGAAGTTCACTAATCCACGGAGATACAAAGTGCACCAGCCTGGGGAACTGTGGGGATTCCTAGAGCAGAAGGGATGTTTTGTCCAAGCTGGGCCAGAACTCTTTTAAATGGATTGAATCTTGCAAGATTTACTGTTTTCTTGAGTGAACTCTCTAAGGTTTTGTGAAACCAGCGTGTTTGTATTGTTTGTAAACTTAAAACTCGTGTGGATTTGTGGAATTATTTGGTCTGCAGRGGTGTTGGGAAGAGATGGGTCTAAAGCTCTGCAGGCTCAGTTTTTCACCCARTGCAAGCTTTAATTCTGCATTTTTTAATTGTGCCTTGGGGGAGGTGAATTGGGCTGACAGGTTGAGGTGCAGGTGATGCACACTGAGCCCCTCTGGAAGCTCCAGGGGAGCTGCTGTGGCTCAGGAGGAAAAATCCTCATTTCCCACTTGCCTTGGAGAGGTGGGAGCTCCAGAGCCCTGGCTGGAACAGYATCAGAACCATTTGGTAATTCTGGGGTGGGAGCTGATACAATCTGCTTGAAGGCAGGGCTCGGCTGGCTCTTGGAGAAGGAAAAGCTTTCCTAGGAGAGGTGCAGGTGCTGCCTGAGCAGGATTCTGTAGGGTTCAGGTGGCTGCTGAAGTGCAGCAGGTAAYGAAACCTGCTCTAGTTCAGTGTCCACTGGCACTTCTGAAAGAGCAAATCTTTCCAGAGCAAAGTGAAAATCTGTGACTTGAGTCTCTTCCATGCATCACTCCCTCAGGAGCAGAGGGTTGCTTCCCCATTCCTGATAGCCCAGCTACTCCCAGAGCCTCATTAGTGGGGTTTGTGGGTATTCCCACAGATGGAATTTGAGTTTATACTTAACACAGAGCTGGAGTTGAGGATGAACTGGATGTTTTGTACTGAAACACCACAAGTACAGAATTTGTCCTGCTGTGTTTTATTCCATGTGTTTGCTGCTGCTGCAGTTGGGAGCTGGCTGTGAGGTCCTGATCCTGCATTTCTCCTATCCAGCCATTGCCATGGAAATGGGGTGGAATGTCACAAATCAGCATTCTCGTGCCAGTAAAGTATTGACAGAGATGATGGACTGGGAAAAGTCAATGGAAATCACCTGCAGAGATAACCRTGTGTGAGGAAATAGGGAATTTGGTGCCAGAGTGTTGCACAGTGATGTGACAAATAACTCTGCAGGGCTACTTATAACTTAGGGTTTCCCTGCAGGATGACAGTGTTCTTGATGCTCTGGGACAAAAAAAAAAACCCTTAAAGGACAAGGTGCTGAGTGTTCCTGAGCCTGGCTCCTTCCCAGGCCCGGGGTGGCACAGCTGAGTTTGGAGGCAGCTGAACTGTCATGTGTCACTTGGCTATTTATGTGACTGCCTGGTAATCCTGTGTATCCTCACTTCTCCTTCCTCCTTTTCTGAAAAAACACCTTTTRATTGGAGACTTGGCTTTCCAAAAGGAGGATTAAGATTCTTAAATTGTTTAAGGAATTAAGCTGTCAACTCTTACTGTTCCGTGTGGCTGCGTGAGCCATTAGCAGTGAGGTGGAAATATGAATAAACGGTGTAACAGTGGTGCTTAAATACATTTTCTGAATTAAAATCTATATGTAGATGACCCCTTGCTACTGTATGATCAGATATAAACCCTAAAGCCTGTAGATTTCTATCTTGATTGGTGTATTTTTGGCTGGTTTTGGGAAATCGTAGAACTGAAAGTACTCCTGGTAAAATATTAATTTTCCCAGTTGTTTTCTCTTTCCATAGCAATGAAAAGCTGGATATTTGTATTTAGTATATGTTTTTTCTTAAGTTGGCCATGAACTTTCGGGTCTGAGACTTCTCCAGTTGATCTTGGAAGGGCTCCAGAGTGGCTGGAGGCAGTTGATAAGCCTTGAAACTTTCTGTGAGCCACGGGGCTGAGGGTGCCTCAGGCTTGAAAGGGAGGGATAAGGAGATAACASTGCAAACTTCCACCTGCCCTTAGCAGCTGGGAGAAAACAAAAATATTGCTCTCCAAGTGAGTTCTGGAGGAGTAACTTGGTTCAGGGTTAGTTGGGCCTCTGATGTTTATCCCAAGTGCTTCCTGTCCTGAGAAAGGCACAGATGTGCAAATAATCTGTGTGAGAAATGGGAGAGTTTGGAGAGTTTTTGCCATGTTCAAAGCAGGGGGTTCCAGCTGGAACAGTGAGGGATTGAGGGATTGACATCCTTCCCTACTTCAGTTACAGCCTGGCCCTGGCTGCCTTCAGCTGTGCCAGGTAGTGGAGTGTCCCTTCCCTGACTTGGAGGCAAACTCTGAAGGAATCAGGTTGGAATTGCTGCATTAGTCAGCTCTGAGGCAGCAAAAGAAGTGGGTCAGGTCCTGAACACCTGCAGTACCTGGTGGGACACACGTGGCCTGTCCCTCACGTACAGCTCTGCTCTCTGTGGTTGTTATAAACTCAATGCCTTCACTCTGTTGGGGTTTTGCTCTCTGGGAAAAAAATGTCCGGATGTGGTTTATGCCATGCTGATACCAGGGAAAGAATTCCAAAGAATTCCAAAAACCGAAGGCACTATGAGTAAATAAATGTGTTTAATCCCCTATTCCGTGCCTCGTGCACACGGAGCTCCTTGTCTGAAAGGACAGGTAGATAAAGGAGCAGAGAGTGGCAGGAATCCTGAGGCAGAATTCCTTGTTTTCCCAGAAAACTATCGAATGAAGAGCTACAAGAACAAAGCCCTAAACCCCGAGGAAATGCGCCGGAGAAGAGAAGAGGAAGGAATTCAGCTGCGCAAACAGAAACGAGAGCAACAGGTAACTGTCACCTTGAGTAGGTTGTGTACAGCCTTAACACAACCACGATTGTGCTGCTGCCTAACTGGAATCTTCAAGGATCTGTGCATTAAGGTTTGTTGGCAGTCCTTATTTTTTCTGTTCTAACTGAGAGCTTGCTTTTCTCTTTTTCTCTGCACCCAGCTCACGTGGAGAGCTTTCCAAGCACTTTGTTCTTGGGCTGCTCGAGGTTTTTTTTGTTCACAGATCCTTGGTTATAAAGGTGGTGGTGTTTTCTTTTTGAATAATTAGAGAATGGGATTATTTCCTTGAGAAACAGGAAGAGCAAGAGAAAGTATGGGCTGCATGTATTTCCTAACTCTTGAGTGTATTTCTCTTTTGGCTTGGAGGTCTCTGGAAGCACGAGGTGATTCCCAGGTGATGTGTGTGGGACTAAATGTTTGCTCTGTTGGTGCATCACCCAGGCTGCTTTCTGCCCGATTTACCCAACTTTTGGTCAAATTCTGCACTTGCCTGCACCAGTGTCTCAGTGACTTGGGCATGTGCATATCAGAGGGCAAGACTTAGCATGTTTTATAGTTGGGGTTTGTGTGCCAAACTGGTCCTGAGCGTGCAGAGCTGTTATTAATGACCACTTTTTATTCAGGTTACAGTCAGTCTAGAAGGGATCTTGGTTGAGGAACAAGAATGTCAAGTTGTGGAGCTTGTTCATCATTGCTTTCTAATAACAATCCCTGTGTTTTGTTCCCCACCAGCTCTTTAAAAGAAGGAATGTGGAGTTGATCAATGAGGATGACTCCATGTTGGATAGTCTCCTGGTGGATTCCTACGTTACTTCCACGGCATGTGGGGTGAGGTGCCTTTCCTTGTTGCCTTCAGGCAGGTTTAATGCTTTGGGGGTGGGGAGGCCCTGGAGTGGATTTCCTAGAGAAGCTGTGGCTGCCCCATCCCTGGAAGTGACCAAGGCTGGGTTGGACAGGGCTTGGAGCAACCTGGGATAGTGGAAGGTGTCCCTTCCTGTGGCAGGGCTGGGACTGGATGGGCTTTAAGCTCCTTACAACCCAAACCACTCTGGGATTCTCTGCATGGAACTGCCAAACTCGAATGTTTTTGTTCCCTTGCTTTTGAGGACATTTGTGTAAGTTAGTGCAGGCAGCTGGAGCAGCCACAGACCCTTGGCTAAAATGCAAAGGGAAAATTTATTCCTGGCGGATCCAGAGGGACACCAGTGGAGCTATGAGCCCTGTAAAGCTCAGCCCATGCTAGGGAATCACCATCCTGCTGCTCACTCTGGTTTATCAAAGGTTATTTCCAGCTGCAAGGTCACTTGAGCATATTTAAAATCCTCCTCCAGTATCTTCCCCTTTTAACCATTCCTCCCAGCAGCATTGCAAATGTTACTACAGTGAGCTGGAAAAGTCTGCCAGGAAGTAACTACTGTGCTGGGATCTCCAGTTTTGAATCTTTGGATTTCTAGCTGAGCACAAATCATGGTAGGATGTCATGTCTGTGATGCCTTAAATAATCTCAGTCTGAAATTGAACCATTTCTGTGTCTTCTCTGCATCTTTTCAGGAGGGATTGATCACAGGAGAGATGGTAGAGATGCTTTTCTCAGATGACCCTGACCTACAGCTAGCAACCACTCAGAAATTCAGGAAATTACTCTCCAAAGGTAAAAATAACTTATCCCTGCCCTGGGATCTAACAGAGCCTGCCTCTTGCCAGGGTTTGTGCACGTTGTGTTGCTGCACAAAAGCTTTTCTTTCTTTGGGGAAAGAAATTCATAATCTAAAAATGTGATAATCTGTTGTATTGCTGATGATTGGCAGTTGTATGAGTTGTACAGAAAATGATTCTGCCCTGACGAGTTCAGTGCAGCTTGTGATCGTTAAATTAACACTTCATGCTTGTTCAACTCCCCTGCATGAGTCCTGTGCACTGTTTGACACTGCCTTGCTGTTTCAGAGCCAAATCCTCCAATAGATGAGGTGATAAACACTCAGGGAGTGGTGGAGAGATTCGTTGAATTCCTGAAAAGAAGTGAAAATTGCACATTACAGGTAAAGGAGATTTGTGTTATCAATTCTTCAGGGTGTGGAGCTGTTTAAAGTTTGCTTAGCAAGGTGACCCCACAGGGGAAAGTGATGTTTTAAAACTCAAAAATTCGTGTTATGTGATCCAAAGGAGAAGACAAAGGTAGTCTGTAATGCTCAGGCAAAAAAATAAATTGTAAATTGCTCTGAATTAAATTCTTGGAAAAATACTGGCAAAAGTAACCTAATTCAGCTGCAGCAGAACAGAGTTTGACCTTCCTGTATCTGATATTTCTGCTGGGAGCTGGTGGAGCTGTGGGATAAACATGTAGGAAGAAATTGGGTGAGGAAAAACCTCCATTATTGAAGGCTTTCAAGTAGAGGTCAAGAAATGTTAGAAATGGGTTGGACAGTGCTGATCCTGCCTGGGGCAGAGGGAAGGACTGGTGGCTTCCTGAGATTCCTTCCAGCTTGGTAATAAGCCTGGTTTCTTTGGAGGGGTTAAAAGACTTCCATACATGGAATTTGATCCAAATTGATGACTGCTTTCATCTTTCTTCCTGCCCTCTGGCCGCAGGCCGTGGGCCAGAGGGGCTTAATTTCCAGGAGAACTGGATGGAAATCTGGTTTTAAACCAAAAAAGAGAGGCAAAAGCCAAGGAATTGCTGCTCAGCTTCTCTTGAACTCACAGCATCTTTGGGATGTTGGATGAAACAGAGAAAAATTTCTACTTTGTGTGTGTTTATGCTCTGTGTGTCTTTTCTTTCCTTGCTGGGAAATGGGAAAGGATGTGGTGTGACTGGTGGTGACATCTTCACTTGCTCACCCTTGGAGCAGCTGTGGCCTCTGAGATGGCTTTGAGCAGATGTGGCTCTTTTATTGCTCAAGAAAATAAAATCCTTTGAGTACTGAGGTGTTCTCTTCCTTTCTCTCTCACTCCCTTTGTAGCAGAAGCTGAAAGAATTAGAGCCAAAATGCAATGACAAATATTTTGCTAAATCAGGGGTGGTTTATTCATATTTGTCACTTATTTCCTTGTTTCAGTTTGAAGCTGCCTGGGCCCTGACGAACATCGCATCGGGGACTTCCCAGCAAACAAAAATAGTCATTGAGGCTGGGGCAGTTCCTATATTTATAGAGCTGTTAAACTCTGACTTTGAGGACGTTCAGGAACAGGTAAGGATCATCCCTTACTTTGGGATTTGAGGGGAGAACCACAGTGGCTTGCCCATGTTAAAAATGCAGTGTTTAATTGAGTGATCCCAACTGGCTTCAGAGCACACAAGGAATTGTTGTTTGTCTGGAATTAGAGGAAGATGCTTTCTTAGCACACTGCCTGTTTCTCCCTCTGTTAGGAACTGTGAATTCTAAAACTGTTGCTGTTTCCTTTCAGGCTGTCTGGGCACTGGGGAACATTGCTGGAGACAGCTCTGTGTGTAGAGATTATGTCCTTAACTGCGCTATTCTTCCTCCCTTATTAATGTGAGTAGCCATGAGCACTTGCCAGAGCAGTTCTTGGAGTCCCATTGTCCCACAGCAGCAGTGTTGGAGCTGGGCCCACAGATTCCCTGGCAGGGTGTGCTGGTGATCACTGGGAATCAAACCACTGGTAGCAGATGAACTCCCAGTTCACACAGGGATCTGAGAAAGGCAGTGGCACTCTGTGGATGACATTGCTTCACCCTGCTCTGGGTGTGAGCTGGGCGGTGCTGCAGTGGAGCTGCTCCTTCTGGAGTCACAGGGTGTCCCTCAGGTCCTGCTCTCTGCTTGGGCTGTGGATTTCCAGGGCTTGGAGTGGGAGCAGGTCTCTCAGACCACCTCCCCCAGCGTGGTGATAACGTAGGTCTGTCGAGGCTGGCCTCTCATTGCTCTGGCAGGAATTAACCTTCATCCCATCCCTGGAAAACTGAGGCTTTGTCACAACTGACTGATTTTACTGCTCCTGTTGTCAGTCAGGGGTGGCTGCCTGACTCCTCATTCCACAGGACTCATCGTCCTTCTGGAGCTCAGAGACTGAACAGTTCGTGTCACTCGGTCTCTGGTGAGGGCTGGGAGTGTCTGCCTGGGCTCAAGTGGAACTTAATTTTTTAGTTTTATATCTTTTGATCCTCTCTGCTTCCACGTCAAGGACGATAATTCCTGGTCATTCTCTGTTCAGGCTCCTTACGACGTCCACCAGGCTGACGATGACACGGAACGCTGTGTGGGCCTTGTCAAACCTGTGCAGAGGAAAGAGTCCACCACCTGAGTTTGAGAAGGTGAGGAGAAATGCCTTGTTGGCAGCCAGGTGATGGGGACACACCCCATGAAGGTGTTTGTCTGGGTTATTTTGGGCTGTTGAACTCCAGGAGGGCACAGGGTGAGGTTTATCCTTCTGAGGTTGATCTGGATGTTCAGCAATATTTGAGGACCAGACTTYCTGCTGGACCCCTCAAATGAGGGACAGACCCAGGCTTTATAGAAGGTTTCTCTAAACCCTTTTGTTATAAAGTCTGGAATTTTGAGACTTCATTCCAATTATCACTTAACACTATTCTGAGACCTCGAAAGGCTCCAAACCAGCACTTCTGGGAGCTGTGGTAGCTTCCYATTTCTCWTTCCAGGGAACTTAACTGAAGGTCYTGCTGGCTTTTCAGGTGTCTCATCCTCCTTTAGTAGAACAAAAATGTTTTAAATCARTGTGTTTTCACTCTTTTTAAGTGAAAGCTCACACATCAAAGCTGTGGTGAGGGGTGGAATCTGAATTGAGTGTAAATCTAAACCCACTTATAAATGATTGAGGTACTCAAAGGTGTAACTTGATGCTCTCAGTACTGAGCTGTTGAGAGTTCTTACGAGTCAGAAATGGAGCAGAGCTCTTTTATAGGAATGTGAGGAGCTTCCTAAGGGTGGTCTGGACTCAGTCTATGAGGAAGGGATGTAATTGGAGTGCAGCAACAAAGCTGTTGGGGTGGCTTTGGACGCTGATCAGGAGGTGTGGGAAGCTGCTGACTGGGAAAAGGGACCTGTGGCCATCCGGGACTTTATCTGAGCAGTCAGCACAAGCTCGTGGTGTTTGCCTGCAGGTGTTGTGGTCCTGGCCCAGTGACTAACCCTGGGTGGTGGCTGTTGTTGCAGGTGTCTCCCTGCCTGCCAGTGTTGTCCCGATTGTTGTTCAACAGTGACTCTGACCTGCTGGCAGACGCGTGCTGGGCTCTGTCCTACCTGTCCGATGGTCCCAACGAGAAGATCCAGGCTGTGGTGGACTCGGGGGTGTGTCGGAGGCTCGTGGAGCTCTTGATGTGAGTATCTGTCAGGGTGGGAGCAGGAGGGTGAGTGAGAATCCATGGGAAACCCATCAGGGCATTCCAAACCGCCTGTGCACTCAGGATCCAGGCATCTGAGCTGGCTTGGGAGCAGTTCTGTAGGAGGATCTGGAGCAGGTTCACAGCTGTGGTTTGTCCTCCTGAGCTAAAGATTTTCCAGTTATACTTAGAGTGAAAAGACACCTGTGTTGGTCTCAACATCTGTCCCAAAAATTACAAATTCCCTGATAAGAGAAACCTTATCACTGTAAATTTCTGGAATTGGACCATTTAAGTGTGGGCCAACTCCACAGACAAATGGGAAGAACTTCTCTCTCTCTTCCCAGATTTCCTTAATGATTGCAGAATGTTGTGTGCTCTCCAACTTCAGATGTGCTTATGGAAGCCTGGTTATGAGGCAAATCAAAGAACAGTGGCTAGGAGAAGTCAGCTTGGCTTTGTTTCTCCAAAATCTGTATGGAAAAGGGTTGGGATGTAAAGGATCAAACAGCGTTGCAGCCTTGTTTTCAGTGGCAATGTGGTCAGCTTACTATGTGTGTCTRTATGGCAGAGGATGGAATTCTAGGGAAACAATGCAGGTGGGGTAATGGGGAGGGAATATTGAGAATATCCTAGTGATCTGATGGATTTGGTTCTGTCCTTGCACAATTTTCCTGCAGGCACAATGATTACAAAGTGGCCTCTCCAGCTCTGCGAGCAGTTGGCAACATCGTGACAGGGGATGACATCCAGACCCAGGTGAGAGGAGGGGACTTTTCCTGCAGGGAATGCAGTGTCCATGAGCTCCCTACCTGGCACTGGTGATCTCACTTCTGCTTCTCTTCTCCCAAGGTGATTCTAAACTGCTCAGCCCTGCCTTGTCTCCTACATTTACTAAGCAGTCCCAAGGAATCCATCAGGAAAGAGGCATGCTGGACCATATCCAACATCACAGCAGGGAACAGAGCACAAATACAGGTACAGTCTTCTCTAGCCTGCCTGCAATGATCCCAGATTCCAAGCTCAGCATTAAGGATTTGCAGCTTTTTCCTTACCTGACCCTTTTAGAGGCTGGATTTGTTCACATCTCTTACTCTGCAGTGATTTGCAAATTGGCTGCTCCCAACCATCTGCTAAATGAGCTAAAAAAGAGCTTGGTAATGATACCAGCACAGACCAGCCTGGACTGAATCCCACAGGTTGGATCATTGGAATGAGAGGAGATCCAGCCCCTATTTCTCCATCCTCAGTTTGAGCTCCTACTTCTCTGTGCTCAATCCCTTTGAAGAGCTGGAGCTCGTTGAGTTTTAATTATCCTGTTCCTGACCTACATAGGAAGGCAGATCAGTGCTGAAAGCATTCCCACAGTATTGATGCAATAACAGGGATTGTCTCCTGGAATATCTCCTGTTAAAAGGGTTTGGCTCAGGAATAAAACACAGGAATCACTGAAGGGTATAACTTGGGAAGTTCTTTGCACTGCAAAATGGTGGCAGAGGTTTCTTTCGGGTGCTGAGAATCCTTTTAGGAACAGTGTTGCCAATCCCAACCCCTCTCCCTGCCCTCTCTTCCCAGGCAGTCATAGATGCCAACATTTTCCCGGTGCTGATAGAAATCCTGCAGAAGGCAGAATTCCGCACGAGGAAAGAGGCAGCCTGGGCCATCACCAATGCCACGTCAGGAGGGACTCCTGAGCAGATCAGGTATTCCCTGAGATTTGGGGCAAATCTGGCTGGATTCCTGGGAGCTTTGCCTTGGTGGGAATTGTGAGACAAGGGAGAAAYTTGGAGAAATTCCGGAGAGTACCTGAGACAGGCAGAGCTGGATTGTAACCTGTAACTTCCTTCTGGATGAGGATAATCTAGTCCCAAACTTTCTCCATCTCCCTTTGGGTAGCTTAGACTAAATATCCAAACTTAATGACAGCTTAAATTCCAGTGTGGACTTAGTTGGAGCAGCACCTGCATTTCAAAAATAGCTTTTTTTCTTTTAAAAAAATAAGAGGTTTCTGAAAATAGGGATGTGTACAAATGCAAATAAATGGATCAAAATTAACCTTGCAGAACAGTAAATGTATATTTTAAGGTAAATTTATGGATTTCAGTTGGACTCATCTCTTCTGCTTTCCAACGGAGCAAAGGTGATGCTTCCCAAATCCTGACCATGCAGTGGATGTTGGTGCTGCTCTCTCTCCAGGTACCTGGTCAATTTGGGCTGTATCAAGCCTCTGTGTGACCTGCTGACTGTCATGGACTCCAAGATTGTTCTGGTGGCGTTGAACGGGCTGGAAAACACCCTGAGGCTGGGAGAGCAGGAAGCCAACCAGAGTGGGACTGGGATCAACCCCTACTGCAGCCTCATCGAGGAGGCCTATGGTAGGTGGGGTTTTGGGCACTGGAGGGGTCTCTTGGATGCTTTTCTGCTCTGTTAAGGGGTCTATTATATTCCAAAATAGCCAACATTTGTTCCAAAGTCTTTTCAAACTCATTTATTGTGTGATGAGAAAATACTTGGAAGTAAAAACTCTGATTTGGGCTTTCAAGAGCTGGAGGCCAAGCTGATAATTGTGGCTTGCACCAGGTGGGAATATTAACCATGAAATGAGCTGAGCTGAGCTAAGAAAAAAGTGACAGTTCTGGGCCTGAAATTGCTCTGGCTGCACCCAGTTGTTCACTGGAAATCCAGGGAGACTTTACTTTTCCCTGGAGTGACTTAATTTGGTGGTGATGGATTTTTTTTGTCCTGCTCTCGATGCTTTGAGGAGCAAGTTCCTATTTTGGTCTGCAACTCCCTGTGTGCTGCCAGTGTCTGCTTTGCCCTCTCGTTACTSTGTGTGTCCTGATTCTCTCTGTAAGAATAATTCCTGGAATTCTTGAGGGTATAGTGTGCATGGATGCTTTMTGTGCAGCAGTGGATTTAATTAGGGCAGCTAAAGCTGGAGGCTACTGGGACAGGCCCTGCTCCTTGCCCTGCAGCTACCAAATTCCTYACAGCCAGTTGTTTTAATTCCATTGGAAGCTGGAATTAAAACATCTGCATGAGCTAAACCTGGCAGGGATGAGATCCACAGGCAGCTCTGGGATAGTTGGATTTAGGTGTCTGTTCTGCTCACAGGATTCTTTCAGTGGAGAGGGACATGGGTGGAGAGCGGAGGTAGGAATGATAAATTTCAGGGAAAATGACCAGGATTTTTTTGTTTCATCACATTCCACTCTTTTCTCTCCCAAGGTTTGGATAAGATAGAATTCCTCCAGAGCCACGAGAACCAGGAGATCTACCAGAAAGCCTTTGACCTGATTGAGCACTACTTTGGGGTAGAGGACGACGCGGCYGTGGCTCCCCAGGTGGACGAGAACCAGCAGCAATACATCTTCCAGCAATCCGAGGCCCCCATGGATGGATTCCAGCTATAATATGCCCTGGGGAGAACCCCAAAAAAACACCACAAACTTGCTGGAAAGTTTGGGAGAGCAGCTGCTGGTCCTGGCTGGGAAGGCTGGACACCCACTCCACCTGTGTAGGAAAACTCTTCAAATACAAACAGCGCTCGGTCCTYGCGGAAAGAAGGGGAATTTCTGCTCCTTGTTTCTTTGGGCTGCTGCACACGTGTCTTTGGAGGCAGGAAGGACACGGAGGTGACAGGTGGCACCTCTTGGTGGCTTTGTTCTTTGTGGTGGTCCCTGCCCGATGCAGTTCTTACCCCGGGTTCTCCGGCGTTGGGTTGGGTGAGGACACGGAGAGGAGGGAGTTGTTCTGGCCACAGTAATTCTGGAAAACATGGGTTGATCTATTTAAAAGTTTTTTTTTTTTTTTTCTTCTTGTTTTTGCACATGTTACTCTTTATTAAAGACTCTTAATTTGCTGAGAGCAAAGTTTAGCCCTGGCCTTCCTCCTTCAGTGGACAGTCCTGGTGAAGCCGGGGCCAGTTCCCTGAAAAATACTGAAAATGGACAAAAAAATGGGAAGTTCTCTCACTGCTGGGAAGTTTATTTTTTTTCTGCTGCTTCCCTTTGTCTAGAATTTTTTTTTGTTTGTTTTTTGAAGAACTGCTAGTGGTATTTCCAAGGATTAAAAAAAAAAAGGCAACAAGAGCCCAAAGATGGGAACTGGGGTGGATTTTTTTGGAGCAGGAAGTACAGCTGCTGTTGCACGGGTTTGGTTTGCATTGTACTGACTGACATCAGAGCTCTGAAATGCTGAAACCCACCTTCATCTTTACTTGAAATACTTTATTTTCCATGAGAAACATGATCTGAATTCTGAGTTTTTCCTGCCTTGGGCTGATTTGAGGTGGAGGAAGATTTGGCTCCACCTGCCAGCAGTGGTGGGAGCTCCAGCAGCACCAGGTTTTCAGGTTTACCTCCTGCTCACAGTCGGATAATGCACATTTTACTTCCAAAAATGGCAAATCTCTGTATTTTTTATATTATAGATAGGTAGATATTTGTCTAATTGGCCTACAGAGAAAASTATATATGAAATTTCTGTAATTCCTGTAAATAAGCACTGTGAGGCAGGCCCACCTGGAAACCCSCGGGCTCAGGGCTGCCCTGCTGCTTCTCCTGTTCCCTCACTCCTGGGGGGGTGAACACGGAGCTGCCTAAGCCCCCTCGGCCCCCTTTTGAGTGACTTTGCCACGATTTCATTAAAAACAGAGGAGCGAACCCTGAGTTCTGGGGTGCAGGGGGGGGAGCTGAGCCCTTGTTGTGCAACGAATAAACTCCGCCTGTGCAGGTGACCRGGTGTGGTGTGATGGGGGCGCCGAGGGGGGTGAGGGGCTGGGTCTGAGGGGGCTCCGTGACCTCCGGGGGGCGGGAGGGGGCCCAGGTGCCCGGTACCGGSGGAGTGGCGCGCGGGGCGTGGTGGGAGTTGTAGTCCCCAGGGCGTGCTCGGAGCTGTAGGCCACAGTTCCCCTTTATTTCCTCCTCCTTTCCTCTCCCCTCATTCCCTTCCTCCTCCCCCTCTTTCTCCTCATCTGCTCCCCCTCCTCCTCCCCGCGGGGCAGGGCAGGAGTTGTAGTCCCCAGGGCGGCCATRCGCAGGCCATGCCGGGAATTGTAGGCCCCAGTTTCCCTCCCCCTTCCCTTTTTTCTCCTGCACCTCGTCTCCTTCCAACCCCACAGAGCATGCCGGGAGCTGTAGTTCCTAGGGCCGCCCCCCCTCTCGGAGCATGCCGGGAGCTGGAGTCCCCCAGCGCGTCCCGCCGCGGTTGCCGCGTCTCCCCGGTGCTTCCCGGCAGCCCCCGCGCGGCGGGCGCTGATTGGGCGGCGGCGCGGGCGGGCGCACGCGCGGCCGTTGGAGGCCCCGGGCCGAGCCGCTCCCTCAGCGCCGGTACCGCCGGAACCGCCGCCACACCGGCACCGGGCGGGCACCGGCACCCAGCGCCCCGCCGATGCTCCGGGCCGCCGCCGGGCCCCGCGCGCCCGTTGGTTGAGGAGAGCGAGGCGACACCTGCGTCAGACCGCCGGCGCTGACGTCACGGGGTGCGCGCGTGACGTCACCGCGGTGCGGGTGCGGGGGGAGCGCGGGGCTGCTTTAACGGGGGGGTCACCGGGGGGTGAAGGCGGAGGCGCCGCCGGGGGCTGGGCCGTGCCCGGGGCGATAACGGGGGCGGGGGGAGCCGGTTCCCGGTGTAACGGGGGCCTACGGGAGGGGGGATCGGTCCGTGTTCCGGCGGGGGAGCGGGGCTGGCCCGGCCGGGGGTGCCGGTGCCGAGGGGGCGATGGGCCGAGGGGTCCCGGGGTGCTGCGGGGCCGGTTCTCGCCCCGGAGCCGCGCGGTCGCAGCAGCAGCGGAAAAGCAGCGCCCGAGGCGCGGGGCAGGTGCGGGTGAAGGGCGCTGCCCCGGAGATCCCGCACGTGGGTGGTGACACGGGCCGGGCTCTGCCGCCGCTTTTCCTTCGGGATTCCCTGCCAGGAGCCCTGGCAGGGCCGGTCCCTGCGTGAGTGCGGCGAAGGGCGCGGGAAGGGGCTCTCCCTTCTCTGGGAGCCATCCCGGACTGGGAATAACCCCTCCCCTCCAGCGGCATCAGCATCCCCAGCTCACATTAGTGTGATAACCAGAGGGTGGGAAGGGTGAGAGCACCCAAACCCTGCTTCTGGAATGGGAATGAGGGTGAGGAGCTGGGATTTCAGGCTCCTCTCACCCAGGGAATTCAGTAGGAATTGACCTCTGTGCTGTGGAGGCTCCGCTCTCCGGGTCAGGTTTGAAATCCAAGAGTTGGGAAGGGCAGCCAAGGCTGAGGGGGTTGTGCCCAGTAGGAAAACTGCATTGTCTGCAGGTTGGGAGGTGCTGCCTTGATCCAGGAGGGGATTCCAGCTCTTTGCAGCTGGAATAGGAGTTATCCTGACATGGAGAACTCCGTGGGGAGGCATAAATTGGGAACCAGGTGATGCTTTCCTCAGCACAGAGCTTCTGCTGAGAACAGGCTCCTTCCCAGCCCAGGTTGGTGACTCCTAAAATCTTCCAAATGTTTTTCATTTCTGTTTCTGCAGAACCTGAGAGGGTGGAAAGGCTGGGATGAAGAACCAGGGCGTGGAGACCAAAGCAGCTCCACGTCCTGCCAGTGCTTCCAGAGCAAACAGCGGGATGGGGCTGGAGGAGGGAGACTCACCAGAGGCTGCAGCACCCCCAGAAGGTGGGGGATCCCTGGGGACTGGGGGGATCCTGTCCCTGCCCATATGTGTTGGCATTCCCTGGGATGTGTGAGGGTGGRTTTGAACCTGGGAAGAGTCAGGGTGCTGCTTCTTCTGTATGAGGCTGGGCAGAAAAATCCTGGTTTTCCAAGGCAGAAAATCCTGGTGTTTTCCCTATTTCTGTGTGTGTGCAGCCCTGATGGAGTTACTATTTCCTGGCTGCTGCAGGATGTTCTGCCTGCTCCATCCCTGCTGTCCAGGGATGTTTGATCCCAGGGATACAGCTGCTCTTACAGGGAGGAGAGAGGCTCACCCAGGTTTAAATTCCATTGTGATGCTAAAAAGCCCCRGCCCCGGGGATCCGAGCTGCCAGTTCCTGAAGGGGGAAAAGCTCACACACAACCTGCTCTCCTTAAAAAAAGAGGGGAGAGGGGGGAATTTTCCCTCTTGACAGATGTCAGGGGCTTGGTCATGCTCTGCTGATCAAAGGAGAGGCTGTTGGGAATGCCCTGCCATTGTCAGGGCAGCTGGCTGGAGACGCAGCCGGAACAAAGCAGCTTATCCTGCTGGAAGTCCAGCCAGGAAAAACCTCCCATTCCCTGTGTGTTTCCAGCAGGGTGGGGGGAGCCTCATGCTTTGTGTTCCCGTTCTTTGCCCCAGCTCCTCTCACGCAGGAGGATCCCAAATCCTCCCGGGCCGCCGTGCGCGACGTCTCCGAGGAGCTGAGCCGGCAGCTGGAGGACATCCTGAACACCTACTGTGTGGATGCCAGCCAGGAGAATCCGGGGGAGGACGGAGGGCAGGGAGAGCCCCCCGAGCCCGAGGAGCCCGAGAAGGGACGCAGCGAATCCCCCAGGAACGGGGAGCAGGAGCCGGGCGGCCCCGAGATGAACGGGGAGAAGGAGAACACCAAGGGAAGCGAGGAGTTCCGGCCCGGCGAGGAGGGCGGGGAGCGGGATCAGAAGAAGGCTCAGGAGAAGAAGAAAGCCAAGGGTTTAGGTGAGGGATTCCCTGCTCCAGCTGTGCTGCATCCCRAGGATATCAGTGCAAACACTGATTTTGTACCACACTAATCACCCTCGGTGGAGTCAGAGCCTTGGATGYGTCTGGGAGCATCCTCCTGTTGTGTGGGAGTGAGGAATGCACCCAGTGCAGCCTCTGAATTCCATGGATTTCTCTTCTGCTGGGCACAACTGGCTCCAGCCAGCTCAGGGGTGGTTTTCCCCTGCAAAATCCAGCTCTCTCCCCAGCTGCTCCAGCTGTTCTCCCACCATGGTGAAATCCATGGGGCAGAGCCCTGAGAAGGCACCTGCTCAGTCCCTCCTGTCTTCACCTTTCCGAGCCAGAACTCTGTGTARAGCCATTTCATCCCATTTATTTATTTATTCCCGTTCCATGTCTCATTCCAGGCAAGGAAATCACTCTGCTGATGCAGACCCTGAACACCCTGAGCACGTCAGAGGAGAAGCTGGCAGCACTCTGCAAGAAATACGCTGAGCTGGTGAGTCCCGGGGCTGGGGGAGGATGGGGCAGCTCAGGGAGGCAGGAGAGGGCTTTGAGAGGGACATTCCAGGGATACACTGGAGCTTTGTGGTGTTCTGGGACCTCTGCAGGGCTGGATATCTGGGTAGGAGAGGGTGGGTGCTGCTGGGGCCAGCCTGGTGGTGTTTGTGAAGCGTGGACAGGAGGAATTTTGGCAAATCTGGGTGCAAAGGAGCTCAGATCTTTTTCCACAGACAAAGCCTGATGCCATGTTTAACCAGAGTCAGCTCTGGGCACAGGTGGAGTTCTGTGCATGGATCTGGAACTGGAGAAGGTGTGGGGCTGCCTGTGAATGTCCAGAGAGTCCATGGGTGGGTTTTCCTTGTGCTCAGAGCTCTGCTCTGTTGGAACAACACATGCTTGGAGGTGCTGAGGGAATATGCAGGTCTTCCAGATTSTGAGAAGATGGGAAGTCAGGAAGGAGAAAGGCCTATCCAGGGGACCTTGGGCTCTGTGTCACTCCTGCTCTGCTCAGAAGAGTCACAAAACTCCTGTCCTTGGGGTGCAGCGAGCTCGTGTCCCCTCAGCAGGGCACAGCACCCTGCCCTGCCCTCCTGCATCCCTGCCCTCTGCTCCCCTTTCCCAGCTGGAGGAGCACCGTAACTCCCAGAAGCAGATGAAGATCCTGCAGAAGAAGCAGACACAGCTGGTGCAGGAGAAGGATCACCTGCAGAGCGAGCACAGCAAGGCCATCCTGGCCCGGAGCAAGCTGGAGAGCCTGTGCCGGGAGCTCCAGAGGCACAACCGCACCCTCAAGGTGAGTTTTTCCAAGTTCTGCTCCTTCCCATGCACTTGGATCCCTCTCCATGAGCCATTTTGGCAAATTCCCAGTGGTTGCYCCCACTCTGCCATCAGGGCACTGCTTTGATTTTGGTGTTAAACCGTTGTTATCCACAGTGTCCAAGTGTTATTTTGGGGGTTATCCACTGAAAAAGGGGAAAGGGGGAAGGCTCAGGGTCCCTTCCTGATGGATATAAGGAATCATGGGAGGCTGGCTGGGTTGGGAGCATCAGTTTGGGCAGTTTCTCCCTGCCTGACATCCCTGCCCTGCAGGAGGAGGGYGTCCAGCGCGCCCGGGAGGAGGAGGAGAAGAGGAAGGAGGTGACCTCCCACTTCCAGGTGACACTCAATGAYATCCAGCTGCAGATGGAGCAGCACAACGAGCGGAATTCCAAGCTGCGCCAGGAGAACATGGAGCTGGCAGAGAGGCTCAAGAAGCTCATCGAGCAGTACGAGCTGCGGGAGGAGGTGGGTCGGGGCAGGGCCTGCCCGGGGAAGCTTCCAGAGGGGGGGAGGAGGAGCCTCTGGGATCCTCCCTGACCTGGCTGTGGTGTTCCCTGGCAGCACATTGACAAGGTGTTCAAGCACAAGGAGCTGCAGCAGCAGCTGGTGGATGCCAAGCTCCAGCAGGCCCAGGAGATGCTGAAGGAGGTGGAGGAGAGGCACCAGCGGGAGAAGGACTTTGTAAGTCTCGGAGCAGTTGGTTGGGACACTTTGCTTTTTGCTTCTRTTAGTGCTGGATCCCTGAGTGTTATCCCAGATCTTGGCATGCCCAGCAGTGGCTGCTTCAGGAGCCAGGCTGGAGCCCTGCTCTGCTCCCTGTGCTTCTCCCGTGCAGGGTTGTGCCAAGAGCATTCCCAGATAACTCCTTTTGCTCTTTCCCAGCTGCTGAAGGAGGCTGTGGAGTCCCAGAGGATGTGTGAGCTGATGAAGCAGCAGGAGACCCATCTCAAGCAGCAGGTGAGTTCCCTGCTCACTGTGCTCTGCCTGTTTTGTTTCGGGGGTTTTCCTCCCTCCYTAAGCAAGGAACAACCCAGAGTTCCTTAATCTGGAAAACACTGGGGCAGGATCTCTCCTGGGTTTGGTGTTGGTGAGCTGAGACTTTTTTCAGTGATTCATTCCCAGTGCTGGGAGCAGTCATGGGATCATCCCTGATCAGTTCCAGCCTCCTGCCACAGCCAGGAGATGTTTGTACAACACTCCACTCCGACTGGAGTGTTCTGTTCCCTAGGACAGAATTTTCCCGTTGGCAGAGCAGCTCCTGCTGTTGTTTGTCTGTGTCCCAGGGCAGCAGCCCAGTCCTGGGCTGGCCTCTCYCCTCTCCAGGGATTGGGTGCCATGCTGAGCTCCCTGTCTCTCCCCACAGCTGGCTCTCTACACAGAGAAGTTTGAGGAATTCCAGAACACYCTTTCCAAAAGCAGCGAAGTGTTCACGACGTTTAAACAGGAGATGGAGAAGGTGGGTAACATTTTTTCCTCAAGGCTGCTGGGAGCTGGAAGAGCCTCAGCTCCATAATTTTAGTTCATTTTGGGTCTGGACCCCGGGGTGGGACATGAGGACATGTGGGATGTCACTGCAGTGCTCTGCCTGGGGCTTATTTGGGGTTTATTTAGCTTGGGGTGTCCCGTGCAGGGTCAGGAGTTGGACTTTGATCCATGTGGATCCCTTTCAACTCAGGATATTTTGACTCGATTTGTGCCCTTTTTGTGGTTCTGTAGATGACCAAGAAAATCAAGAAGCTGGAGAAGGAGACCACCATGTACCGCTCCCGCTGGGAGAGCAGCAACAAGGCTCTCCTGGAGATGGCAGAAGAGGTGAGGGGAGGCTCTGGAGCAGCTGGSGGGGCTGGGATGGGGACAGGACAGGTCCTGCCTTGATGCTCTGTGGGGGCAAAGGGAGAAGAAGCCGTGGTGCAGCTTTGGTGCTTGGAATGCTGAAGCTTTGCGTGGACACAAGTTTTCCCTTCAGGCTTCCCTAGAATGAATCATGGAATGGTTTGGGTTGGAAGGGACCTTAAAGATCACCCAGTTCCACCCAGTGCCGTGGGCAGGGACACCTTCCACGATCCCAGGTTGCTCCAAGCCCTGTCCAACCTGGCCTTGGACACTTCCAGGGATGGGGCAACCACAGCTTCTCTGGGCAACCTGTGCCAGGGCCTCCCCACCCTCACAGGGAGGAATTTCATCCCAATATCCCATATAACCCTCTTCTSTCTCCATTTAAAACCATCCCCCTGTCCTCTCACTATCCCCCCATATCCCCCCTGGGGTTCATCTCTCCCTTTCTCCCTCTCTCCCTGCAGAAAACCCTCCGGGACAAGGAGCTGGAGGGGCTCCAGGTGAAAATCCAGCGCCTGGAGAAGCTGTGCCGGGCGCTGCAAAYGGAGCGCAACGACCTCAACAAGAAGGTGCAGGACCTGTGCGCCCACACGGACCTGTTGGAGCCCCTGAAGGACCCATCCCGGGACAGCCCCGAGGCAGCAGGAGCTGCTCAGGATTGCCTGAGCTCGGGAAAGGCCATGCACAGCCCGGATCCCGCGGAAATCCCGGGAGAACTGAGCACGGGAGCCGCGGGGCAGAGCGGGACTGAGGAGGGAATTGGGGGCACCGAGTGAGCCCCRGGCAGGGCACCGAGGTGGGGCCAGGGAGAGGGACCTGGGAGCTGCTTTAGACTCCATCTGATTCCCCTCTCCTGGTCCCGGCACAGGTGGAAAAGGACAGGACACAGCCCTCCTGGGGATGTGAGATTTCCTAGCTTAGGTTTTTTGGAGGGCTTTTTTAAGATTTTATATATATATATATATATATATGATATATAAAAATGTGCAGGGCAACGTACACTTTATCTATGGATATCCATGAGAAGCAGAAGGACCCAGCTCCCTGCCTGTGTGAATATCTAATATATGGAGCCTCAACTGATCCTCCCTCTCACTAAAAGACCTTGTCATTGGCAGGCTGCCACCTCCCCAAAACGCTCAGGAAAGCAGATGCAGGGATCTGTGGCCCAGCRAGGGGACGAGGGATGCGCCTCCACCTCCACAGCAACTCCACCCTGGAGTGAAAGCAGAGCTGGGAGAATTCCAGAGCATTCCCAGCGCTGGATTCTCCCTTTTCCCTCTGCCAGGCAGGAGAGAGCTCCCAGACTGGGTCTTGCTGGCAGCTCGTGGGTGAGCYGAGGCTGCAAGAGGCCATTCCCCTCTTCTGGGTGGATTCTGTGTATGGAATGGGGACAAAGGAGAAGCAGGAAGGGGATGCCTGGTCCCTCCCCCGGGACTTCTGCTCTTCCCAGGCCCTGCCAATGTCTCAATCGCCTTACGATTCACAGTTGCCTCTTTGCTGAACGCACACGTGCACAAAGTGTATTAAACAGTTAATCCAAAGGTCTAATTCCCAAGTGTTTTGCACAAGCGCGTCACCGTTGTGCACAGGGAGCGGGGAGGTGCCCCCCAGCCCCTCTGCGCCAGCCCCGGAGGCATCCACGGACTGCAGGAGGATAAAACCTCAACCCTGCGCGTGCTCCAGCCGGATCGCCGGGATCAGCTCCAGGATTGTGCCGTGGGGCCGCTCCTTCCGTGGGCCCTCCAGCCTGGGGGTGCCTGTGCTATCCCAGCCCCACTTTTCCTTTCCCTCTCTGCTTGGAAGAGCATCTCCCCAGCGCTGCCTCACCCCAAGAACCTGGATGTGCTGGGAGGGAGTTTAGGGACAGACGTGGGACCTGCCGGCACTGGGGTTTGGGATTTCTCCTTAGTTTCTCAAGACTTTCTCTTTTCATTGTTCTTTCGGAAGACTTGACTTGCTTCAAACCTCGCTGCAGCTTCTCTTTGTGACAGACTTTATTCCCAGCATTGCCTTCCTTCTGCTGGAAGCTGAAGCCAGCTGGCTGGAGACATTCCCCACCGTGGATGTGTTCAGTGGATCAGTTTGGGATTCTCTTCTGGCAACGCCGCTGCTCTCTCATCTTCCCTCCATAAAGGACCTGCCTCCGTGTCCCCTTTTCCTCCACAGGGATTCCAGTGAATCCAGGTCTAAGGAAGGCAGCAGGGATGGGCTCTGAGTCTCCAGAGATCTGTGGTTGAATATCCACTGGGACATTCCCTGGAGCTGAGCGTGGCTTTGTCTTCCAGCCCCTCGCTGTYGGCGCGGTTCCTCCGGAATGATCCATGAATGTAGCTCTGGCCTGGCGGGACCACCCCATTCCCAGCAGCTGCCGGGATCCGGACTTCTCTTCCCGCTCGTTCAGTAAAAGGAAAACCCCTTAGAAATTCACCAAAACCTCCCTTTTTTTTTCGTCTTTTCCCTGTTACGGTACCGAAACCCCTGCGGGGGCTGTTGTGTGTATCCTGTATCCAATAGAAACACTCCCAACCTCGCTGCTGTTGCCTCTGGTGTCTCTCGTTCTTTACCATGTGGGGGAGTGAAGATTTTGGGATGCTGAGCTGTGGGGTGGCCACATCAAGCTCTGTGGGACGCAGCTTCCCTRTCTCCCACAGCTCTGGTCCTGCCTTTCCAGTGGGAATGAGGTGGGGGAGGCTGGAAGGGACCTTTTTCCTGCAGTGGAGATGGGATGTCCCTGCTCAGGGGGGACTTGGGGGGTCCCCAAGCCCCCCAATCATGGGGGATCTCCCTCCCCGGGCTGCTGCAGCCACCCCGAGCCACCTGCCCTGGGGGTCCTGGCCCTGGGGCTATCAACCCCCCCCTTCCCGCTGGTCCCTTGTGTCCCCATCGGCCCCAAAATGTCCAAGCTCGGCTTAAAATCCTGCCAGGATTTGCAGGAGCAGCCGCGCTCGGGCTGAGGGAGGGGGGGACGGGACTTGTCTAATCCCATCCCTGCGCCMGGGCTCGAGGCCCTTCCCGGCTCCTTCCCCGCTCCTTCCTGCAGGGACGGATCCTGCGCTCGGGGCKCTGCGGCGACACCGGAGGGGACTCGGGGTAAACCCCGCGTTCGGGGGGGCTCGAGGGGGTGGCAGGAACCACCCGGGGGCTCCGGGAGCTCCGCTGCCGCCAACGCTGCGCGGGATCGGGGGCCGGATCCTGCTCCATTCCCGATCCCGTGGGATGCCGATCCCGGTGCTGAGCCGGGGGCCAGGTCCGGGGGTCCCGCGGGCAGCCGCTGTCCGGCGGAGCCGGGAGGAAGTTCCCTTTCCCTTTAAATGCAAATCCCAGGCTGTGCGGACGGTGTCCAGCGAGCTCCGGGGGTCCGGCGGGCTCGGGGTGTCCGGCAGCATCGGGGTGTCCACCGGGATCGGGGTGTCCACCGGGATCGGGGTGTCCATCGGGATCGGGGTGTCCAACACGCTCGCGGTGTCCATCGGGCCCCGCAGGCCGGAGCGGGCCTGGCACAGGTCAGTCCCCGGCCGTGGCGCCCCGGACGGCGGCCGAAGGCTGCGGACAGAGGGGACAAAGGGGCTCCGCGGCCCCCGGAGCTGCCCCGGCCCGGCGCCGCGCGGGGCCCGGGGCTCGGGGGGGCCCGGCTGGAGCCCCGGGGTGACAGTCCCCGCCCGGTTCCTGCCCCGCTCTCGCCGGGGTGGTTCGTGACCGAAATCCTTTTCCATCGGGAAAACGCCGAGAGCCGAGGCCCGGGCGGAGCTGCGGCTGCGGTTCAGGCCCCGGCCGAGCTCCGCGCGGGGATGCTCCGGGAACGGGGATGCTCCGGGCGCCGGGAGAGCGGAGTCCCCCCTGGGAATGGGGGGCCGAGCTGCGGCTCTGGCCCTCCCTCCGCCACCGAGCCCCGGTGCGGCTCATGGGGGCCGTGGCTGTCACCCCTTGTCCCGGGGGTCCCGGTGGCCGGGGCTGTCCCCGCTTGTCCAGGGGTCCCGGAGCCCCTCGGCTGTGCCCCGGGCAGCCGCGTCCCCTCCACGAGCATCCGCATCGTGCAGGGAAGGAGCCTCCAAGCGCCGTGTCCGTCCCACGCAGGGTCCCGGCCCCGCAGCCCCCGCAGCCCYCGCAGCCCCCGCAGTCCCGGCCATGGAGGAGCGGCGGAAGAAGCGGAGCCCCAAGACCTGCCTGGCTCAGCCGCCGCCCGCCGGGGCCCCGCGGCCGCTGCCCCCGAGCAAGAGCACGTCCTTCGCGCTGCCGCTGCCCACGCTGCCCTCGCCCCGCCAGCGACCCCGGCCCCGCCGGTCAGTGCGGGCGGGGGGGGGACCCGGGGGACCCTCCCCGGAGCCCCCGGGGCGGTGCTAACGCCGTGTTCCTTCCCCGCAGGACCAGCAAGGAGCGGGTGCGGGCGGGCGCGGGGGCGGCCCGGGGGGCCCCGCTCCAGCACAGCTTCCTCACGGATGTGTCCGACGTGTGCGAGATGGAGGGGGGGCTGCTCAGCCTCCTCAGCGACTTCCACTCGGGAAAGCTGCAGGCGTTCGGTGAGCGGAGGGTCTGGGATGGGGATGTGGTGGATCCATGGRGAAGGGATGGGCTAGGGGATGTGTTTGATCCATAGGGAAGAAATGGGTTGAGRGAATGTCATGGATCTTTTCCACGGGCACAGGGAAAGAGTGGGATGGGGAGGTGATGGATCCACAGGGAAGGGATGTGATGGATCTTTTCCTCGGGCACAGGGAAGGAGTGGGCTGTTCAATCCGTAGGGAAGGAATGGGCTGGGGGATGTGGTGGATCCATAGGGAAAGGGTGGTCTGGGGGACATGGTGGATCTTCTCCCCAGGGAAGGAGTGGGCTGGGGATGTGATGGATCTCCCTCATGGATCCAGGGAAGGAGTGGGCTGGGAATGTGATGGATCTCCCCCATGGATCCAGGGAAGGAGTGGGCTGGGAATGTGACGGATCTGCCCCATGGATACAGGGAAGGAGTGCTCCTTCGAGCAGCTGGAGCACGTGCGGGAGATGCAGGAGAAGCTGGCGCGGCTCCACTTCGGGCTTGACGTGTGCGTGGAGGAGCTCCCGGAGGAGCAGAAGAAGGCGGCGGCTGACAGGAACCTGGACCAGCTGCTGGCACACGTGAGTGTCACCCCTGTCCCCTGCCAGCGCCGGGAGCCCCCCGGGATCCCCCCGGCCCGTCAGCCTCTGCCTTTGCTCCCACAGCTGGAAGAGCTCAGCAGCTCCATGTATCCTTGGCGGCAGTGCTGGCAGCGACAGTGGCGGTGGTGGCAGTGGAAGCAATTTTGGTGGCAGTGATGGTGGCGGAGGGTGACAATGGTGGCAGGGATGGGAGGTGGTAGTGGTGACAGTGGTGACGTTGATCACAGTGATGGCAGTGACAGTGGTGATGATGGCAGTGACAGTGATGGCAGTGACAGTGGTGACGTTGATCCGAGTGATGGCAATGACAGTGATGATGGTGGCAGTGATGATGGTGACAGTGGCGGTGGTGACAATGACGGTGCTGGCGCGTCCCCTTGACCCGCACTCAGACAGAAGCTGCACCTGGCGGAGAGCTCGGACCCCGAGGACGCTGCGGCCTGACCCTGACCCCGACCTTGACCCTGACCCTGACCCTGACCCCAGCCCCGGCCCTGCCCCCGCCCCCCCCGGGCCCCCACAGCGCCATGGCGGGGCGGGGCGCGGCCCGATGACGTCAGCAGGCGGCGCCGCGGCCATGGCGGCTGTGCTGGGCCCGTGGGCCGGGGCCGGGGCCGGGGCCGGGRCTGGGGCCGAGGCTGAGGGGTGGCGGCGGCTCCTCCGCGCCGTGACCCGGCTGCAGGTGCGGGGCGGGACTGAGGGGGACGCGGGGCCGGCCTGAGAGAGCGGGGGAGGGTGGGGATGCGGGGACACACGGGTGGGAGAGGGCACTGAAGGGAAGGGAGGGGGAGTACGGCTGGATGGGGCCCTTGGGGAAGCACATCTGGATGGGACCCTTGGGGGGGACATCTGGATGGGACCAAGAGCGGCACATCTGGCAGGGACCAAGGGGAGGGACATCTGGATGGGACCAAGAGGGGCACAGCTGGATGGGGCCATGAGGGGGCACATTTGGATGGGGCCATGGGGGGCACAGCTGGATGGGACCAAGGGGGCACATCTGAACGAGAGGGGCTCCGCCGCGTTTGGTGCCGGAGGGGGCGCGGGGGGCACGGCGGGTCCGTCCCGGCTCCAGCGCTGCCCYCCGGGCCGTGCCAGGCCTGTGCCAGGGGGTTCCTGCTGCGGAGGCGGCTCCGGAGCGTGCGGGAGGAGTTCGAGGCCGTGGTGCTGGAGATCGAGGGGGACCTGAGCCACCTGCGCTGGACGGGCCGGGCTCTGCTGCGGCCGCGCTTCGGCCCCGAGGTCCGTGAGCCGGGGGGGGACAGCGGGGCGGGGGGAACATTCCCGGGATCGGTAATTGAACCACATTAAAAGTGCTGTAATTACACAGCCATGCCCTGTAGGACTGTCCCGGCTCTGTCCCCAGTCCCCACCCAGGGTTTCTTCCTCCAGGGGAAGCTCAGCCTCAAGGCAAAGCCCTATCTGCCTGGGTGATTCCTGTGGGTCTTGTCCCTAATCCCACCTTTCCTGGACRTCTAAAGAGTTTGTGATGGCTCAGACCAGACCAGAGCAGTGTCAGGGCAGGGGGGGCTGTGAACAGCAGGTCTCTGGCTGGGACAGCAGAGCCACGTTCCAGATCTTTATATTTTCTTTTGCATATTTTTATATTTTCATATTTTCATATTTTCTYTTACAATTTTTTGTATATTTTTTATATGTTCTTCATGCTGCTTCTTTATGTTTTCTTTCTATTTTCTTCATATTTTCTTTCCCTCCCATTGTATTGTTTTCTGTTTTCCCTTGGGCAGCCCATGCCAGCGGAGCCCTTGGATCCAGGGGAGGCTGCACAGAGTGAGACCATTCCCAAAAAAACCCCGGAGGAGCCGGATCCCCCTGGACCAGAGCGGGCCAGGGGCTGTAGCAACATCCCCCCCCCAGCCCCAAGCCCCCCAAATTTGGGGTCTGGTGCTGATAAAAGCCCAGGAAAAGGGGGAAGAGCCCTGGCAGGGAGCCAGGAGTGGGACAACGACAGCATGACCTCGGAATGGGACAGCCTCGACCCCGGAGCCCAGCCAGGTAAGGGGGAAAGAGGGGCCCAGCCAAAACCTTGGGAATATTTTGGGGAGATTGGAACAACTCCCACAGTCTGGATCTTTGTTGTAACAATGGGCTGTTCTCCCATTTTTTTGCAGAAATCCCACTGGACCTCCAGGCCCTTCCCCGCTCGGAGCTCCAATCCTACAGGAAGCACCTGCTCATGGAGCTGCTGTGGATCCAACAGGCCATTGCCAGCAGGAAAAACGTGAGGGGCTGCTCCTGTCTCTTCCCAAAAGGGATCAGCCACCCGAAACTGGGGCTGGCTGGGCTGGAGGTTGCCAGGGATTTGGGTGGATGTGGCAGGGATTTGCTGTTTKACCTTCCTGCCTGAAAGCCTCAGGGATTTAATCAGTGCTTGGTTTGCTTTCACTCGCAGTTCTTGCTGCTCAAACGGAAGCTGGGAATCCCTGACCACTCCGGAGGCATTCCCGAGTTCTTGGACTGGTGTGGAGAAGCCCTGGAGCTGCAGCACCAGTCGTGATGTGACAGTGGCAGCTCAGGGGGAGCTCCAGCTCCGTGGGATGATGTTTTTCACTCCASAAGAATGCGCCAGGAAAACCTTTTATTTCTTGGGAATGTGGATATTTGGTCCAAGCAGGATTAAGCATCATGAACCAAGGAGAGCTGTGGAGTGTCCWGGAGGGATCCATCCCACAAGATGCCTCTTTTTCTTGGCTGAGCTGGGTGATCCAAGTGGGAAATGGAGGCTGGGAAGATTTTGGAGCAGCTGCTGTGAACTGGAATGCCTGAGGGCAGCARGAACCAKCTCTKCCCCACAGAACTGTGTGGGTTCCATGTGGGAATCGGAGCTGTGTGTTTGGGGTGGCTCTGCACATCACAGCTCTGCAACATCCAGGATCTCCAAGTGCTGGATTTTGGGGAACACTGAGCTGAAGTGCTGAGTGGGGAGCGATGGCACATCCCACCCGAGCCTCGGGATGAGGCTCATTCCTGACTTTCCTCTGGCTCTGGTGGTTTTCTCCTGTGGCAGAGTCAGGGAGCAGGGAAAGGTCCTGGTGCTTTGTCTACTCCTTTAGCTCAGGGACATTCCTGGTCCCTCACAAAGGGACTTTCCACGTGGTGCTGTTCCCTCCCGTGATCCCTGTGTGGACACTGCACCCCTGCTGCCTCAGCAGTCTCTGTTCCATATGGCAGATGTGCATCCTTCTGTTCTGGAATTATTTTTATTATTGTTTGTGAATAAAAAAACTTCTCCTGATGCTGAACCTGTTCTGTCTGGCTTCCTGATTTCTCCTGGGCAGAGCCAAGTGGGTCCCTGGTCCATTTTGACTGCAAAGGATGATGTGTCCAGTGGGATGTGGGGGTTTGTCCAGGACAGGACAGGACCCTTTGGACTTCTCAGGCAGGTAGCAAGGGATGACAGGGGGGTGACAGCATCTGGGGACATGGAGATGTTGATCCATAAGTCCTGATGGCCACAGGGGCTGGTGACAGACCTCACGTCCTAATTTGAGGATTAAAGAGCCCTGTGGTTCCTGTTTCTCTGACAAAGGTGCTCTGCAYGTGTTTGATGTGGCCTCCACACCAGCCCCAGCTTCCTGCTGCGGGGTTTGCATCCATGGAGACAGGCAGTGACTCCAGGCTGGGCTGGGAAGGGCTGGCAGAGCTGGAGAGTGGCTGCTCGGAAGGGTCTGGGCTCAGCAGGAAGGATTTGGGTCAGCAGGAAGCTGCTCAGAAGGGTTTGGGGTGCTCAGAAGGGTTTGGGGTGCTCAGAAGGGTTTGTGCTCAGTGAAGGCCTGGTCAGAGCCGGTCCCCACTGTCCCTATCCATCCGTTTTCCCCTGGGATCAGTGTGATCCACAAGGGATGAGCTCCAGGGTCTCGGCCCCGGTCCCTCCGGCCAGGACCGTGCTGATCCATCGCAACGGCGACCGCTTCCTCCCGGGGAGGAAATTCCTGGTGACCCCCCGGCGCTTCCTGACCTTCGAGGCCTTTCTGGACGAGGTGACCCGGAGCCTCCAGACCCCCCTGGCCGTGAGGAACCTCTACACCCCCCGGCACGGCCGCGGGGTCACGGGGCTGGGGGACCTGCAGGACGGGGGTCACTACGTGGCAGCGGGGTCGGAGAGGCTCCAAAAGCTCGAGTGAGTACAGGGATCTGGGGTGGCTGAGGTTGGGGTTGGGTTTGGGATGGTGCAGAGCCGTCTGAGAAAAGCCCCACAGCCAGAGGAAAGTCGGGAATGAGCCTCATCCCGAGGCTCAGGTGGGATGGGCCATCGCTCCCTGCCTGCACAGCATGGTCAGGGAACTCCTCCCAGCTCAGCAYTTCAGCTCRGTGTTCCCCAAAATCCAGCACCTGGAGATCCTGGATGTTGCAGAGCTGTGATGTGCAGAGCCATCCCAAACACACAGCTCAGATTCCCACACGGAATCCACACAGTTCTGTGGGGAAGAGCTTGTTCCTGCAGGTCCTTGCTGCCTTCAGGCATTTCAGTTCCACAAAAGCACCTGCTGGAAGTGAAAATCTTCCCAGACTCCATTTCCCACTTGGATCGTTCAGCTCAGCCAAGAAAAAGAGGGATCTTGTGGGATGGATCTGTCCAGGACATGCCACAACACCCCTGGTTCACGATGTTTAATCCTGCTTGGACCAAATATCCACATTCCCAAGAAAGAAAAGGATTTCCTGCCACATTCTTCTGGAGTGAAAAACATCAGCCCATGGAGCTGGAGCTCTCCCTTAGCTGGGGTGGGGTGTGGAAATGTCCTTGTCTTGTTCCCACAGCTACTTAAATCAGGGAAGGAAGGAGCTCCGTGGGACAAGGAAGAGCGAGAGGCTGCAGGTGAGGCACCTGAGGGGAGCTGGGAGCAGAACGAGCAGCACTGATGGAATTAAAGTTGGGATTTGTGGCTCAGAGGTGCCCCAGGAATGCACAGGACACACGAGACAGCCCACGGGTCCCTTCATCCTCCTTAATGGTGCAGGGAAGGGGCTGAGCTCAGGGATTTACTGGGAATTCTGGAACACACTYGGCTGGGTGAGGAGCCTCTCCCTGTTGCTGACAACACAGCAGCCAAGGGGAGCAGGGCGGGCTGGATCCCAGGAGATATCCCAGGGAGCTGTCCCAGATCCTGGTGGGGGAATGGGAACAGCCCTGGGAGACTCTCCAGGGTCCTTGGAGGCTCTTCAGGGCTGTCCCTGAGCACTGGATTCTGTCTCCAGTCCATTGCAGCTCCCTGGAAGTCGAACACTTTGGCACCACGGCAGAAACTCCCCCACCTGCCCCTCACCATCCAGTAAGTGCCTCCAGTTTTCTCCTTGGAGGGTCTCTGGGAATGTTTTTCGGAGGCTGGAGGAGGGAATTTCTCTGGGAGATCCTGGGAATGCTGCGCCACAGGGGGAAATTCCCAGTTTCCACCAGAAGYATTTGTTGTAAATACCCTCTGGGACCCATTGTCTGGGTGTTTTCCCCATTTCCCCCTGGGAATKCTGGCTCATCGCATGCTCTGGGATGTCTCTCCCGCAGTGTTTTCCGGAATGGGGATCTGCTGAGCCCTCCTTTCCCGCTGGTGCTCCCCAGGAACACCCCACTGGAGTGGGACACGCTCCTGGCCACGCTGACGGAGAAACTGGAGCTGAGCAGTGGAGCTGTTACCAAGTGGGTATCCAGGGGAGGCATTTTCCATGGATCCACAACACAAACAGCTCTGACTGGGAATTCAGACCATCTGCTTGGGCAAAATCATTTGCTTTCAAGCTTTTCCCATCATAAAAACAGGGATAATGTCCTGGGAGGGCTTTRTGAGGATGCTGCTGCTGGTGATGAGAAAACAGGAAAAAATAACCAACGGTGGCATCAAAAGGAGTTTATATTTTGAGGGAGRGGCTTTTATCCAACAAAAAATGCAACTTCCCTCCTCCCGAAGCATCCCAAGGAGAAAGGTGGGATCTGCTGATCACTAGGTGTGATATTTCTGGGAATTCCCTCGGAATAACACTAAGAATGATYGATCCTCTCTGCCTTACCTTGGTCCTGTTGATCACTTGTCCCTTGTTCCCACACAGAGGGGGCTGTTCAGGCTTTGATCCCAGATCCCAGCCCTGATCCCATTGCTGTCTCCTGCTCCAGGCTCTGCCGGCTGGATGGGACCCAGGTGTTGGGAAAGGAGGAGCTGGGGAATGGGCAGCACTACGTGGCAGTGGGGASTGAGGAGTGCCAAACCCTGCCCTACTGGGAGCTGCTGGTGCCCCACGACTCGGCTCTGGGGTAGGTGGAACTGGGGCCGAGTGGTTTCAGGAATTCTCTCCATGGTGGTCTTCAGGCAGAGCCGTGGAATTTGTAGGTTCAGGGGAACACTTCCAGGGCAGCCRCAAGGCTTTTTTTTAAGGCATTAAATAAATTACCTCTGAATTTCATGTAGAGACACGAGGTTGGATAACAAAGCCATGGCAGGGCTGGGCATGGAATCCAGGAATGTAGGCCTGGAATCTTCCTGTCATGAAGTGCTGCATTCATTAATCACTGTATTTATTTCTCACCCCAAAAGGCAGGGAATACAGACACATCCCAGAAGGCTGGGCCAAGGAAAAGGGATACCAGTGACCCTGAGGATGAAGAACACCAAAAGATGCTGGCAGCAAAGAGCTCTGGAGAGTTCCCAAAGGGAATGTGATGGGAAAAGGGGACAGTTTGGAACACAGCTGCCTGCACAGGGGACAAGAGCCAAGTGAATCCCTGATTTCTGTAACATCCCAGMCTCTGTGATGAATTAAAGTCACTCATCTTCATCACCCAGGCGTGGGAAGCAGAGGATCAGTGAGCAGCGAGTCAGATGCACAGTGTTGTTAAATAATGGAGATTTTCCCCCTTTTCTCAGAGGAAATGCTGCTTTTCCAAGCTCTAATTTCAGCTGGTTTGCAGCTGAACTTGGGAAGGAGGAATTACCAGACAGAACTGATGATTTTATAGCCAAATGTCTGCCAGGAAATGTGTTCTATGTCGAATATTTCTTATAAAGAGATTTTGTTGTGTCATTGTCCCTCTGATTTGCCATGTTTGGACAATGTTAAAAATTCCTTCTAATCAAAGATCCATCAGTCCCAGGAGGTCACGTTGGATGATTTRTTATCCATTTATTGTCCCTCCAGTGCTGAACAAGACAATTTARTCATTGTGGTCTGGAAACACCCACCAAAAATTCCTTAAGACATGAAACAGGAGGTCCTTGCAAGGGGCCTGCTTCCACCCTGGTGCTCAGGGAATGCAATCCATGGTTTTTGTGCCTCCAAGCACAACTTCCCAGGTGWGACTGGGAGCCAGGAGCCCCCTCAGCCCTGAGGGGTTACCTTGGATCAGGTTCTGCTCCTCTGCTGCTCCTTCAGGAACCAGCTACACACAGGGAGATTCCCAGGATGGTGAGCAGCATTCCTGCCACAGCCCCTGTGGGAATCAGCAGAGATATATTGGGAATTTGGVATGGAATGAGGATGGAACATAAATCAGCAAATAAATCAGTATGAATCAGCAAATAAAAGCTGATTTATTGAGGAAAGACTTGATGTGGAACTTACTTTTCCCTCCAATGTCCTCTCCCAGGATCTTCCCAGTCACCAAAGTCACAATCAATGCCAGGGAGTTGCAGAGTGGGACTGCCAGGGACAGGTCTGAAATGCAAGTTTAAAGTGGGGAATTTGGTGTTTTTGTCAATATTCCGAGGCAGCTCCTTGGTGTTTGGCTGAGTGACAAATCCACAGCCCTGATCCTGCCAAAATCCCACAAACCCACCCCCAAAAACCAACAGGAACTGACCTGTGGAGGCCAAGGCGAGGTAGAAGAGGAGGGATCCACTTTGGTTGATCAGGAAGGGCACCAGGAACTGCAGAAAACACAAACCTGAGTGAAGGGGCCCAGCCCTGCCCACCCTGGGCTGGGTTTGGCACCCAAAATGGGGCACGTGGGGGATCCCAGTGCCAGTCCCTGAGCTTATCCCAGCCAAAGGATGAGGGGGGATAACAGGACACCTGTGAAAGGGTCTCAGTTCTGCATGAGAAGAGCAGAGAGACAGTGAGGATAAGGAATTCTGAGGACTGAAGGAACATTTGACGGTTTTAGGGACGGTATCCAGGAGCAGGAAGGATCCCAGGGAATGCTGGAGGCCTGTTGGGGTCTCACCTTGCAGTTGAGGCCGAGGAAGCGGAGCTCAGCCAGGAGCTGCCGCAGGCGGCCCCGGCCCCGCACCTCCTCCATTCCCGCCGCTCCCGTCCTCAGGAATGGGCCGCTCCCGCCCCACAGCAAGGCCACCAGCGCCAGAGCCGCCGCCTGCCCTGCGGGACACCGGGATCAGCGGGATGGAGCTGCCGGCACCGGCTCAGCCCGGCCTCGGGGCCCCCGCAGGGACCGCCCTCACCGGGCCCTGGCACACCGGGAAGTACCCAAGRCCAGGCTGGATGGAGCTTGGAGCACCCTGGGATAGTGCCAGGTGTCCCTGCCCACGGGACTGGATGATCCTGAAGTTCCCTCCCAAGCCAAACCACTCCATGCTCCCATCCCTGGCTGCCTGCGAGAAGAGCTCGGCCCCCTCTCCCCAACCTTCCCCCCGCAGCCCCAGCCGCTCCAGGGACACCCTCACACCCCCCCAGCCGGGGTGTTCCCCCCTTCCCAAGCGAATCCTCCCCGCCGCCATCGCTCTCCCCTCACCCGCGGTCGCCATGGCAACGCAGCTCCACTTCCGGTGTAACCGGAAGYCCTGTCAGTTACCGTAGCGATGATGACGTATTTCCGCCGCGCCGCCACCATCCGGAAGTGCCCGCCCCCCTCACCCCTCAGCGTGGCCGCCATGGTGAGAGCGGGGCCCGGTGGTCGCGATTTGTGGTCGCGACCGAGGATTTGGCRGCTCCACACCCCCGGTCCAGGGGCTCCTGGGCGCGGGGGGGGCGGCTTGACCGCCCCCCCCCGCGCCCCAGGAGCCCCTGGACCGGGGGCCGCGCTCAACYCCGGCCTCACCCCCACCCACCGCTCCCCCCTCACTCATTTATTATTTAATCGTTAATTACAGAAGCCGATCCTGCTGCAGGGCCATGAGCGCTCCATCACGCAGATCAAATACAACCGCGAGGGAGACCTGCTCTTCACCGTGGCCAAGGATCCCGTGAGTGCTCCCCGCGSCCGGCGACCACCCCCGGGGTAATTAACGGGGTGTTCGTTCATTTTTATCATTTTTTTCCTCCTCGCAGATCGTCAATGTGTGGTACTCGGTGAACGGGGAGAGGTTGGGGACCTACAATGGGCACACGGGAGCTGTGTGGTGTGTGGATGCTGACTGTATCCTTTGATCCCAAGAACCGGTTTGTCCCATGTTTTGGTGGGTGATTCATCCCAGGTGATAACTCCTTGGATTCCTCCCTGCTGCTGTGCTTTCTTCTCTCCAAAAGAAGCGTTTAACTCTTCTGCTGCTTCTTCCCATCTTTTGGGTGTTTTTCCTCCCGTGCTGATACTTGGAATAACATGTGTGTCTTGTGCTGCTTCCCTGGATGTTTGGGAAGATCTTCCATGGGCAGCAGGGACAAAACTGTGGAAAAGTTGTTTTAATGCAAGAAACGTAGCCTTTTGCTTTAAATTTCATGGGAAAATTGTGGGATTTGGCAATGGAAACACTTGGGCTCCGTGTCCATACTGGAGTTTTGGATTGTTCATATTGGAATGTTGCCTTTCCTGGGATGGATTTTGCCCAATCTCTGTAAAAAAAGCTTTTTAATCCAGTGTAGAAGTGTTCTCTGGATACCCAAACAATGGAATTTGGAGCTGATATTCCCTAACTGGTGGCCCAGGGGACACAAGGCATGTCCTCACCGGCTCTGCAGACAACAGCTGCCGGCTCTGGGACTGTGAGACAGGTGAGGCCCTTCCCAAATTCCCGTTTGTGGAACGCTGTGGCACCTACTGARCCTGGAGGGCATCCCCAGGGATGGCCATGGAGCCAGGCTGGGAGAGCCTGGAGAAGAGAAGGTTCCAGGGAGACCTCAGAGCCCCTTCCAGTGCCTAAAGGGGCTCCAGGGGAGCTGGAGAGGGACTTTGGGCAAGGGATGGAGGGACAGAACACAGGGAATGGCTTCAAACTGGAGATTTGGGTGGGATATTGGGAAGAAATTGTTCCCTGTGAGGGTGGTGAGGGGCTGGAATGGATTTCCCAGAGAATCTGTGGCTGCCCCATCCCTGGAAGTATCCAAGGCCATGTTGGACGGGGCTTGGAGCCACCTGGGATAGTGGAAGGCATCCCTGCCCAGGGCTGGATGAGCTTTACAATCCCTTCCAGCCCACTATTCCATGATTAAGGTTGGAAAAGCCCTTCAAGATCCATGATTCCCGAGTCACCAGTGACTCGCAGACCCTCCCACTGTCCCCACCATCAGTTCCCCGTTTCCATCCCTTTTCCCAATGACTCCCTGAGGTCTCTGCTCCTCCCAGGGAAGCAGCTGGCCCTGGTGAAGACCAGCTCGGCCGTGAGGACGTGTGGCTTCGACTTTGGAGGGAACATCATCATGTTTTCCACGGATAAGCAGATGGGATACCAGTGCTTCGTCAGCTTCTTCGACCTGCGCGACCCCAGCCAGATCGGTGAGGAGCCTCCCCCCCAGCGCTGCCCCAGGGATCTGGGGGAGTGTGGAATGCTGGATCCACCCATCTGTGTGTCTGATCCCTTCTTCCCGCAGAGAACAACGAGCCCTACATGAAGATTCCCTGCAGCGATTCCAAGATCACCAGCGCCGTGTGGGGCCCGCTGGGGGAGTTCATCATCGCCGGCCACGAGAGCGGGGAGCTCAACCAGTTCAGTGCCAAGGTCAGGGGCCTGGGGGAGGCTGGCACGGCGTTCCAGTGGGGATCAGGGCTGGAGTATGGGATTTGGGGATCCAAACAGCAACTTCATCCAGGATAATTTAAATATGYGGCTCCCTTGAGCAGCGCTGCTGGCAGCGACATCTCAGGGCAGGGGCGTGGAACTAAATCCATCTCTAGGTTCCCTCCCAGGATTCTATTCCATGATCTCCCAAGTTGTTTGTAAGGAGGAAATCACTTCCCAGCTCCCTGAAAATGCCTCTTCCCCTCCAGTCAGGGGAGCAGCTGTCGACTATCAAGGAGCACACCAAGCAAATCAACGACATCCAGACCTCCAGGGACATGACCATGTTCATCACTGCCTCCAAGGACAACACGGCCAAGGTGAGCTTTTCCAGCAGCTGTGGGAATTATTTCCTGGCAGGATCTCTGCTCAGAGCTGTCACAGGGCTTTTTGCTCCCTGGGGATTTGTGTCAAAGCTTAGTGGGAATGTTCAGTGAGGAAGGGGATCTGCCACTGTGTTAAATGAACAGCCAGGCCTTGAAAATGAAATATTTTGGCATTCTGGGGAAATATCTGTGGGATTTGACCTTCCAGGAGTGACTGCAGAGGGAACATCCATCCAGGTGAGGCCCAGCAGCTGGATCTGTGTGAGTTGATGAGTGAATCTCTGCTTTTTCCCTCATAGCTCTTTGACTGCACATCCCTGGAGCATTTGAAGACGTTCCGGACGGAGCGGCCTGTGAATTCTGCTGCCCTTTCCCCCATTTTTGACCACGTAAGGATGAGCTCCCTCAGGGTAACATTCTTCCAGTGACTCCTGTGTCCTCAGTCCAGCCTAAAACCAGGGTTCTGGAATGAGCCTGGGGAATTTTGCTGGGTCTGGCACAGGGAACGAGGGCTTCGTGTCCTCCGATCGAGTGTGTCGGAGAGGTGGGAATTCCTCTGAGGGTTGGAGGCCTGCTGATGGGTTTGTGGGATTTGTGGGATTAGTGGGAAGAGGTGGGGGGAGTCATCATCCCTGGTGGTGTCCAGGGAACGACTGGACCAGTGCTCTGGTCTGGTTTCAAGGTGAGGATCAGTCAAAGGTTGGACTCAACCTCAGAAGTCTTTTCCAACCTCAGTGATCCTGGGATTTCCTCAATCCCAGAATGAAGCACTGAAGGGTCGTGGTTTCTSTCCCTTGCAGGTTGTGCTTGGTGGTGGGCAGGAGGCCATGGATGTGACCACAACCTCCACCAGGATTGGCAAATTTGAGGCCAGGTTGGTCCTTTTCCCTCTGGCAGGGCTGAACCCTCACCCGAAGCACTCYTGACACCCCAGGGGTGCTGTTGCCAGAACATTCCCTTTGCTCTGGGCAGTTGGCAGTGTTGGAGAAGCCCTTGAGGTTTTTTTTGMGGAATCCCTGCGTGTGTCCCTTCCAGGCCTTGTGACAATTTAAATCTTCCTTCTCCCAGGTTCTTCCACTTGGCTTTTGAGGAGGAGTTTGGCAGAGTGAAGGGGCACTTCGGGCCCATCAACAGCGTCGCGTTCCACCCTGATGGGAAGAGGTGAGAGGCTCCCTGGGGGTSTTGCAGTGTGTCCCAGACCAGCCAATCCCACTTTTTAGCTGGGATATGGCCAGACTCACAGGATTTCTGTGGTGGGAGTGGAACCAGCACCTTAATCCCCTCATTCCAGGCCGGCACGGGGGATCMCTCACACCCTGTCCCACATTTTGGCCGTGTCACTGATCCTTTTCTTTTTGGCTTGGSACTCCCATATCGGTTTAAGGAGGGGGTTGTGAGGCCAGACTTCCCACTCTTTGCTCCCACCAGCATTCCTGACTTTCCCTTTCTTCCGTGCAGCTACAGCAGTGGGGGTGAGGATGGCTACGTCCGCATCCATTACTTCGATCCCCAGTACTTCGAGTTCGAGTTTGAAGCCTGAAGGAGGATTTCCCTTTCCTCTCCTCTCATTTTTCCTTCTCCAACCCCTTGCCCGGTCCATCAGCTCCACCATGGGACTGTTGTTAAGGCTTGAAGTTATTTTTGSCAGCAATTTTGGGGGCTGTGGGAAGTTGGGGAAGTGGAAACTCAAGCAGCTCCAAAGGGCAGGATTGGCCTTTACTGGAAGAAGAGTGAAGGGAACTGGGTTGGCTGCCTGCCTGCTGGGCATATTTATACACCAGGGGAGGGAGAAAAATCAGGAAATAAACAGAAATCTTTTATAAACACAAGGAGAAGCACCTCTGTGGCTCTTTGGTGTTTTTTTTCTTCCGATCTGGACCAAAATTAACCCAAGGACTTTGTTTTCCCAGCTCTGTTGTCAGTGCTTTGTTCCACACCCATGGGCAGACAGACAGCAGAGCTGCTCCTCCCGGGACCTCTGCCCATCCATGACCTCCTTCCCAGGGAGGCTCCCCAGCCTCGGGCCCAGCCCTGAAGTGTGAAAAGRCTGGAAGTGCAGCAGCCAGGAATTGTTTTCCAGCTGACTCGCACGCGCCCGGCTCCGCCGCCTTGTTTATCTGCTGGCCTGACCCTGAGCCAGCTTTCCTCATGGAACAGTTATTTCCTGCACTAGGAGCTCGTGCTGCAGATCCTCACCCTCCCACCCTCTCRCCCTGTCTCTCCGGAGGGGTGGTTTTGTTCCTCTTTCCTTCCTCAAAACCGGGCTCAAGGGCAGAATTCCCGGGCTGGCTCCCGGCTCGGAGCGGCTGGCACGACACCCAGGCTGCTGCCTTTGTGCCTTTGGTGGGGAGGGTGTTGGTTTAGTGTGTCCTGCTGGTTCTGCTGGTTTTTTGTGTGATATCCACCTCCTGCCCCTCTGCTCCACAGTCCTCCGCAGGCACTGCTGCAATCCCACTGGGAAGGAGCAGCTTCCTCCTGCCCCTATGGAAGAGCGGGACGCAGGCGAGGGCTGTGGGAGAGACTTTACTGAAACGAGCTCAGTCTGAGCAACCCAAAGGCTAGGAAAAGAGGTCTGTCACCCCCTCCCAGAGCTGTCYACGGGGTCTGTGTCCTGCACAGCACTTCCCATGGGAATTTCCAGTGTCACCTTGTCCCAACATTCCGTGGGGACCAATCTTCKCGTGCTGCCCTTCATCTTCCGTTCTCCGTCCCGGCAGCGGGGTCAGGGAGGGACTGGCTCAGCCTGTTCCCTGTGCTCTCCTTAATGGAGGGGTTGTTTTCCTCAACCAACCTCTGGATCTCCGCCCAGGCCTCATCCAGGTACTGGGAAGGACGGATCCAACGAAGGAATAAACCTGGGAGAGAAGGGGCTGGGTGTTGTTTCAGCCCTGTCAGAGGGGCAAAGGCAGAGCAGCTTCCCCTCAGCCAGCCCAGCTCGGAGCTGAGGGTGGATTTTGGGAGGATCCCGCTCACCCTGCCAGAGCTGGATGCTCTGGGGCTCCACAGAGGGCCAGATCACCAAGGGATTGGGTGAGTAGAGAGGGTTCAGGTACTTCTGCTTCTCCTCGGGCTGGTTCAGCCAGGCCCAGAGCGAGTGTGTGCTCTCCTTCACCTTACACAGGCTCCTGGGGGACAGGTGGGAYGCGTTCCAGGCCCCAGCAGGGTTTGGTGGGACCCAGCCTGTGACCAGCAGGGGTTGGCACGGTGGTGACCCCTCACTCTCACCTCTCCTTCTCGTTGTTGCACAGGAAGGTGCCGTAGGCAGAGGCGTAGGCGTTGTCGAAGAGGGTCAGGAGGAGCTGCTCCCCAAATTCCAGGGAGAAGGGGAACTGGCGGCTCAGCTGCCACACGCAGTCGAGGAAGAGGAGGAAAAGGGGTGCCTCCTGCTTCCCTCGGGCGTGGGAGGAGGCGGAGCGGGCGCAGCGGAGGTGGAAGGGGTGTCCGGCCTGCGGGACCCCGAGGGGGGATATGGGGTGARGGCGCCCAGCCAGGCTGGGATCCCCACCCCGCTCAGACCTGCTGGTCTCACCTCGATCCACTCCCGCTCCAGCAGCCCCTGGAACCCCTCCAGGGTGCGGCAGGACGGGTCCAGGATCACCTGGGCCAGCGCTGTCACCAGCAGCGTCGTGTCCGTCCCCTCCGCCCCGTGCACCAGCACGCTGGAGTCCTCCCTGCCGGGGYGATTCCGGTCAGCCTGGATTTTGTGCCACGCTGGGGGCTCGGGGGGGCGGCCCCCTTACCTGTCCAGGCACTGGGCAGCCAGGCAGGCCGTGCTCAGGGCGGCCTTGACGTGGCCCAGCCAGCGGCTGCTCTCCAGCCGGCTCAGCCAGCGGTCCATGCTCAGGGAGGGGTCGCTGCAGGCCTCCACCAGCTTGATGAAGCTCTCCTGCAGCGGGCGGCCTCTGGGAGCGGGGAGAGAAGCGTGGGGGGCTCGGTGAGTTGGCCTCAAAGCTGGAGCCCCCGCGTCACGCACAGGGGGGACAGCACAGCCCTCACCTCTCCAGGGGTCGGTGTAGCCTCCTCCACTGGGGGTAGGAGGATTTGGGCTCGGTGCCTCCCCCGCTCATCCGAGCCTGCTTGGCCGCCTGGGCCGAGCGGGTGTCGATGATGAAGCCTCGTTCCCCCTCGTCCAGGATGGTGCCCAAGAGCTTCTCGTCCTCGCGGCACCGCCGGCGGTTGGGGCCGGTGAGGGGCTGGCTGCTGCGGAGCAGGGCCTGGAGGGGACGGGGGGGAGAGGTGGGAATGTTCAGCCTGGAGGAGGGAAGGCTCCACGGAGAACTTAGAGCTCCTTCCGGTGCCTAAAGGGGCTCCGAGAGAGCTGGAGAGGGACTTGGGACAAGGGATGGAGGGACAGGACACAGGGAATGGCTTCCCACTGCCAGAGGGCACGGTTGGATGGGATGTTGGGAAGRAATCCTTCCCTGTGAGGGTGGTGAGGGGCTGGAATGGATTTCCCAGAGAATCTGTGGCTGCCCCATCCCTGGAAGTGTCCAAGGCCATGTTGGATGGGGCTTGGAGCAACCTGGGATAGTGGAAGGCATCCCTGCCCAGGGCAGAGGGTGGAACGGGATGAGCTTTAAGATCCCTTCCAACCCAGTTCTGGGATTCCATGAAGATGGAATCACACCTTATAAGGCACATGGGACGAGGCACAGGGGGCTCCCCATGGCACGTGGGGCTCCCACCCACCTTCCCCCGAGGGCTGGCAGCRGCAGGAGAGGGCAGGAGGGGCGGGACGGACTCACGGTGCCGTTTTTGGGGTGGAAATAGCTGAGGACGGGGAACCTCCCTCCCTGCCGGAACCGGGCCGCCTTCCTCACGGTGTCATCGCCCGCGGCCGCGGGCACGATCACGGCGGGAGGGTACGAGGGGCAAGTGCCGAAGTCCTGGTTCACGGTGCTCAGGCGCCACTGGCTCGTCTGGGGGAGACGCGGCATCGGCGGGGAGCCCGGCCCGGGATGGGGGAAGGARCCGGSTCCCTCCCGCCCGGGCTCACCTGCGAGGCGACCTGCTGGAAGTACCGCTCGAGGGGGAAGAGGTGCCATCCCTCCTCGAGCCTCAGGCTCGCGGGTCTGTAGAAGAACGGGTACATCATCATCACGGAGTCCACCGAGGAGAGCGCCTGGAGCGGGAGCAAAGTCGGAGCCGGTCACGGGCGGCGGGAGCGGAGCAGAGCGCTGGGAATGTCCCCGCAAACCCCGCGGGGCCGTTCCCTGCTCCTGGCCGCGTCCCAGCACGAGCCAGGGCTGGGCAGGCACCGCCGGCCCTGGGGGCAGCCGGTGCCAGCGCTGCCGGAGCTGCGTGTTTACCCAGTCAATGCCAGGCCCAGAGCAAACACGGCTTTTCCCCCGGCCAACCCTTTGCTCGCCGGCCGGGGCTCACCTCGATGGAGCTGGCGACGTTCAGGCACTGCTCCATGCCCGGGATCTCCAGCTGCAGCACCTTCAGGTCCTTGCAGCGCAGAGTGATGGTGCCGGAGGAGCCCGAGACCCTGCGGGAGGCGGGACGGGGGGGTCAGGGCTGGCTGGGGGACACGCAGACGGCACCGAGCTGCCCTCTCCCCCCCCGGGGCTGCGCCGAACCGCTGGCTCTCCTCCGCCACCGGAGCCGGGATTCCCGCCCGGGATGGGGCACGGCGGGCGGGTGGCAGAGCCGAGAGAGCCGAAAAAGCCAAACCTGGTGTCCCGCAGGGAGCCGCTAGTCCGGGCGGGCTGGTACCAGCCTAAATTCTGCACTCTGGGGAGGAGAGGAGGTCGCTGCCCGCTGCTGCCGCGCGCGGGCCGGGAGGAAGGACGAGGCCGGGCGGGCAGCACCGCGGGGTGCCCACCGGGAAGGACGGGGGGGATCCTCCCGCTCCGGCGGGGCTGGCGGGGCTGGGAGGGGCGGCCGCGGGGAGGGACCAGGCACCCCCACCTTTTCTCCACGGCGTCCACGTTGCGGATGAGCAGCCAGAGCTCCACGTCCCCGCGGGGGCAGGAGGAGAGCAGCAGGTGGTGGCTGGTGATGCACAGGGTGCCCCTGACCGCCGGCAGCCCCGAGCTCGACAGCAGCACGTTCTCCACCGTGGCCGTCTTGATCAGCTCCGAGAACTCCATGGCCGCCTCTGCCCGGGCAGAGGGAGAAAAGGGGAAATCCTGCAGCTGGAAACCCTTCTTCCCTCTGCGTCACGCTGCGCCCTACAGGCTCTCCCCTCTCTCCGTGTTGACATTGTCACCCACGCCGCGCGGGGCTGCAAAACGCGGGCGGTGCGACATTGCCAAGCCCGCGGAGGTGGGGAAACTGAGGCACGGGGCACGGGGGGGCTGAGCCGGCTCCGGGTTCACACGTACCCGGTGCCGGCTGTGCCGCAGGGAGGGGATTTTTGGTGGAAATGGGAACGCGGGGAGCAGCTCCGGGTCCTTCCCTGCCGCGCTGGGGCTGCACCCCGTTATCAGCCCCACGCCGAGCCGGCTGCCAGGGCCCCACGGGCTCTGCCTGTCCCCAAAGACACCCCCGGGGCTGGGGACGGCGCAGGAGCTGCTGCCGAGGGCCCTGGGTGAGGAGGAGGAGGAGGGTGGGTGGATAGGGGTGCTGCTGCCCCGGCCACCCCTCTGCTTACCTGCTGGGGCTGGGTGGCACGTGGGGACCTCGGGGGACAAGCGGGGACCTGGGGGGGCAAGTGGGGGGACAGTGGGGTGCAAGCAGGGGACCTCAGAATGCCAACCGGGAAGTGCTGAGGATAGGGAGAGGACCTTTGGGGTGCAAGCAGGAATCTCGGGGCGCGAGGAAGAACCTCAGGGTGCGAGGAGGAGACTTTGGGGTGCACCAGGCAGGGGTCTTGGGGTGCAAGCGGGGGACCCCGGGGGGCCGGCGGGGAACTGCGGGGCATCAGCGGGGGAGCTCGGGGTGCAAGCGCGGGGATTTGGGGGGGCAAAGGGGGGAGCTCGGGGTGCAAGAGGGGGAGCTCAGGGTGGGCGCGGGGACCCGGGGGTGCACGCGGGGACCTCGGGGTGGGAGCGGGGAGGCGGCGATGCCCCGCACAGCCCGGCCCGGCCGGCGGATGTCGGGTTTAAGGTGGCCCGGTCCGGGGGGACGCGGCGATCCCCGGGCTGGGGGGGTTCCGGGGTGGGGTGTGCGGGGGTCACCGCGTGGGGTGCCACAGCGAGGGGACACGGGCGGGGCCGTGGGAAGGCACACGCGAGGGGACACCGGGGCTCGACAGCAGCGCGGGCGCGGCACGGGCGGTGTTCGGGGGCCACTCTGGGGGGGGCTGGAGGGGACGGGGGTGGGCGCCCACTGGGCGGGTGAGACCCGCGGGACGCAGGGGAGACCCCTGACCCACTCCCGCTGTCCCTGGACCCCTCCGGGCGGGGAGGAGGTGGCGCAGGACAGATCCCGACGCGGTTCCACCTTAACGTCCCGTCCGGGTGCCGGACCCCGGCTGCCCCCCGTGGGTGCCCCCCCCCGTTTCTTTTTCCTTCCTTGGGCTTTTTTGGGCCCCCCCCCGGGTGCGGGGGGGGGGGAGGCGGCTGCGCCCGGGGATAAATCATTCCCGTTCCTCCGTGCCCCCGGTGAAGGCTTCGTCCGGGAACGGGGAGTCTCCTCCCAGCCGGAGACAATGATGTTAAAAAGGAAAAGAAAAGGGGAAAAAAAAAAAAAAACAACCACACAAAACCACCAAACACAACAACATCGAATAAACCCAAAAAAACCTCCTCCTTTGCACTCCTCTAGATAAGGAAATTCCTGCCCATCGGACTTGTCCTCGGGGGGTGGATAAAGAGCCGGGGAGCGGGTGAAGCCGAGGCAGTGGGTGGGTGGTCGTGGCCAGGGCAGAGCCTTCATTCGTTGAAGTGGGCAGAGGTCAGCCAGGGGTTTTGGGGGATTCTGGCGGGTCCCACCATGGCCTTCAGCCAGCTGAAGTTCAAGGAGCTGGGCGAGGAGGAGCCCACCTGGGAGCAGGAGAACCTGGACAGCGTCAAGGCGCTGACGGCCAAGCTGAAGCTGCAGACGCGGAGACCCTCGTACCTGGAGTGGGAAGCCAGGGTGAGGGGGCAGCGCTGGGGCGCTCGGACCCCCGGGGGGGCGTGGGGGGCTGAGCAGAGCCCCGGGCACCTCGAGGAGCAGCAGGACGGCGGCGGCTGTGGCTTTGCCACCGTGGAGGCGGCTCTGGAGTGGCTCAGGACGGAGCTGGTGAGTAGGAYGGGGGCATGAGGGGTGGGCAGGGACCGAGATGGGGCCACACGGCTCCTCTGTGCCCGACCTGATGGGGCATGGCAGGGTCGGGGCGCTCCAGCCGCAGTGGGAGCTGAGCTTCCCTGCCCGGCTTGGTGGTTGTACGTGGATTTTTCAAGGATTTTTTTGTGGCTCTGCGGGGCCACAGCTCTGCCCCTGACCCCTCACAGCACCGGGGGTCGTGGGTTTGTGGGGGGCTGCGCTTGTCACCCCCTCCTGCTGCTCTGGGGGTGGCACAGACAGCAACAACCACGAGGGTACAAACCCACGGGCGGCTGAGCTGAGCCTGGCACCGACCCTGTGCCMACCCTGGCACCGCGGGCTGATTCCAGGGTGGGTTTGTGCCCTGGCCAAGCCCCGAGCAGCTGCTCCGAGGGCCGATCCCGCTCCATCCTGACTCCCTTCTCCCCCCCAGCGGGAGATGCAGGCTCTGGACCAGCGGCTGGCGCAGCAGCTGATGCGGCTGCGGGCGCGGCTGCACCGGCTCAAGGTGGAGCAGGCCTGCCACCAGCACAAGGAGATGCTGGACGACGCCACCTTCGGCCTCGAGGGCTGCGAGGAAGACTCGGATCTGCTCTGCAACATCCCCCCCAAGGCCGCCTTCCTGCTCTCCACCCCGCTCAAGCACATCGGCGTCACCCGCATGAACATCAACTCCCGCCGCTTCTCCCTCTGCTGAGCGACCCCGGGGGTGCATCCGGACCTGGCAGGGCTCGAGGATCCCACCCCACATCCCTCGGGGCTCGCRGCAGGCGCTGCCGAGCCGTGGTGCCGCTCCCGGGGCGATGCCGCGCCGCGGTGACACGGGAAATGTCGCCATCCCCACGGGGCGCGGGGGGTTTGGGGGCCTGTCCCTGAGAATGGTGGGGTCAGGCACGGTGGGAAATGTGCGGAGCAGCCCTTTGAGTGGAATAAAAGGAGGTGAAGGCGAAAGCTGATGTTTTTTCCTTATTTGCCTGCACCTCCAGATGTGGCTCCCGGACTTTTTTTGGGGGGTGACAGCTCTAGGTGCCACCTGGGGATGTGACTTCCACAGAATGTTGTGTGCGGGCAGTGCCAGGGAAGCTGCGGGACGACCCAGGGAAGCTGTGGGATGACCCAGGGATCATTCTGGGGGCAGTTTCTCCTTCCCAGGAGGCGAGGAGAGCCTGCTGTCCCCCCCAAGCTGCCACAGCCCCCACCCGCCGCCACCTCTGGGCTTCCTGCCCGTGCCTCGCCGAGCTGCCACCGGCTCCCTGCGGCTTCGTGCTCGATCAAAAAAGCCGAGACAATGGTGCTGTGGTTGCTCTGCTCGGGGCGAAAGGCAGGGCTGGCAGCCCGGCGGGGGCACGGCGTGTCCCCTCGGCTCCGGTCCTTGTCGCTGCAGCTCTAAGGCTGCCAGAGTGTGCGGTGACACGGCGGTGACAGCCAGAGCGGGGGCTGCGGGGTGCGGGACGTGTCCCCCAGCTGGCGGAGGGTCTGACAGGGCAGTGCCAGCCCKGCCCCGAGCGGGACAGGGGACAGCACGGGGGACCGGGGCGGGGTGCGGGCGGCGGGTGACAGCTCCGTGCYCGTCGCTGGCCACTCGCCCGGCCCTGAGGGTCTCAGCATCCCCGCGCCCACCCTGGGGGCTGCGACCCTCGGCGGCGGGGACGGCAGGAAACCATCGGGGTTTTGTCACTCGCTCTTGCGGTCGGGCGCTGCGCTGCGAACCGGCTGCTCCTGAGTTTGCTCATGAGGCAGGAAACCGGGGCAGGCGGGGAGCGGCAGCGAGCGGCGGCAGCCAGCCCGGGCACGGGGGGCTCCGCTCCGCGCCCCTGAGGGTCCCACCCGCGCACGGGGGGGGGCTCCGCTCCGCGGGCCCCGGAGGGTCCCGGCGGGATGGGGAGGATGTGACGGGGGCGGCACCGGCGGGACATGGGACTCTGAGAGCGGCCGGYCCTCACCTCGCTGCCCACAGGTGAGACCGGGGGAAGGGGCTCYGCGCCGTCCAGGTGGGATTTGGGGACCCTCCGGCTGCCCGCGGGGGTGGGGGGTGCGCTGTGCTCTCCGGGTGCCCCTCGGAGGGAGGGAATGGGGGTTCGGGCTCGTTGCTGTGGGGGATGMGGGTGTTGGTCTCCGGGTGAGGATGAGGGGAGCCAGGCTGGGCTTCCCATCCCTCTGGGGCCTCCCAATTGGGGTGAAAGGCGCTGTCCCGATGTCCCCTGCCCGCCYGGGGGTCCTGCCCGGGGTGGGAGACCTGTCCCACTCACAGGGCTCTTCCCAAACCCCCATTTCCAGGGCAAAGCYGGAGTTTTGTCCCCAGGGCTGTGGGTGTAGGGACAGGCAGCAGCTTGGTGCTGGTCCCTCGGGGGCTGCTGCCCAGTTTGGGGGTTCAGGCGCTCAGAAACTCCCATTTTTGGTGCTGTCTCAGTGCAAACACCGCTCTGCTGCAATGGCAGCTTTGGGGCCGCGGTCCCTCGTGTCACTCTGGGGCACAAGGTGTYCATCCAGAGGGGCCACAGCTGGCTCAAGGACACTTGGCTGAACCTCGAAGAGCATCAGGGAGGGGTCAGCCCAGCTTCCAGCGCTTCTCACCCCCGCCCTCCCTTGCGACAAACCAACAGGACCCGGCCAGGGCCACGCGGGCGGAAGGGCCGGCTCAGGACAGGGAGCCAGGGGGTCCGAACCGGGGGGGAAAAACAGGGAGAGGCACAAAACACCTGCCAGGACACACACAGACACCTCCCGGGGGGCACAGCGGGACAGGGGCACCTCCACACCCCTCCCTCGCCTGTGCACAAAGAAATTCAGTTGCACAGATGCAGCCACCAAAAGACCCGACTTCAAACGCCGCTTTTTTTCCCCCCACGGCGTGGCCCTGGCGCAGGTGAAACGGCTGCTGCTGGGTGGAAATTACGCTGTGGCTTGGGGCCGTAAGAAAAAAAAAAAGGCACAATAGCAGCACCTCCCTCCCCACCCCGGGGAGGAAAAAACACCTCCTGGCACCGCTTTGCCTCCGGTGGAGGTGTTTGAAGGGCCCCGGGGGTGCTCCTCCGCGGGCTCAGGGTGSTGCTGGAGGGGATGGAGATGGGATTTCTCGGCTGCCCCTTGGCTCTGCCCGAGAAATGTGGGCACAGCGCTGTTGTTCTCGTCCGTAAAAGCCGGGCTCGAGTCGGGTCCTGCTCGGAAAGAGCCTCAAAACGTTGACGAAACTTTTGATGTTTTGCTCTTCTGCCTGCCAGCTAAAACGTAGGAATTCTTCGTGGTCCTGGGAATGATCGCAGCGTGTCAGGAAAGAGTCAGCAGAAGAAAATGTGTGTGTTGCGGTGCTGGCACCCTGCCTGCAGCGGGGCCAAACCCCCTTGTTGGGTGCCAAAGTGTGTCCCCAAACGGGTGCCACCAGGAGCCGAAGGGTTTTAGCACCCTGAGTCCCCGAGGTGGCTTTGCACGGCGCGGGGAGGTCACTTGTCTGTGTTCTTCTTGCCAAAATCACCTCYCACTGGCCACCGCGGCACTTTGGGGATGGTCCTTGTGCTCCTGCCACCCCTGGACYGGTGGGAGGAGGCTYCTGGTCTGGAAAATCAGCCCTGGCAGYGCAGGCTGGGGGGCTCTGGCTGGCAGCATCCTCTGGCTGGGGCTGGCAGCACCTTGGGGACCCCACACCCTCCCTGGGGACCCCCTGTGAGGCTCTTCCCCACTCAAACAAAGCCCCCACGGCCGTGTCTCCCTCGTCACCGTGGGAAAAGGTGGATTTTTGTGCGTGCTGGTGAAAACCCAGGCTCCCAGGTCGGAAAACAAGGCCAAAGCGGTGCCAGCGTCCGGCAGCTCCCAGAAAAGCATCTCCCAGCTCGGCTGGGGCCTGGGGGCTGGGAAGGACGGGGACCTTGGCAGCTGCACGGCCACATCAGAGCTGGCACAGCGGGGGTTTGGGTGTGGGGAGGGCACACCTGGTGACAAAACACTCCCAGCCCTGCGGAAACCACAGCGGGCCCCCCAACCCCCCCCCCCCCCCCCCCCCCTCAGATCCGAGCCTGGAGAAGAGGGTTTGGAGGTTGGGTCTCGCTGGAGACAAATCCCGGCCGTGTGGGCGCGGGGGATTCTGCGGAAGAGCCTTTTCCGGGGCCGTGGGCCGCCGTTCCCACGCGATGCTCCCGGGTTTGTGCCAAGCTCAGCGTTCTCGGGAAGGCGAGAGGCTCCCCGGGTGGTTTGCAGGGCCCACGCGACGCTCGTGGCGTCTGTGCCCACGCCGTGGTGACGCCGTGGGGCTGGGGASGCTGGGGACGCTGGGCACAGCCCCGGGGACAACGGCCGCAGCCCCAGGCCAGCTCCGTGTCACCCTRGAGGGTCCTGGACGTTCCAGGGTGAGCTGAGGGGGATGAGGGGTCCCGGAGCRGGGATGGGGGTTTAGGAACGTCCCTGATGCAGCAGAAACGGGGCTGAACGYGGGGGGAGGCTGAGAGCCCCTGGGGAAAGGMAACTGGAAGTGCCCACGTCCGCCTCTGAGCCCAGGAGCTGCTTTTAGGATCAGGGAGGTGCTTGGCCAGCCAAACCCCATTAAACACGAGCTGCACGAGTGTATTAATTGCTAATGGGTTATTAATGATGAGGTTGTTATGTGGAGGGAGAGCAGAGGGATCAGCCCCAGGGCTGCACGGTGGGAAGGAGCTGGCRCAGGAGGCAGCACAGGAGGGACAGAGGAGCCTCGGGCTGGGGACTAATTGCSTTCAGTGGCTTTAATTAACAAAGCCAGAACAAATTAGGAGGAAATAACGGCTGGTGACAGAGCCAGGGAATGGCCCCAGCTCAGCTGAGGACCTGGGGAGTGTGCAGGATGGGCTGTGAGACGGATGGATATAGGCATGGGGATGCCCTGGAGCGGGAGGAGAGGCAGGGATGGGGGTGCCAAGGCGCCCCTTGTCACCTGTGTCCCCCCCAGCCACCATGGGCTGCTGCTGCAGCTCGGACTACGACGAGGACTGGATCGAGAACATCGACATCTGCGAGCACTGCAATTACCCCATCGAGCCCGACAGCAAGCACCAGGTGAGGAGGGGGCAAACCCCAAATCCCCACAGCCAAACGCCTCCAGGGGTGGCCGTGGGATGGCCAAATCCCAAAAGCTGAGGGCTCACGGGGCTCCCGTCCCCCGGCAGAGGCTGATCCGCAACGGCTCCGAGGTTCAAGACCCCCTGGTGTCCTACGAGCCCTCGTCACCGCCGTGCTCCCCCATGCAAGGTGAGGCCTGGCCGTGGCGGGGGGCGGCTGTGAGACCCCCAAAGCGGCCGCTGCCACCCCGTCCCTCCGCTTGTCCCCCCAGATAAGCTGGTGGTGGCCCTGTACACCTACGAGCCCAAGCACGACGGGGACCTGGGGCTGCGGAAGGGCGAGAAGCTCCGTGTCCTGGAAGAGTGAGCGGATCCCGGCGGTGTCCCGGCATCCCTGTGGCTCCCGGGGGTCTGGGTGAGGGGGGTGGGACTGACCTCGCCGTGTCCTTGCAGGAGCGGGGAGTGGTGGAAGGCGCAGTCGCTCACCACGGGCCAGGAGGGATTGATCCCCTACAACTTCGTGGCCTTGGTGAACAGCCTGGAGCCCGAGCCGTGAGTAGGGACGGAGCAGGAGCCGCGTCCCGGCGGGATCTCAGCGGGACGGAGCCGGGAGCATCCCGCAAAACCCCGGTGGCGTGGTCCCCCCCATCCCTAACTCCCCCCCCCCGTGTCCCCAGGTGGTTCTTCAGGAACATCAGCCGCAAGGACGCGGAGCGGCAGCTCCTGGCGTCGGGAAACACCCACGGGTCCTTCCTCATCMGGGAGAGCGAGACCTCCAAAGGTACCCCCCGCGGGTCCCTCCGGTGCCAGGGAGCACGGGGGGGGTGGCTGTGGGGTCCCAGCCCGTGTCCCCGTGCCCAGGCTCGTACTCGCTGTCCGTGCGGGACCTGGACGAGAGCCAGGGAGAGACGGTGAAGCACTACAAGATCCGGAACATGGACAACGGCGGCTTCTACATCTCCCCCCGCGTCCCCTTCGGCAGCCTCAGGGAGCTGGTGCAGCACTACACACGTGCGGGATGGGATGGGAACGGGGCGGGAATGAGGCGGGAATGGGGTGGGAATGGGGCGAGAATGGGGTGGGAATGGGGCGAGAATGGGGCGGGAATGGGGCGGGGTGGGACAGGATGGAGCGGGAATGGGAGACAATTGAATGGAATGGGACAGGACGTTAAGGAACAGGAATTTAGTGGGATGGAACACGACTGGATGGGATGGATGGGAATGGGACAGGACGGGATGGAACAGGACGGAATGGGACAGGACGTTATGGGACAAGATGAAATGGAAATGGGACAGAATCAGACAGGATGGGACAGGATGGAATGGAAATGGCATGGGATGGGACCAGACAGGATGGAATGGGATAGGAGTGTGGCAGGGTGGGATGGGACATGATCGGATGGGATGGGAATGGGACAGAACGGGGTGGAACAGAATTGGAGGGGGTGGAATGGGATGGGACAGCGACAGGATGGGATGGGGCAGGACAATAGGGGACAAGAYGAAATGGGAATGGGCGAGAATTGGATGRGACAGGATGGAATGGGAATGGAACAGGACAGGAATACGACGGAATGGGATGGGACGGGACGATGGGATGAGCAGGACAGGCTGCTCCCAGCGCCCCAGCAAAGCCCCCTGGCTCGTGCTCAGCCCAGCCCTGCCTCCCCCCCTGCCCAGGCACCTCCGACGGGCTGTGCACCCGCCTGGGCAAACCGTGCCGCACGCAGAAGCCGCAGAAGCCGTGGTGGCAGGACGAGTGGGAGGTGCCGCGGGAGTCGCTGAAGCTGGTGGAGAAGCTGGGAGCGGGGCAGTTCGGAGAGGTCTGGATGGGTGAGTCAGGGTGAAACCGGGCTGGGCGGGGAGGGATCCAGCCGGGATCTCGCACGGAGCAGCCAGCGCAGCCCCAGCTGTGGGATTGTGGCTTTTCACCAGGATCCTGGGAGAAGGGACGACCCAGAGCAGCTCAAGCTTCCCCCTTCTCCYGTCCCCAGATCCCTGCTCCGCTGATGGAGACACGGGGGGATGTGTGGGATCATGGAGCTGGAGCAGCTCCTGGCTTCGGCCCCACTCGGGAAATGTCCCTCGTGGCTGGAATTCTGGAGCTGTGGGGGCTCGGAGGAAGATCCAGCCCCAAAAACCCCTCCTGCTCCCTGAGTGCCGTGGTGGGGAAGCCGCTGGGGCTGCCCTGCTTCCCTCCATCCCACCCCGCACCCCCGTGGGGTCTCTGCCTTYGCTCCCACGGGTTCTGGCTGTCCCACAAAATCCCCTCCGCGTTCCCAGCCGGAGCCAGGCTCGGGCATGGCCGCCCAGCTCCTCCAGCCCCCGCCTCCCGCTCAAAACACACCGACCAACATCCTCCTGACCTCGGGGTGGCTGAAAGCCACACGCGCAAATACCTGCCTCGTTTGGGGTTAAAGCGTGGCCACAGCTTTTAAGCCCAGGAAGTGGCCAGCACCGAGCTGCGATCGCCCCAAAACCCCTCCAGCCACACCACAACGGCCCTTTGGGATGCGAGGCTCCGTCTCCAGCCAACCTTCGGAAGCTCCGACACCCCTTCCTCGTGCAACCTCGGGCTGGGATGCTCCGCGGAGCGGGCCCCGCTTGTCGCCACGCGCCCGCTGACGGGGTCCCTCTCTCCCCACCCCGTTTTTCCCCGTTTTCCCCGCGCAGGTTTCTACAACGGGCACACGAAGGTGGCGGTGAAGAGCCTGAAGGCTGGCAGCATGTCCCCCAGCGCCTTCCTGGCCGAGGCCAACCTCATGAAGAAGCTGCAGCACCCGCGGCTGGTGCGGCTCTACGCCGTGGTCACCAAGGAGCCCATCTACATCATCACCGAGTTCATGGAGAAGGGTGAGGCCTCCCTCGCCCTCAGCTCCTCCACGTGCTGCCCGCCGTGGCCGGGGGCCGTGGGGGGATGTGGTCGCAGAGCCGCAGAGTCCTAAGGCTGGAAAAGATCTCTGAGTCCAAGCTGTGGCTGATCCACACCTTGACCAGCCCGGAGCGCTGAGTGCCATGTCCAGTTATTCCTTATGTGATTCCAGCACCTCCCCTTCCAGTGCAGGCTCCAAAACCAGTAAAGACCAGTTCATTTTAGAGATCCCTTTGCCTCCAGCCCCAGGGAAGCTCTGCCTTTGCTCTCTCCCACCCCTGGGAGCTCGGGGATAAAGGAGGGGGAAAAGGACTTTGCAGGAAGGGGACTCTCGCCCACTTTATGGGGACTGTGAGCTGCCCAGCCCCMCATTTGGGGGGTGACAGTGCCCTGGTGACCCCCACACGACCCCCAGACGCTGAGAGCTGCTGCTCTCGTTGCAGGCAGCCTCGTGGACTTCCTCAAGACCTCGGAAGGCGTCAAGCTCAGCACCAACAAACTCCTGGACATGGCGGCACAGGTGGGGGCGGGGGGGGAAACGGGGATAGAATTGGGAAAGCTTCTGTGGGGCTGGAGATGTTAATTGCARTTGTCCCCAAATTACAGATTGCTGAAGGCATGGCCTTCATCGAGGCCAAGAATTACATCCACAGGGACCTGAGGGCCGCCAACATCCTGGTCTCGGACACCCTGTGCTGCAAAATCGCCGATTTCGGGCTGGCCCGGCTCATCGAGGACAACGAGTACACGGCTCGAGAGGGTGAGCCCAGCCCAGCCCCTCCCCCGGGACCCCCACCCAGCCCGGATCTCTGGGGAGCTGCGGGAGAGGGGAGTGAGTGGGGGAAAGGACAATTTTCCCCCCTTCCATCTCTCTCCGCACACGTGGAGGGGGATGTGGGGCTCTGCTTGCCCACCCTCCCTGCTTTGGGGCTGGCTGGTGGCCACCGTAGGGTCAGGGGGGCGGTGGCTGCCGCCAAACCCAGCTCGTCGCCAGGCAGGGACAGAGGCTGGCTCGGGGCTGTCGCATCGGATTAAATGCAGAGGGCTGATTCCAGCTTTATTCCCGCTTTATTCCCTCCCGCTGCTTCCCAGGGGCCAAATTCCCCATTAAGTGGACAGCGCCGGAGGCCATCAACTACGGGACGTTCACCATCAAGTCGGACGTGTGGTCCTTCGGGATCCTGCTCACCGAGATCGTCACCTACGGCCGGATCCCGTATCCAGGTCAGGCTTTCCCGGCAGCTGGCACACGCGGGAACGGCACGCCCACGAGCGTGTGCATGCACCGCCGCACGCACGCCGCTCCCAGCCTGGCTGCCTGCCCTCCATCCCTCCCGTCCCTTCGTTCCCAGCCGCTTCCCGAGGCACGGCCCCAAAAGGCGCGCGGGGCAGCGCTCGGGGGCGGTGGAAGGGGACGGGAGCTGCCCCGTGGGGTTTGGGAGGGGTGGGGTGGTGGCTGCGAGGTGGGGGTGGCACAAATGGAGTGCCACGGGTGTTGTCCTGGCGGGGATGACCAAGCCCAGTGTGGTAGCTGTGACCCAAATTGAGTCCTGGGCATTGTCCTGGCAGGGGTGACCAACCCTGGGATGGTCCCTGTGACGTGGGGGTGACCCTAATTGAGTCCTGTGTGTTGTCCTGGCAGGGATGACCAATCCCAGGGTGGTCCCTGCGATGCGGGGGTGGCCCAAGTTGAGTCCTGGCAGGGATGACCAACCCTGGGGTGGCACCTGTGACATGTGGGTGACCCAAACTGAGTCCTGACCGGGGTTCTGGCAGCGATGACCAACTCTGGGGTGGTCCCTGTGACCCAAATGGAGACTTGTACATTGCCCTGGCAGGGATGACCAACCCCGAGGTGATCCAGAACCTGGAGCGGGGCTACCGGATGCCGCAGCCGGACAACTGCCCGCCGGAGCTGTACGAGCTGATGAAGCAGTGCTGGAAGGAGAGCCCCGAGGAGCGCCCCACCTTCGAGTTCATGAAGAGCGTGCTCGAGGATTTCTTCACCGCCACCGAGGGCCAGTATCAGCAGCAGCCCTGACGGCCCCGCAGCTGGGACACCCCCGTTTTGGGGTGCCGGGGGTGCCCCACAGACTCCACAGACATCACCCCTGGACCTCGGCAGGAAACGTTCGAAATGCTCCGGACCTCGGGAGCCGCAGATTTCCCCCCTTTGGGAAGGGATGGATGCCCAAAGCAGAGCCCCAAAAGTGGGGGGCTGGCACAGGGGGGCTCTGCTGGTGCCCAGAGGGTGCCCACCGTGCTGTCCCTGCGCTTTCCAGGGGGCAGATCCAGGCTCCAACCCCTGGGGTCACCTCGCCTCGCTCTGGCTGTGCCTCCTTCACCCCCCGGTGGTGGCAGGAGCCCCCCCAGCAGCGCTGGCCACTGACCCCTTGGCCGTGGGATGCTCCTTCTCCCCCCGCGGCATTCGCAGGACCCCTCCCATCATAATTTTAGGGAAATAAAGGCCTTTCCAGCGGCAGGGGCCTCGCAGGGCCGGGCTGCCATGGGATGGGGAACGCGGGGTGATGCCCACGGGAGATGGAACCCACTGGGTGCTACCCATGGGAGACGGACCCCACTCGCACCAACCCACCCCGGGGACTCCCTGGGATCCCCCTAGACCCCCCTGACCCCCTCCCAGCCCTTTGAGACCCTCCCGGCCCCTCTCTCGCCCACCCACGTGGCTCAACCCTGCCTTAGGTGCCCCCCTCCCCTGGGATGGTTCAGCCCCACCTGGCGTCCCCCCCCCTCAGGGAATGGTTCCTCCCCGCCCACCTGGACCCTCTTTACTTTTGCCCCCCCCACCAGCGATGGTGCAGCCCCCCCCCCGCGCCCCCGCCGCAGTGGTACAGCCCGGGCGCCCCCGGCGCGCAGCCGAACCTGCTGGGTGCCGCTGCGGCTTCTGATTGGTCGGCGCGAGGGAGGGGGCGGAGCAGCGCGCTGCGATTGGGCGGGACGGCGCGGGGGGCGGGTCCGCGGGCCCGCGGCGGGCAGGGTTGGCTGCGCGGCGCGGCGGCGGCTCGGGCGCTGTGAGGGGAGGCAGGAAAATGGCGCTGACGCAGGGCACGAAGCGCAAAGTCTGCTACTACTACGATGGTGAGGGGCTGAGGGTACCCGCCAGGGCCGCCGGGGAGCCGTGCCGGGGCGGGGGGGAGCGGGGGGCTGAGGGGG
>JACAXG010000091.1:818603-833917 GCA_018881555.1 Amblyornis subalaris
AATGGGGGTCCCTGGGGGGCAGTGAGGGTCACTGAGGGTCACTGAGGGGGGATGGGGGTGCTGGGGATGGAGGTGAGAGGTTGGTCATGGGGGGTCATTGGAGGACGTGGAGGTGGGGGCTGCTCTGGGGGGGGTTAAGGGTTGGGGGGGTCACTGGGGAACGTGATGGGAGGGGTAGTGGGGTCACTGGGGGCTGCAGGGATGGATACTGGGGGGCACTGATGGATGAGGGGGCCTGGGGGGACGATTGGGGCGTGGGGATCAAGGATTATGTGGGGTCTTCAGTGGGGTTGAGGGGCGTAGGAAGGATGTAGGGGTCATGGCAGGGATATGGGGAGCACTGGAGAGGAGAATGGAAAGAGTGGGGGGAGATGAGGAGTAGAATGGGATGGGGAAGTGTGGAGATCTGGGAATTTGGGAGGTGGGAAAGGCTGTGAAGGATCCAGGATGGAGAGAAGGGCACGAGGCTGAGAGAAGCTTTGGATGCTGAGCTGCTGGAGAAGGATTTTGGGGAGCACTCGAGGAAGTGCTGGGGGACAGGACGGGCTCTGGGGAGGTGAATCCTGGAGAGGAAGAGGCACTGCTAGGTCCGTGTTGGTGTCAAGAGGCAACAAAAAGGGCTCTGGGTGCCAGAGTGGCTGCGTGGCTGTTTGCAGGGAGCTCCTGTGCCCAGGAGCATCGCTCACTTCTGGCTCTGGATGTGGCTGGATTGTGGAGTGGCTCCTTTTGGGTTTGGCTACGAGGCTGGGGAGGTGCTGCTCTGGGGCAGGGAAGGAATGGGGTCTTAGCGCTGGCCAGACCCCACACTGGATGTCCCGTGGGGCTTCCTGTGGGAGAAATCCCAGTCCTGTCCCCCTGCCTTCCCCTTTGGAGGGCTGCCTTGGTGCCTTGGAGATGGGCAGGCTCATTTTTCACAGGCTCTGCGCTCGCCCTGTGTGAGAGGCGTTGTGCAATTCTCTGTTTCATCACGGTTTTTAGCCTGAAATCAAATAAAAACTCGGTTTTATTACTTTTTCCTCCGAGTGGATGTGCCCAGTGCTCAAGGAGTGAAGGAAGCTCTTCCAAATGCCTGTGCCTGGCATGTGCTGAGGGCTTTTATTTCTCTAAAAAGTCAAATGTGAGGTTTTTTTAGCCCTGCTGGGTCTCTGACTCAGCCAGAGCAAGGAGGAGGCAGGATTAGATCTCTGGCTCGAGTGAAACCAGGCCCAATTTCACCACACAACTGCTCTCTGAAAAAAGGTAGGGTTAGATGGGATATTGGGAAGGAATTCTGCCCTCTGAGGGTGGTGAGGGGCTGGGATGGAATTCCCAGAGAAGCTCTGGCTGCCCCATCCCTGGAAGTGTCCAGATTGGCTGGGATAGTGGGAGGTGTCCCTGCCCATGGAGCTGGATTAAATTTAAGTTCCCTCCCAACCCAAACYGTTCTTTGACTCTGAAATTCATCCCTGTCCTTGGAATACAACGTGTTCACCAGGCAGTTTGTTGGTGGGTGAGCAAACCATAATCATTAAAGGCCCGTAATTATATCTCAAATGTGAAATAAACAGTTGTTTTGTTTGAAATGCTGAGCAGAGCTGCTGCCCTGGAGGTCTTTGCTGCTCGGTAACCCCACARATTTGGGTTCTGTGCTCTGTGGTGAGGTTTTAATGCCTTTTTAAAAAAATTTTTCCCACTGTTCTTTTCTGAGCAGCTCCCAAACATCCCAAACAGCTGAGGGTGAAAAGCTGCTTTTACTGGGGGGTAAATGCGTGATTTGTTGATTTGGGTGTTTTATTTTCCACACAGAGAGGTTGGGAATGCTCCAGAGGGAGGTCCGTGGGTGCTGGATGGGGTCTCTTGAGCCATGGATTTCAGGGGGAGAAGGAATGTGAACTCCACAGTGGGATGCAGAGGTGGGGAAGGTATCCAAAGGGTCCTTCATGGAGTCCTGAAGGGGTGTGGAAAGGTTGGGATGTCACTTCTCCATTAAAAGCTCCCCATGGAGGGATTTTCTTAACCCCAGCAGATGAGGAGGTGCCTGCTAAGTTCACACTCCTTAATCTGCTCTGACGTCCAGGAGCAGCCGAGCTCATCCRTGGATCCACAGGATGTGCTCGGCACAGGGAACAGGCCCTGGAGCTCAGGGCATTTCCCTGTCAGCTGATGGTGATTTTGAAAAGCTTCATGTTCTTTTCTGCTTGTATTTTCTAGGTAGAGCCTCAAACGTCTCTTCTAAGTTCCCCAAACCTTGATTTAGGGGTGTATTTTACTGTCAGGATGGTTACCCCGGTAAAATACCATCATGTAGCTCAAAAAGTTCAGAAAACAGAATTATTTTCAGTTAAAAAAAAGTATTTAACTGAAAATAATTTTATTTTCTGAAGTTCTACTGAAAGAATACAACACCCCATTTCCTCACAGCCCCACAGAGAGGTGAATTCCAGCAGCAGAGTTGCCTGGGTGTGAGATTTGCACCCTTGGCATCTCCTTTTCCTGAAAATAGATCCATGTCCACAGGAGGAAAAACTGCTGTTGGGAAGCAGCAGCTTCTCCTGAATGTTGAGAGGGGTGATGAAATATTAATCCTCCCAACTGAGTCACCAGCCAGACTGGATTGGATCTCCTGCTTCCTAAAGGGATCGGGAGCTGTACAACTCCATGAACAACTTGGTCTGGTTTCCCAGGAAAATGAGGCTTGGGAGATATTCCTGCTCTTGGCAGCGTTTGATCTGTGCCTCCTGCAGCCAAACCAGGCAGGAGGCGGAAATCTGAAAGTTAAATTGCTGTAAATTCCAGGAAAATAACTTCCCTGAGAAAAGAGGTAGAAAAAAACCCCAATTAGCAGTGGGGGAGTGAAGAGTGAGCTCAGTTTTGGTTGAGGAGGAGAAAATCCACGTTGGGAGGTGACCTGTGGSATGGACTTGCAGGAAGGTGACTGGTCCTGTAGGATAACTCCTTGGGGGTGGCCTGGGAATCCCCTGGAGGATTTCAAGGAATAAAAAAGGGTGAAAATGGCTGTGAAGCTGTAAAAGTACAGCTGGGCTGGTGTTTGCTCAGTGACAGAGTCACCTGGATCCCGTTTCACTTGGGTAAACAGTAGGAAAGTGAGGCAGAGGCCGGGTGTTCCATGGGATGAGTCACTGTCTGAGCTGGGATTAACTCCCGTGGCCCCTCTGGATTCTGCTCAGAGCACTCAGTGAAACCTGGGAGTCCTGTCCATGGGAGAGCTTTCTGGGACTCAGCTTGTGCCCAGAGCTCCTCCGGCCCAAGAAAYCTTGGAGCTTCTTCCTCTTAACTTAGAGAACCATGGAATRGTTTGGGTTGGAAAGGACCTTGAAGGTGATCTAATTCCAACCCCGTGCCGTGGGCAGGGACACCTCCCACTGGTGCAGGGTGGTGTTGGTGACCCTCCAGAGCTGGCATTCCTAATTCCTTGTCTCACCTTACCTGAATTTCCGAACTTCTGCCTTATTTGAGGATGGACTTTCCTGAATCCATGGATATCCCTGTGCCAAGAGGATGGGAGATCCCATTCCCTGTGAAGGGCAGATAAGTCACAGATGACCTGATGGCTTGGCTGTGGTTCCTTCTAAAGGAATGGATGGTAACAAACCCCCTTTCTGCTCCCAGGTGATGTTGGGAATTACTATTATGGCCAAGGACATCCCATGAAACCCCACAGGATCCGGATGACCCACAACCTGCTGCTCAACTATGGCCTCTACAGGAAGATGGAGATCTATGTAAGTGTGGGGCTGCTCATCCACTTAGGAGAGGTCATAATTCATGTGTCAGGCTTTAATTTTGGAGCTTTTCTCTGTTGAGGAGCCAGAGGAAAGGAATAAAACCCCAGCAGTTGTGTTGATGTATTTCTGCTTTCTTCTGAGTGTTGTAGCRAGGTGGTGTGTGCTTCAGAGAGGCTTTGGAGACTGAAAATTTGCTTTTTGTCCTTTAAATTTTAATTAATGTCCTGCGTTTGCATATGTAACACGTGCAATTAGTGGCATTCTTACCTTTTAAAGTAATTTTTTTCTTGTTTAACACTGCTGGTTTGATACTTTTTGCAGCTGCTGGGGGTAAATCTGGGATTGCAAATGGGAATAAGGGAAGGAGATGCATTCCAGAGCAATCCTTGGTGTTTTTCTGCCCTTGCAGCGTCCTCACAAGGCGAATGCAGAGGAGATGACCAAGTACCACAGTGATGATTACATCAAATTCCTGAGGTCCATCCGCCCTGACAACATGTCTGAGTACAGCAAGCAGATGCAAAGATGTGAGTTCAAAGCTGAGATCTGGGAATCCCAGGGCAGCTGTAGAAGTTTGRGATAAAACCAAGTAGGAAGAACCACGGGAAGTTGTCTTTCTCCTGACTTTGCTTTTGATTTTTCTGGTAAATGGAACGTTTTGAAAACAGGTCCCTCTCTCAAGCCAAAGGAGCTGAGGGAAATCCTTTGACCTGGCTGTCTTTTGGTTTTTCTTGTTCCCTAAATTCCCTTCCTGGCTTGGAGGTGACAAAACTCCTCCATTTCTGACCTGCATGGATTTTGTGTTAATGCTCATCTTCAACCAGAGGTGGGGAAGAGTTGGGTCATTTAAACTAAAACCCCCCAACTCCTCAATTCTGCCCAAAATCTGCAATAAATCCAAGGGATTTTCAGGGCAGTGGCAGCTTGGAAATGAGGCAGGGTTGAGATATTCATTAAAACCTGATGACTTTGTTGGTTTATTGTGAGCTGATGTCTTSTTCCAACCTCTCCAGTCCATGGAAAAGCTCTTTAATGGTACAGAAACCTGGATTTGGTCTCTCTGCCGCTCTGAGTTCACATTTTTTGGCAGTGCTGCAGCAAAGTGGATTTCTAACAAGTCCAGACAATCAGTGGGGAAGGCTCAAGCTTCATTTAAACAATATTTTAGTCTTGAAAACCCCCTGGGAGCTGAAGGGGACAGATATTAAGGCACAAGGTTCATGRGTAATACACATTGAAAGCCTCCCCCCAGTCCATGATATTCTTTAATACACCAAATGACATCCTGCAAAGTGYATTTTTACCCAAACTGACCTGTTTACCCCTGGAGCAGCCACAGCTCATGAACACTCTGCTCTCTGGTAGTCAACATTTTCTGCCCTGCACTTTCCCCAGGATTGTTTTTTCCCTGAAGAAGCCAAAATATGAAAATGAATCTTAAAACATGCAAAGGACAGAGCTTTTCTTCAACCAAACCTGCTGGAAAGGGAATGGACTGTCTCTAGTTCCATTCTTGGATGCCAGACTTGGGCAGAATAATCCAAAAGGCCCAAAGTTTTAATTTCTTGTAATGGCTAGCTGTTTTTAATAGTGGAATTAGTTACAGTAGAAATTGATTGAGGCTAAACCTCCAGTTCTGCTGAGAACCTAAAAATGTGTGATGTGGGGTAAAAGGGGAGTGTGCAAAGTGTCAGACTTTCCATTGTGTGATTTGATCATAATCCTCTGTTGTTTAACACTTCTGGTCACCTGTCCACTTGGTTTCTCAAGTCCAAGTGGTGGTGCAAGCTTTGCATTTTATCTCTGGTTTTGTGTCAATAACTCTTTCATATTCTTCTCCAGTTAATGTCGGGGAGGACTGCCCTGTGTTTGATGGGCTCTTTGAGTTCTGTCAGCTCTCTGCTGGAGGCTCTGTTGGTAAGATCACAAATTGTGTATTTTTTTCTTTTCCTCTTCAGCAGATGTGTTTAATGGAGTTTTGTCCAGGAAATACAATGTTGTAGGGAGTGGTAGGGCAGCTGTGTGAACCCATTTGTGATTTCCTTAATAGTTAAATCCACATTTCTCCCTGTGAATCCAAGCTTTGCATATTGATGAATCGCCCTCCATTTGTTAAACACTAATCTGGGTTATCTCACTGAGTATGTGAATGGCTCTGTAACATCATCAGTGATAGAGTTAAAACAAAACCACAACRGGGTTTAATAAAAAAAAAAATCAATGTGAGCTTTACATTAAAAAAAAAAGTTGGGAAAATCTTGCTCTGAGCAGGCATAACTTKGGAAGGAAAGAACAGGGTGACTTAGCTGTTGTTGTTAACAAAAAGCCACCAACTCTGGACACGAGGCAAAGCAGAAACTGAAGGGTTTCAGAGAGCTGGAACATTTCAATTGCTTTTCACATACTTTGTTGCAGACAGGCTGGTGTGGAACTGTTACTGTGCACAGCCTGAGAGCTCTGTGGCTGCTGCTCCCACAATGACACCTCGAGGCTGCATTTCCTGTACCAGGGCTCAGCAGCACCTCCAGCACTTGACTGCAGCAGGTTTTGAAGCAGCTCTGTGCTCTCTGCTCCCAGGGCTGGAGATCCCACAGAATACAGGATTTGTTTTGATCCTGGGAGATTTGCAGAACGTGCAGAAAGTTGATGAAGGGGCTGGGGGAGGAGAACTTCCTTTGCCTAAATGCATTTTCACTGGATGACCTGAATATATCTTGGGTAAAACTTGCATAAAAATGCTTTGTTCAGGGCACTGAGCAATCCAGATTGTCTCCAGTGTGACCCCAGCTGGCTGCTGGGGACCTGTTTGTGCAGATTTTTCGCTCTGAGGCACAAGTGGGAAGTGAAGAGAAGTGTGTTTCCCATTTCCCTTCCCTTCCCTCGGTTCGTGGAGACATCCAGTGTCAAACCCTTGGGCCGCTGCTTTGTGGAGGCCCCAAACCCCGGCGTGAGCAGCCATGGGATGGGGAGGGGCTGCTGCTTCACCCTCAGACTCTGTCMCAGGGCCTTTGTGATTGATCTGTGGGCTTGTTCTCCCCCAGCCAGTGCTGTGAAGCTGAACAAGCAGCAGACAGACATTGCTGTGAACTGGGCAGGAGGCCTCCACCACGCCAAGAAGTCAGAGGCCTCTGGCTTCTGCTACGTCAACGACATCGTCCTGGCCATCCTGGAGCTCCTCAAGTATGGGCAGCACTTCTCCCCCCTCTCCTTGTCCCTTSTGCTGCATTTCCTCAGTGCTTTCTCCCCACTCATTTTATTGCCTTTTTTTWAGCTGATCTTTTGGGGTGTGGCCCTCTCTGTCCCAAAGGGATTTGCCCAAAGGCAGAAGCTTTCTGGAGCGTTGTGCTGCTGCTCTGTGTCCCTCCTCCCTGCCACCCACCCTGGGAGAGGGCACGGTTGGGACGTGTGACAGCTTCTGGCTCAAGGCAAACCTCAGTGGGAGGCTTGGGCATAAAAATGCACTTTATTGCCTGAATGTGAATAAACTGAGCCGAGCCTGCCCTCAAGGATCAGTTGCAGCAGCAAAAGCCACTTTATTTTCCTCTGTGGTTCTGTTCCACTGCTGCTCAAGCCGTGTATCCCTTCCCTGCAGCTCTTTTCCCTGTAAATCCTGGGGCCTAGCCCCAAATTCCTTGTTCTCTGCTGCTGGAGGCAGTTTTTCCTCTGGATAAATGCAATTTTCTGACTCTTTCCTAGGTACCACCAGCGAGTGCTGTACATTGACATCGACATTCACCACGGGGATGGTGTGGAGGAGGCCTTCTACACCACCGACCGTGTCATGACCGTGTCCTTCCATAAGTATGGAGAATATTTCCCAGGAACTGGGGACCTGAGGGTGAGAGCCACAGCTCAGAACATCCCCCTGCAGTGTGGTCTTTTCCCAAGTGTCACCCTTTTTCCGAGGGCACAGGTGTGGGTAGGAGGCTGCTGGCTCAGCCCCTGATCATTTATTAAACCTAAGGCTTCCAGCAGGCTCCTGGTGGAGYTGTGCTCACAAAAATGGCTCTGAAGGTGACGTGTTGGTCACCTGYAGGTGCTTGCAGACCAAGCTGCGTCACACGAGCTCTTGGGTGAAGGTTTCTGAGGGAGCGTGAGTGGTTTTCTGCTGGCATTTCCTCCTATGACTCAGTTCTGTGTAACTGTGTCACAGATGAAGTGTCGCCTTGTGACTTCTGACATTGCCTGAATGCTGCTCTCAGGGGTGAAAAGTTCTTCTTTTTATGTGGTTTTGAGTGGAATTAGTGGAATTTTTAGTGGAATTTAGTGGAATTTTAGTGGAATTTTCTGGTCTAAATCCTCTTGCCTTTCACTCGAGAGTTTTATTTTTTCAGCCCTGCCCAGAATCTGGTGCTGGTGCAGCCATCACTGTGCACCATAAATGAAATAACTATTTTTAATAAAACACCTGGGGATGAGAGTGATAAGAGAAATGTAAAAATAYACAAAACTATATAAAAATGCATTTTAAAGTAGATCGGATTCAGTGACTGGTCTGGCCAGCCCAGAGCGCTACTGAGCGTCTCTGCAGTGAACAGGTCTGGCTTAACATTTGGATTACACTGCTGGAATCCCAGGCTTTCTCTCCCAGTTTGAAGCAGAGTTTGAGTGTTTCAGCTGGATTTCTGGTGAGCTTTGCTCTCTCCTCTCTCACCCCACAGGACATTGGGGCAGGCAAAGGGAAGTACTACGCTGTCAATTATCCCCTCCGGGATGGCATCGACGACGAGTCCTACGAAGCCATTTTCAAGCCTGTAAGTGCAGACATCTCTGCTGGGTGACTCTTTGTGGCTCACACTTTGTCCTTGGGGCCGTTCTCCGGGGAGGTTGATTGAGTTTTCTGTGATCAGATTCACCAAGGGCTCTGTTCCCCCCGGACAATCGCGGCCTGTCCGGGAGCTCCTCCATGTGAGAGCCCCAGTGTTAGCAGGACAGGGCAGCTGTGGGARCACCAGGGATGTATGTGTTCATGTCCCTGGCTGACGTGGCTGTCACTGTGCTGCTGTGACAGTGTCCTGTGGGGAGGGTGTAACAAGGGCTTTGTTGTTTAGGTGATCTCCAAAGTGATGGAGACGTTCCAGCCCAGCGCCGTTGTCCTGCAGTGCGGCTCGGATTCCCTGTCTGGGGACAGGCTGGGCTGCTTCAACCTGACCATCAAAGGTAAGGGCTGGAGTGACAGCATGAGATTTCATGGAAAAGTTTGCTTTTAGGCCAGGAGTGTGACCTTTTCCCCCTCTGCCCTCGCTGCAGGCCATGCCAAGTGCGTGGAGTTTGTGAAGAGTTTTAACCTGCCCATGCTGATGCTGGGAGGAGGGGGGTACACGATCCGCAACGTGGCCAGGTGCTGGACCTATGAGACTGCTGTGGCTTTGGACACTGAGATTCCCAACGGTAAYTCCCCCCTGGAGCCCTTAAACCGAACTAAAGGACAGTGATATTCCAGGGAAGTGGTGCTGCCGGGGTTTTGTTCCCTCTGGATTATTCCTGTGGGGGAGCTTTAGGATGCCCTGATGTGCTGTGGCTGCTCCTRTTTCATCCTGGTGCTAATCTGCTGTTCATTCCCTTTAATTTGCCCACAGAACTTCCGTACAACGACTATTTTGAGTACTTTGGACCAGACTTCAAGCTCCACATCAGCCCCTCGAACATGACAAACCAGAACACCAACGAATACCTGGAGAAGATCAAGTAAGCGTTGGGGAWTGACCCTCCCAGGGGGGCTGGTGGCCCTGGGTGGCACCTGCTGACCACGGTGTGTCCTTACCTGGCTGGCTCTAGGCAACGCCTCTTCGAGAACCTGCGCATGCTCCCCCACGCTCCCGGGGTCCAGATGCAGCCCATTCCCGAGGATGCTGTCCAGGAGGACAGTGGGGATGAGGAGGAAGATGATCCCGAGAAACGCATCTCGAGTAGGTGCTGGGCTCTGGCTGGGAATTGTGCTGGGGTGGGTGCCAAAGCTGAGCAGGATCCATGAGCTTTATTGCCTTAATGAGGAGAGGAGAATGTAGGATTTAGATCCAATTCTGACTCCAGGATTTAGCCCCCAATCCTGGAGGCTCGGTTTGAATCCGTTCCCACGTCCCTGGTGGATKTTGGAAGACAAAGCACTGATGCTGAGCGCTGCGGGGCTCATGGATCTCTTTAGCCAGGTGATTTCCATAATGGAAAAAMCTGGGTTTTAATAGGAGAATCCCAACAGTTCCTGTGCTGGGAAGGAATCCTTTCTGGGAGRCTGGCAGGTGTGACCCCCCAGTGAAAAAGCGAGGTTTTTGTGCAGATTGGCCCTTGGGATGTGGCAGACAGATTTTTCAGTGGGAGGCTGGTGATAACCTGCTTATGCTGTCAAGTCTAGACATCACACTGTGCCTAATCCAAGKTGTCCATGTGATCTTGGATCTCGGGCACGAGCAGTTGGCAGGGATGAGTTCAAAGATGCAGCAGGTACCAAGATGAAGTGTTTTTATCAGGGCCTAATCCTGACTTATGTGGGCTCCACTCAGAGAATTAATGCCTGGAGYCTCCTGACTTGTCAATCTGCTCCACCAACCTCTGTCCTCTCCCCCCTCAGTCCGCAATTCCAATAAGAGAATATCCTGTGATGAGGAATTCTCCGACTCCGAGGACGAGGGGGAAGGAGGGCGCAAAAACGTCGCCAACTTCAAGAAAGCCAAACGTGTCAAAGCAGAGGAGGAGAAGGAGGAAGAGGAGAAGAAAGGTGAGCAGGAGAGCTGGGACCTCCTGGAATTCTGCCTGGCTTGTCCTTTCCTACTCCACTGCTTTGTCTTTATTTTTTATTCCAGAGGAGAAGGAAGAGGAAAAAGCAAAAGAGGAGAAAGCAGCAGCAGCAGCAGCAGCAGCAGCAGCAGAACCCAAAGGGTGAGCCTGGCTCCTGCCTCGGGCACTGCCTGTGCCCAGTGGGGTTTGGGGAGGGTGGAGGGGTTGATGTGGCACTTTGGGTGGCACTTTGGGTGGCTTTGTCACGGGTTCTTCACGGGAAGAACTTTGCAGGTGTTGAGGGAGCCTTCTCAGGGCTTAAAAATAAAAACACTGCACCTTCCTTCAGCGATTTATTACAAATTTGAGCTGAAAATAAGCCACATAAGCAGCATTTTTAAGGCAGAACCTCTGGCTGGTTGTAAGATCCAAGCCCAAATTGCTGTTCTGAGCCAAATTCTTCCCTTTTTTGCTTCCCCAGGGTGAAGGAAGAGACAAAATCCACCTGAGTGGCTGCAGCTGGACAGGCCTGGCCGTGCGTAGTTGTCGTAGGTTTAGCTCCTGGGTTGCCTCCTATCCCACAGGATTTATATTTTATATATGTTTTCTGTATATATTTCTATATAATTGTATAAATGACTTGAGAACTGTAAATTATTCCTTCCTGCACTCCACTGGGAGCAGGCAGGGGAGGATGGGAGCAGCCAGACCTGCACTGCCCAGAGTTGGTGACTGGGAAGTTTCACTCTTGCCTTCCACTGCCCTCCTTGGTGTGTCTCTTAAAAACAAAAAAAAAAATCACTTCCTTCCTTTGCTCTCTCCTCTGAAATAACCTTGGAAAAGAATAATTTAAGTAGAAGTAGTGTCTGCATTTCAGGTTAGGTGGAAAGATGGCCATGAATCCTTTTTTTTTTCTTTTTCTTTTTTTTTTTTCTTTTTTCCTGTTGTTTTATGGGAGAATCCGAGTTCCCAAACGAAGCCTGTGAGAGACCAATCCTTTGGTCTTCGGTTTGATTCCACCATGGCAACAAAAAAACCTGCAAGCTGGTGCCACTTCTCAGGGTCAAATAGTGCAGTTCTTCACTAGAGTTGGCTCCTCCCTCCAGCAACCTTGTGGGAAGAGACGAAGCAGCTGAAAAGCAACCTGAAAAGTGCTTTTTTTTTTTTATTTTTTAGTGAATCAGCCCCAGAGCTCAGATCTGGAAAATGCAGAGTTTAAAAATCACCCTGAAGGGGTGGTTCRGTTTTCCAAGATCTCGCAGATCCAGGGAGTGTGGCAGCTTTGTGCACCTCGAGGAGGAGGAGAAGATGGGATTTTTATACCTGTTTTTGTAGACCTGTGCCCTTCTCTGGGAGGGGGAGTGAGTTCCTGCCCCTTTGGCTTTGYTTTTCCTGCTTTCCCTCAGCTCCCAGCGCTGATCCACGGCCTGAAACCACTGCAGAATTCCTAAAATTTCACCCAGACCCGAGCCTGGCTGAAAACTTCTGTTGATTTGTGTCCCTTACCGAAACACCTTTTTTTTTTTTTTTTCCTAAGTGAAGTTTAAACGCTTTCAAATTGAATTTTCCAATYGAATTTTCCAATCAAATTTTCAAACTGAGTTTTCCTCTCCAGGCCAGCAAACCCAACCCTTTTTCTCCAGCGCCTGTCGCCTTCCTGAGGGAACAGCAGATGGGGCTCTGAGCGTTTTTAAAGCTCCTCTTCCTCCTCCCACGCATTCTCTCCACCCCAGAGGTCTTTTGTGACCAGCTCTGCCCTTTCTTTTGCCTCTCCTTTTGTACAGCTGAGCTTTTTTTTTGGGGAAAAACTTGGCCAAAAGTTGGGTTGTTTTTTTTTTTTTTTTTTCCAGGCAGTTTTCACTCGCTGCTCTCCTTTCTCAGGGGGATTTCCTCTGCAATTCCAGAGGGCTCTGGACCCTCCCACGGGAGCACTGCTGAGGGTTTCAACTCTAATAATGCTGCTAAACTTTAACACAGGTTATTTTTCAAAGGGTTTATTTTTTTAACTCCCTTCTTTTTTCCCCCCTCCCCTTCCTTTTCCACCGTGGAGTTTTTTTAGTCTCTTTGGGTCCGAGTGAGGTGTTCACTCCTGCTCTTCAGTGTTTGTATGTGAAACCAAGAGAGAGATCAGTGTCACTTTTGTGTCTGGGGAGGGGAGGGGGGGGGGTTGGGAAGTGGTGGGGGGAGGGAAATCTATTGTGGTTTTTTAAAGATGCGTTTATTTTGAATTTTTGGAGAATCTTTGTAATAAAAACTGGTACATTTCTATGGTTGGTGTGTGAGGCTGGGCTGCTTTTTTTGCTGAGAGGTGACACTTCTGGAGGGTTCAGTTCATTTTTCAGAGCTGTTTATGGGCCTAATGTAGATCCCAACCAAAAATTAGGAGTATAGTAAGAATTTGGGAGGAGWAGTGAGGCATTAATTCCCTTCCTCTTTCAGGCTCCAATGTTGGTTTAATTCCATCCACCAAAACATTTTATTTATGCTACCCATGAAAAACTGCTCGAGTTTCCTTTGTAAATGGTTGGATTTCTTWTTTTTTTTTTTCCTTTTCCCAAGTGTTTTACAAAATGACCTTGAAATTCTCCCTTTGTCTGGAAAAGGCAACTCCAAACACGATGGATTTGGGGGGTTTATTTGCTCCCAGCTTCAACTGGGGTGGTTTTATTCCCAAATTCCAGTTGGGTTCTCATCCCTGATGCTTAACTGGGTTTGTGGTTGGAGCTGCAGCCACTTTGGGATGCTCAGAGCTCGTCTGGGAGAGGAATAATAAAGTGATGGGGAGGGATGGACTTAATTCATCTTTTGGATGGACTTAAGTGGTTTTATCCAGTATCCAAGAGGGTGAAAACTCTTTAATTGAATTAGGAGCAGGTTCATTGTGCAGCTCAGCACTGCTCACACCTGAAATGGCCACAAAMCCCCAAATCTGCTGGGTTTGGGGGTAAAAAAAGCAGCTTTGGGGTGCTGGAACCCCCTGGGGAAGCTCCGTTCTCCCTCTCACYGTGAAATCCTCCCTTCCCCTGAACAAAACCCACCCCATCTGAATGGAATCACAGTCGAATTCCCCCTTCCCGATCCCGCCTGCATCCGCAGTCCTTCCCTTTTCCAGGCATTCCTAAAATGGCTGCCACGCTGCAGCTCCGGCGGATGCTCCTGGATGAGCAACCTCGGAAATCCCACTTTGGGGTTAAAATGGGCTAAAAAAAACCCCATTTGTTTTACCCTCCCTGGTCAAAAGGATGAACCCCCTGCTCCATACGGGAAGCGGATCCCTGGTTTTTGCTTCCCAGAGGATGGAGGGCTGTTGGGGCATTCCCACCTACCTCRAGGCTCGGGAAGAGCCCGGATGCTCCTTGCCCTTGCCAGGGTGGCGCCTGTTGGGCAAACAATGGGGTTTTTTTGTGGTTTTTTTTGCTCTTCTCCATCTTCTTTGCCAGCCCAAACAGCGGGAGCAGGTGCTGGGATGGGAATGGGGAGCCGAGGTGGGAATTGGGAGCAGGCCCCAAAATGGAGGAGCTGSTCCCGGGGCTCTGCTCCTTCCTCGGGAAAAGCCACCTCGATCCCGGCGCAGGTGACAGGAGGAGAAGGGATAGAGGCACCATTGTCCCTCTTTTTCCCTTTGTTAAGGAAATCTTTGCTCCCAGCGCCCTCGCCTTTTGTGCTCTGGGATGTCTTTTCAGCCAAGAGGAGCTAATCCTGCTCTAAAAAAAAAAAAAAAAAAAAATTTAAATTAAAGAAACCAAGCTTAAAATAGGGGGAATTTCACCTCGCCCTGAGAAAAATACCGGGGGGGGGGGGATTTTCCTCCCCCCCACCAGGAAAAACCGGAGTGGATTGCCAGGAAAACAGGTCCCCAGCAGGCAGCTGAGCAGCGATCCCGAGCCGGGGATGGGGCTGGTGTGGGAAAGTCCTTTGTGGCTGGGGCTCTACATCTGCTGCAAGTCAATTAACCGCGGGCAGTGATTAAATGCAGCAGCTGGTGAACTAAATAAGCAACTGCCATCTTCCCCTGGCCCTTCCCTGGCATTCAGGACAAGAAGGACTCGAGCTCTCCCATAAAGGGGTCACCATTTATTCCTTTCAAATGTTACAAGAAAGCCCGTACAGCTTTTGTTTGGTGGTTTGGTTTTGTTTTCTTTTTCTCCCCTCCTTTTTTTTTTTTTTTTTGTTTTTTTTTTCTTGTTTTTTTTTTTACAAGTTAGAAAATTGCAAATCAAGTGTTTTGGCCATTAAAAAAATTATTTACAGAGAAAAACAACGTTGGCTTCACATTATACAGCTGGCAGGGCCCCTCTCTCCACCCCACACCCTAAAAGTTATCCCTTAGAAGCAGAATTAAACACAGCGGACTTACAAGCTTTATGGTTTTAAGCCAATATAAGACATTATAAAAAAAAACTAACCAGATTAGCTTTTAAACCATCGATTTCTAGAAAAAGCACGAAATACTTTAAATGAAGTCAGAACCAGGAATGTAAACTGAGAAATAAAGGAAAAAAAAAAAAAAAACGAAAAAACAAAACAAACCAAACAAACAAAAAATCCATTGAACAGTCAGTGGGCTTGGAAAGCTGCTGGGAGGAGAGGGGACAGTCTGGAGGCTGCAGAGATCCAGAGCAGGACGCGGGATCCGGGTTCTCCCAAACTGTAAACTCCAGTGGTGCCCGGGGTAAATCTTCCTCCCCAGTTTTTGTAAGGAATTCAGGTAAAACTACTCCGAGTGGCGGCGGTGGTGGGAATCCAAACCAGCTTTTCTACCAGGGAAGGGGGGGGGGGGGGGGCGTGGTGTCAGTCCTAGGTGGGCTGGGGGGGGGTGGGTGGTGTGGGCGAGTCCGTGGCGATCCGGGACGGAGGGGGCGGCGTGAGAGTCCC
>JACAXG010000091.1:834927-869996 GCA_018881555.1 Amblyornis subalaris
GGGGGGGGAGGTCCAGCCGGCTGCCACCGGGCGGCGCCCGCGCTCCACTCCCGGTACCGGGGCGCGGCGGCGGACGGGACCCGCCCGGTGCCGCGGGGAGCGCGGGGCGCGGCGCGGGCGGTGCCGCATCGCCCGGTGCCCGCCGGGCACGAGGGTCCCCCCCGAGGCAGGAGGGTCCCTCCGGGGCCGTCGCCGCGCCCTCCCCGCCGAGCCTTTGTCCGCGCCGCCGCCCGCCCCGGCGGGGCGCACGGCGCCGGCGCCCCCCGGTACCCACCTGCCCGTTGGCCTTGGCGGTGTCGGGGTCGCCGCCCGCCGCCTTGGAGCCCTGGCTGCCCATGGTGCGGCACTTCGGGAGGTGCCGGCCCCGCCGCGGCGGCTGCGCTGGGCGGGAGTGGGGCGAGCCCCCCGCCGGCCGCTGATAAGGAGCGGGGCGGGGGCGGGACGGCGCCGAGCCCGCCCCGGGGGCGGGGGGACCGCGGCGGAGCCACCGCCCCGCCGGGGACCGCGGGGTTCTGGCGGCCGCCGAGCCCCCTCCCCGCCCGTGCGCCCCCGAAGGTCGGGGCAGCCCCTGTGGGGTGAGGGGAGGTGGTGGGGGCACCCTGTTCCCTGGTGGGGGGGCTCATCGCGGCTCCATCACCCCCCGGGTGCTGCTCACCCCATCCCTGACGCCCCCGGGGTGCTGCTCACCCCATCCCTGACGCCCCCGGGGTGCTGCTCGCCCCAACCCCAGCGCTCCTGGGGTGCCTCTGCCTGCAGCCCCCGCACCCCGCGGTGCCTGCGCCCCCATCACCGACACCCCCTCAGTGCCTGTGCCCCCAGCCCCGTCACCCCTGGGAGGGTCCCGTGGTGCCCCTTGGCCCTTTCCCAGCACCCCCAGGACAGTGTCATGGTGTGGGTGGCCTCAGTCCTGTCACCCCAGGGTCCTGCTCGTTCCAGAGTCCTTCATCCCAGGGTCCTGCTCATCCTGGGGTCCTGCTCATCCCAGGCTCCTGCTCATCCCAGGCTCCTGCTCACCCCAGCCCCATCATTTCCCGGAGGGTCCTGCTGTGGGGACAGGTCGCGCCATGGGTCACAGCCCGGCTCGCTGAGCGCCCTGGCACACGCACAGAGAGTTTGTTCCCCTCTGGGTGCTCCTCCTCTCTGATTTCCCGGAATACGAGAGCTGGAGAGAAAACAGGACTAAACTGATGGATTGCTCCTGCTGGCCAGGGGCCTGCAGCGTCCCTGCCCTGCCAGGAATCCAGCGGTGCCAGTGGGGGATTCCCTCCCAGTGGCTCCCCTGGCACTCAGACGCAGCTGGATTGCACTGGGGGTTCCCAAAATCCACACCCTTCAGTGCCACTCCAAGCCACCAACACTCCCCGGGGGCTGCAGCAGGACACGCTCCCGAGTGCCGTATCCCGAACCCTGGAGTTTTCCAGGCATCCAAAGCCGCTCCAGGGCCACCACGGGCACGGAGCCGCCATGCCCAGCACCCAGCTGTGCCACGGAGCCCCGGCAGGATCCAAGGCCAGACTCCACGGGGAAAACAATGTCCCGCTGTGTGCGCTCCTCCAACAAGGTCATGTTTTGTCTCCGGCCTCCCTCCCCCCCCCCCCGGCACACCAGCTCACCCCCCTTGGAGCGAAATTGCTGTTAATTAAAACAGGCGGCATCTTCCTGATTGACTTTTGGGTGCCAGTTGATAAAAAGCCCTTGGACGGCTGCCGGGCGCTGCCCGTCCGGCCGCGAGGGCCGGAGCGTCCCGAGCGGCCGAGGAGCTGCGGGGGATGTTCCCTGCTGGAAAACACGAGTGTTTCGGGGAGGTTGGCRGGCTGGGAAGACAAGCAGTCGGGGAGAGTGTGGAATTACTCGGTGGACACGCTCTGCCTCTCGGGGTTTGTTCCCAAATCCCGGCTCCGGGGTGGTGTTCCCAGCTGGGGAGCGAAACCTGGCTGAGCCGTGGCTGGGGAGCCCTTCCCTGTGTCCCAGTGGCTGTTTGGGCTTGGGAAATATCCGTGCCAGCTCCACACTTCTCTTCCCAGCTTCTGGGAGTGATTTTCAGCCTTCCTGCTGAAGGTCGTTTTGTCCTGGCTCTTGTCTGCAGGAATGCAAAGAGGCCTCGTGTTGCTGTGCCTTCCCATCCCATCCCACCCCATCCCACCCCATCCCATCCCATCCCTCAGCAGCAGCACCAGAATGTTTCGGCCCTGCCAAAAACACCCCAACCAGCACCAGCTCTCACTGCTCCTGTCCAAGTCCGTCCATCCACACCACGACCCCAAGACATTCCCATCCTCCCATCCCAAAGCCGCAGGGAACCACGAAGGGGAGTGGCACCGGCTGCCCATTCCCACCAGACCATTCCTGCTGTCGGGGGGCTCTGGGGGTGCAGCTTTGGGGGTGTTGGTGGCAGCCCCAGTGCGGCTCTGGCTGTGGGGTTGGGACGGTGTTTCCTCGGATCTGAGGGCGTTTATGGGTCCGGGGTCGGGGCTGGGCTTGGCAGCGTGGCCACCCCACGCGGGGCTGGGGTCCCTTCCGTGTTTTGCACGAGGGGACAAAGAATTTCATCCCCGTCCTCTCCCCTGCCAGCCCRATCCGCTGGGAGACGGATGTGATGCGTGAAGGGACAGAGCACGGCTGGGCAGGTCAGGATGCAGAGCTGGGGTGGGGGGACAACGACAACACCCCCCCCCACACACCACGCCAGGACCTCCCGGCAGGCGTTTTTCCAGCGGCTTTCATCCCCGAGGAATCCCCGGCCGCCGCGATCCCGGCTTTTCTTGCAAAGCCTCTTCTGCAGCGCTGCGTAAGGGCTGTGTTTATAAATAGCCACATTCCCCGTGGATTCCTGAGTGTGCCTCCTCTTCCACGGCAGATGTCCGTCCTTCTTCCCGTGCTCCTTCCCGTGCTCCTTCCCCGCCGGCGGCACCGGGATGGATCCGCCGTCTCCGGAGCCCCGGCGCTCCGTGGGGTGACCGTGTCTGTCCCCGGGCAGACCCACGGCCGGKTTTTCCAGCTTTTAACCCGGGAAGAGGCTGTTTTCCTCCTCCGCGTGTGGCTGGGGACGGGYGGTGGCACCGGGGCGGAGGACGGAAACCGCCGGAAACCCGAAACTGGTGAATTCCAGCAAAAACCAGACACCGACCCGGCGGAAGCCAGCGGCCACCGGCCCCGTGGTGGGTCCCATCCCTGCGCTGCTGCCTCCTCCRTCCCAGGCAGGGAACCGGAGCGGGGCAGGGGATGCTCCGGCYCCGCGAGGCTCTCCGGGAGCTTTGGGAAGGGGCAGGAATTTGCAGGATCCCCGCAGACGGACAGATTAGGGTCTGGCTGCTCCTCCGGCAGATGGACAGGCAGACAAATCTCTGCTGCTCCTGCCTGCGAGGCCGGGGGGACGCCAGATCCTCGCGGATGTTGTTTTCCACTTTCCAGACCTACTTAAACTGCGGCTGATTATTAATTTATTGGGTGTTAAGCGCCGAGAGGCTGCAGGGCAAGGCGGGGAGCTCAGCCCYGGCACCGCGGGGCTGGAGAGGGGCAGGAGGGAGCGTCCCCAGCTCCTCGTCCTGCCCCTGCCACCCGCGGCATTCCCCCGGCCCTTAGCGAGGAATTAAGGCAATTATTTATTCATGTCCCCGGATCATCTGCTCCGGGATTTTGCCCGAGTTAAGGGGGCCCAGCCGGGGCGACCAGCAGCGCTGGGAATAAAAACAGAGGGATTTCCACATCGATTTATAAACAGCAAAGGAATTAACTAATTAGATCTCTCCGGGGAGAGAATTCCAGCAGGGAGAGCGCGGGGCTGGGCCGGAGGGATGCTCGCGGCTTCTGCCACCGCGGCAGCGAGGGAGCAGCCCTTGGGGACAGCCCTCAGCTGGAAACAGGAGCTGCTTTAGGGTCTGGGGGCTGCCCCTTCCGTGCTGTCCGTGCTGCAGCGGTTTGGCTTTCCCAGCACACGGACACTCGCCCGGGCCCCGAAGTGAGGGATGCTCCGGATGCTCATCCCTCGAGGATACAGGGAGAAGGGGCTGCGCTGCCTCATCTGCAGGAGGAAAATCTGCTCCGTGCCCGGGGATTCCTGAGGGGAACGAGGCCCAGCAGGAAGAGCAGGGAATCTCTACCCTTCACCGAGCAGAAGTCGGGCACTGCCGAACCCGCTCACGGCTACTGAGTCAATCCCAAGCGACCCGCGCCGGGCACCAGGAAAAACCTCCCGGACSGAGCAAGGGTCTCCCGGGAATTTACCAGGGCACCACCACCAGTGTCCCCAAATCCTTCCTGCCCTGGGCAAGGCTCCAGCCCGGGAGGCTGTGGAGAGGCGCTGACTTCCCATAGAAACCCATGAAAGGGCCCCTTCTTGTATTTGCCAGAGCCCCGTCATTTTTGGTTGCGAAGATCCCATGGCAACCGGCGCCTTCTGCAACTGCACTTGCTATTTCTGGGCTTGCTTTTCCCTCCGCTAACATCCTCCCGCAGCCCATCCCGCGGGATCAGCCCCCTTCTCCCAGCCCCGGGCCTTCCCCACCCGTTCACCCCCTCCCCTGCTCGTGCTGGGGGCCGAGGTTGGTGGCGTGAGTCACGGAGCAGGAAGGAGGGAGCGATCTCCTCCGAGTCTTATCTCGGAGACCATCGGCCCTTCCTTTGGGCCRGGAGTTGGGATATTTGCAAACAAAGCCAGGCCTCAACCTCAACCCCTCTCCAGCCTCATCCGCGGGGTGGGCTGGGCTGTGCTGCCCCGGGGGGGACGATGGGGACGGTGGTGGGAGGTGAGGGGTCCCCACGGACGTGATCCCGGGGGAGTTTTGTCACTTTGGGGGTCAACACCCCCACATCGCYTTTCCCAGGCTGTTGATCCCTTCCCGGGGGAACAGGAACGCCCGCAACGCCCTGGCCCGGGCATCCCGCTCGTCCCCCGCTCCTTATCTCCCGTATCCCTCGGGGYTGATAAAGGGCTCCCTGACCCTGAGCTGCCGGCCCGGGAGTGTTGGGAGAGCGGGATGGCTGCCAGAGGGTGCCCGGGGAGAACAGGGAATGCGGCATCCGGCTGGGAGCAGGGATGGGAGGGCGGCGGGTGGGACCGCACCGGGCTCTGCTCCCCTGACCCGGGCAGGGTCCCCCAGCCCCGRGGGCTGAGCAGGGACAGGGTTCCAGAGCATCCTTCCTGGTTGAAAGGGAAGTTTATAATGGAAACAAAAGCGGTGCTGGGTCCAAGTGGAGCTTTTCCCGTCCCGTTTCCTGCGGAGGTGCCCGGRAGCGCTCCCGCACGCCACGGCCGGGACACGCGGAGGGGAGCGTGACAGGGTGGGGGGTGTGTGTGTGATTTGGGATCATGGCTCCACAATTCCTGCCCGATATCCCACCTAACCCTGCCTTCTGGCGGTGGGAAGCCATTCCTGTCGCTCCAGGCCCTTGTCCAAACCTCTCCAGGTCTCTCGGACCCCCTGGAAGGGGCTCTGAGGTCTCCCTGGAGCCTTCTCCTCTCCAGGTGAACCCTTCCAGCTCTCCCAGCCTGGCTCCAGAGCAGAGGGGCTCCAGCCCTTGGAGCAGCTCCGTGGCCTCCTCCGGACTGGCTCCAGCAGCTCCACATCCCGCTGATCTTGGATGCCAGGGCTGGGGGCAGCTCTGCAGGTGGGGCCTCACCTGAGCGGAGCAGAGGGGCAGAATCCCCCCCCTCCTGCTGGATGCCGATCCCACAAACCACCCTTGGCAGCGGGACACAACATCCCACCACCTCCCCCGCCCCTCCCCCGGCCGCGGTGACCCCTTTCGCCCGCGTCCCCGGGGCCGGTGGCCGCCGGTGGCCGGAGCCGGGGCAGGGAAGCGGGGCCGGGATGCTCCGGGGCCGCGGTGCCTCCCCCGGGAGCAGCGGGATGTGAGGGCCTCTTTCTCCCGGCCAGTCAATGTGTCTTTTTGTTGCGCTGCCGGGGCTGATGCCGCCGAGCGGGGACAGACAATACGTGGCATTGTTCCCTTTCAGCAACATCTGACGGGCCCAGGCGCAGAGAAGAGGCCAGTGTGTGCCCGGGATGAGGGGGGGAAGGGACCGGGATGGACGGGCAGGGAGCAGGAAAGACGCAGGGACGCTCGAGCCGGTCCTGGATGTCGGGCTGGAGGCACGGGGAGCAGCGGAGGGATGCTGAGTGCCCCGGAGATCATCAAGGAAGAGACCTTAAGGAGCATTTAGACGAGGAGGGTGTTGTTCCCGGTACCCGAACAGCCTGGAAAACCATCCCTGAGAGCCACGAACTTCCCGCCCCGCTCATCCCGATGGAATATTAATTATAAAACCTCATTAGGAGCCCGAAAGTGTCAATACCATCAGCATTCCCGTTGCTGCTCCCTCTCCCCGAATTCCTGGATGTTTTTCCATGGGGCTGTGCAGCTGGGGGTACCTGAACCCCTGGTAAATCCAGGGAAACCCTCTCCCCGAAATCCCACGCGGGTGGGGTGGGGCGGGGGCTCGGTCCCTGCGAGGGGAGAGCCGGGAGCAGAACTCGGCGGGGGAATCACGGCGGTGCCAGGATTGTCTGCAACTTTCCACCAGAAATCCCCTCCTTCCCTTTATCCCGGGCCCTCCCTGGCCGGGATTGCTTCATCGCCGGGAGCAGAATTCCCCCTTGGCCTCAGAGCAAAACCGAAAGTGTCCCCAGGGCCGCTGCTGCCGCCGCGGAGACCCCGGGGATGGGCTCGGGGGGAGCCGCTCCGTGTCCTGGGCTGCTGCCGAGACTTTCGGGGAGCATTTTCCCTCCCAGCCATTCCAGCCGTGCCCGTTCACCTCCCATCCTCCCGGGAGCTGGCGGGATGCCCCGGGAGGGGGCACGGGGGGGGTTTGGGACCCTCCAGAGGCAGGTGCTGTTCTCCAGCCCCCTCRCTCCTGCCCAGCTCCCGGGGTGGGGGGAGCACGGGGGGTTSCCCCCATCCCGCTGGAAGGGGATCGGCGGCTCCCCGGTCCCACCCGCTCGGGGAGGGGTCTGCAGCCGGTTTTGGGGCTGGGGGGCGGCGGTGTGGCCCTGTCTGGGGGCGGCGGTGCCGTCCCCGCCCCCACGGCTCGCTGGGATGCAGCGGCGGATGCAGCTCACCCAGACTTGCATGGCCGTAGCCATGGCAACGGCAGCGCGGGGCGGGATGCGGGGAACGGAGGGAGGATGCGGGGGATGTAGGGGGGATGCGGGGGATGCGAGGGATGCGGGGGATGCGGGGGATGCGGGGCTGCAGCGCTGCTGTCACACCCAGGGCCGGCTTTGTCAGGGCTGGCTTCACCCCAGGGCTGGGGTGACCCCACATCTGGGTTCACCGCACATCTGGCTTCTCCCAGGTCTGGATTCACCTCACACCTGGCTTTTTCCAGGTCTGGATTCACCTCACACCCGGGTTTTTCCAGGTCTGGGTTCACCCAGGTCTGGGTTCGCTCCCCATCTGCCTGTTTCCAGGTCTGGGTTCACCCCACATTTGGGTTCACCCCGGCTTGGGTTCATCCCACCTCTGGTTTTTCCCAGGTCTRGCTTCACCTCMTRTCTGGGTTCACCCCACATCTGGCAYCRCCCCACCTGCCTTTCCCCCTYGCCCGCCTTCCCCCAGGTCCGGCTTCCCCCCCTGGCGAGTTCGCCCCATTCCCAGCAGCGCTGCCGGCGCCCAGCCCAGGCCCTGGACGCGGGGCTGGCGGTGCCAGGGGGGTGCAGCGGCTCGGGAGAGGCCGGGAGGGTGCGGAGGGAGCCCCGCGGCTGTTCCCGGGGCGGGGGCCATAAAGCGGCCGCTGTTTGCATGGGCGCGGCTCCGGCTCCGCGTTAACTTTTCACCGCGGCCCTTTTCCCTCTCCGCTGCTCCCTCCCCGCCCCGCCGGGGCCCTGCACCTCGGCCTGCGGGTGCCCAGCCCCCGGCAGCACCTTGAGGGGGGCTGCACCCCCTCCAGAACGCTCCCTGCCCGCCGGGAAGGGGATGGGGACCGGGCTGGGAGCATCCCGCTCCTTCCAGCGGCTCGGAGCCTCGCTGGGGGGAGCGGATGGGGCACGAGGGGCACGGCAGCACCTCAGGGTGGCTGTGCCAGGCTCGGGTGCCCACCTGCCCGCCCCGCTGGCCGGCCCAGCCCCCGCGCCGCCAGCTCGGCTGCGTTTGGCAGCAAAGCAGCTCAGCTGGAGAAAAGCCTCCGGCGCTGGAGTGACCCACTAACCTTCTTCTTGTGAAAAATGCATGAAATGCAGGCGGCTGCCGCGGGGACTCGCACATGCACCGGGCTGGCGAGCGGGCGGGGGCTCGGTTTGGCACCGGGGCGGGCACGGGGGGAGCCCCTGGGAGCCCGCCCGGGGTGGGACAGGCGGCACTCGCCGCCCGGGTTTGGGGGGCTGGGGTCGTTCGGTGCTCGGTGCGTCCCCAGCCCCGGCGAGGGGCGGCACGGGCAGCGCCGGGGGCGGCTCGGGCACGGGGCAGCGCGGCCGTGCCGGCGCCRCCAGGATGTGGGAACGCCGTGGCGGGGCGAAGTCCACCCGGAACGCCAGGAGCAGGCTGCCGCGGCCGGGGCTGGCTGCGGGCCGCCGTTGGGAGTCCAAGGGCATCCCAAAGAGGAGTCATCCCGGTGCCACCGGAGCGTCCCGCTGGAGACACGGGCGGGCGGCAGGGTCCTCCCGGGCGGGCGCAACCTCGCCGCGTCGCTGCCGCCGCGGCCCTGACCTCGTTTCTCTGCAGCTCCTCCACGCCTTTAATACACCCGGAGCAGATGGCAGCGAGCCGGGGGGGCCGGGGGCAGCGGGGGGACGGCGGCTCAGCCCCTCCGMGGGGGCACGGACCCCGCTCCCCGCACCCCGAGCACCCCACGTCCCTCTGGGGACCCGCGGGGCCCTGCCCCGGCGTGGCGCTGCCACCCGCGGTGGCGGGGGGGACACGTCCCCGCCCTGGCAGGGGTTAACAGCGCCTGTCGCATGCGGCTGATTTAATTTGGGTCTCGTTTGCATGGCTGATTGCGGCTGCAACACCTCCATGAAGACACGGGGCTATTTTTAGCTGCTGCGCTGAGCTCCGCCGAGCGGCCCCCGGGCAGCCCCCGGGCGGTGTCCGACCCCAGCATCCCCTCGGAGGGGGACGGACACYCGCGGCACAGAGGAGGATTTGCGGGATTAAAGTTTCGCCTTTGTTTTCGTGGTCACAACCCMGCCCGAAGAAGGAGAAACAGCCCCAGGAGCCAACCCCCCAGCGGCTCCATCCCCACCCAGCTCCACGGCCCGGAGAGGGGCTCGTTCCTCGGCCGGATCCACGTTTCCCATCCTCTTTCCCCCATCACCGGGAGCTTCCCAGCCACCGGCCACCCCGTGCTGCCGCCCCKCAGGGCTCCGCCACCCGGACAGCCKCGTTTTGCCTCGGAASGAGGGAGGAAATCACAGCGGGGGGGGCTTTCCAAGCCCTTTTGGAAATCCCTGTGGCTTCCTGCGGGGTCTCAGCCCTGACTCACGGGGCAGGGCAGGCGAGGGARGGTGTGAGCACGCACGGGAGGCTTCGCTGTCCTGCCCCTGTCCTGCTCAGACACCTTCCCCTCCACGCGTGCCCCCCCCGCGCGGCCCTGCGCGCCCCAGTGCCAGCCAGGTGGCAGAGCCATCAGTCTCTCCACACACCCCCCCCCCCGGCTAATTAACATAAATTGACACTGACTAATTAACCGTCCCGCCTCATTAGAGCCCGGATGCCGCATCCCTGGGAACAGCAGGCAGCCGAGCCCGGGCTATCCGCGCACGGTGGCCGCGTTCCACCCCACGCCAGGCACCGGCAACCCCCATCCCCTCCCCACACCGGGAGCATCCCTGTCCCCATCCCTGCCCCATCCCACGGCCCTCGCGAGGCTGCCAGCAGCGATAACGAGATTGGTTCCTAATCCACTTATTCCTGGCTGGAGCAGAGGGCTGGCAGCCTGTTCCCAACACCCGCGGGGCAGTGAACGCTCCCGGCCCCGGGGCCAGCGGGAAAAACCTCGGCGATCCCGGCCGTGGGGCAGGGAGTGGTGCCAGGGGGAGGGGGTGAAACGCTCGGAGAGTTGAACCCTGAAGGGAAGGTGACACCGCCAGCAGCGTGGCCTTGGGGAGCAGCAGGATGAACAAATCTTGCATCAGCCTGGAAGGGAGATAAGGAGCCCTTCCCAATCCTCCCCGGAGCGGGGAGGGACCGGCGCGGGGGGGGGGGATGCTTTAGGCAGCGGAGTGCAGGGTCGGGTCACCCCAACACGGTGACACCCAGCATCGCAGGAGGAAGGAAAAGGAAATTTTTCACTTCCCTGTTTGCTCAGGGCTGCCTGGGAAGCGGGGGGCCCCGCGCAGGTCCCATCCTGCCGCTGCCCGCCGGCTCTCGCCGCTCCCCGCCRGCTGACACGGGGCTGAGTCACGGCCCCGCACGCCCGACCGGTTTGGGGGGGACACCCGTGGGCTCGGCGTGGGAATGTCCTGACCTCAGCAGCGGCCCCGAGCCGGGAGCGGCCCCGCCGAGCTGCCCGCGGGACCCTCAGCCCCCACGAAAAACCCAGGGCGTGGATGCTCCCGGAAAAGCTCCCGCTCGTTCCCAGCGCCCTGCGTGCGACCCCCACCGCCCCGGGCGGTGGATTATGAACTAGGTCAGCGGTAGATYCCCAAAAGTGATTGGAATCGGGGAATTGCCCCTCCCTGGGGCGAGCCCGGCGGAGATTTGCGCCTTTCCATGCCTTTCTTGCCGAGCCGGGAGGAAGCTGCTGGCGGAACCGGGACCCCTGAAATGCCCCGGCAGCKGCGGCGGGGACGGGGCCCGCGGGGAGCTTTGGGGGCCGGAGCCTCGAGGAGGGCGCAGGGTCCCGGGACAGCGGCTGGGGACACGCGTGGGGGCCGGGTCCCGTCGTGCGAAGCTCGGGAAGGAGCCGCGGGGAGGATGGAAGGCGCTGGCACGGCTGGGAAGGCCGGGAATGCCGGGCGCGGAGCAGGCAGCGCCGGCGGGCAGGAAGCGGGGCCGGGGCAGGAAGGCAGCCACGGCTCCGGGGTCGGCGGAAAAGCGGAGGAAGAGCGGAGGAAAGGCTCGAGGCCACGGTGGTGGCGGCGGGAGGAAGCCCGGCCCCGGCCGGGAGCTGTCCCGGCGCCCCACAGGGARGGGACGGGGCACGGCCGTGCCCGCGGTGGGAGCGAAACTCGCCCGTTCCCGGGAGAGCCTCGGGCTGCAAACGCCTCTGGCGGGGCCGCAGGTCCCGGCGCGCCCCGGGCCAGCCGCACCTCGGGACTCGCAGCCTCGCGGGAGATCCCAAAAGCAGGGAACGGGACCCCTGGGACACCCCTTCGGTGCTGCCGCTCACGGGGTGCCTGGCTGGGGGCTGAGCAAGGATTCAGGCCCGCCGGGGGTGTAGGGTGGCTTTGGCGGTGTTTATGTTCCTTTGGGGTTCCGTGAGGGCTTGGGGGGCTCAGTGCCCGGGATGGGGCCACCACAGGGGCCTGACCCGGCTGCCCCCTTCTCTCCAACTCTCGGGAAACGTCCCCGACACTCTCCACAGCCTCCATTCACCGCCTTTCAGTCCTCAAGCGTCTCAGGCCCGGATCACGGGGAATATTTAGCTCAAACTGCAGTGGGGGCCGCGTCCCCGTGCCGGGGGTCTCATCCCGGTGTCCCCCAGCGCCGAGCGCAGGGGCTGGAGCGCTGGGAGCCGCCGTCGCTCCTCTCAGCGGCGGAGCAGGGATGGAGCTGTTAAATATTTATAGCGGCTGCCGGAGCTGTCGGGTAAAATGGCAGCGGAAGCGGAGGGGGGACCAGGGGAGGGAGGGTCCATCTGGCCCCCGCGCTCGGAGTCACCATCTGCTCCCCGCCGGCGCTGGAGGCGGTGCCTCCCTCACGAGCGCCATGAGTTTGGTGGTCTCAGGTGAWGGGAGAGGGCGGAGGGGTGGCCCGGGGTCCTCTCCACCGCCCGATCCTTGCTGCAGCTCCGGCTCCCCATCACGGGCTTGTCTGGATGGGGAAATGAGGAGAGGTGTGTACTGGCTGATGAGGATGTTCCTGTGCTCATTCAGGCCTCGTGGGCCGTGTCCTGCCCCGGGTTTGGCCAGGCGAGCCCTGGGCAGGTCAGGTTGTTGTGGCCAGCTCGGCTCAGTTCAGCATCTCCTGGATTCAGGTGTCCCCACGGCTCTGGGTCTGGGGGAGAGCAGGGCCTGGGGTGCTGCTCAGGGGTCCCCCAGCCCGGGGGATGCTGACAGGATGGGAACTGGGATGTTTTTCCCACCCTGATGTGTTTCCCGCCCTGGATCTCACCCAAAACCTGCTGTGGTGTGAGGTGACAGTGGGCAAAGGAATCCTTAATTAACCGCTTGGGGGATTTGGCTTTATTAATGTAAAAAAATATTTATTAGGGAGGAATTAAAGCTACCAGTCTCTGGATACATCCCAGGTGGGATCACCCTTGGATTTGTGGGGTGTTCCTGTCCCCCTCCTGYCTTCTTGTCCCACAGCAGCAGCTGCTGGATGCTGGATTTGTCAGGGAACCAGCCAGGGATGGGCTGGGGGTTTTGGGGGGATAAGGGGGAGCTGGGAGGTGTCTGTAAGGTCCCAAATAAGGGGGACGAGCTCAGGACAACCAGGACAATGCCCGTCCTCCGTCTGTGCTGAGCTGGGAAGGGACCAGCCAGGAACTGGCTGCTTGGAGGTCCCAGGAACAGGGATAAGGGTGAGAGAYGTGGCCTCCCAGGAATGCTGGGACGGGTTTTTACGGAAAAACAACCACTTCCCATCAGCTGCATCTGCTGGGAAGCGTGAGGGGATTCCCGGCGGGCAGCAGGAGGATGAAGCTTTATCTCCATTTCGGGTGTGCACAGGGAGGGCTCAGCCGTGCCCCCAGCGACCCCACGGAAAGAATTTTTTTGGGGATTTTTGCTCCACCATGGCCGTTATCCTGGGGGTCTRTGCTTGGGGACACACCCCGGGAGTTGTCCCTGACAGATGTGGGCTCCCTGGCCGTCCTGGCTGGGGGACCCCGGGTTCGGAGGGGGGATATTGGCCATAATTCCTGCACTTTGATGTCCGTCACCTCCTCCCGAGGGATCCSCGTTACCTGCAGCAAACCTGCCCCTGGCATCTGGCCACTAATCCCGGGATTAGCGGGCGTGGGGAGGGCGGCAGATGGAGCCCGGCCAGGCCGGGACCCCCGGGGTGCAGCCCATGGGCCAGCACCGTTCGGGCTGCCCGGGACCCCCGGGGTCACCGAGGCAGCTGGGCGAAGCCACCTCCGTGGTGCTCCCAGGGGAATTCCCCCCCTCCGGGATCTCCCCCGGGACATCGTCCCCKCCCTGGGGCCCTGGGAAAGCCCCGGTTCGAGGGAAATGAAACGTGTCACTGCTCGCGGTGACAGCTCTTCCCAGCCGCGGGAACAGCGTTTCTGGGAAGTCAGGAATCCCCGCGTCCAGCTTCTTCTCGCTCCCCGAAACATCCGCAGTGCTGTCCGGGCTGGGAAAAAGGGAAGGAGAGAAGGAAATGGCTGCACGTCTCCATCCTGAGTCCCCACAAATCCATCTCCCTCGTTCCTGGGGTTCCTGCCAGGCAGGAGGGGAATAGTGGGGGTCCTGGGCGCGTCTGTGTGGCGGGGGGTCTCCGCCCCCCAATTCCCAGCCAGGCCCCCCTTCCTGTGGCCCAGMGCCCCACGGCTGCGTGCTAACCCCAGGGTCCCCGCTCAATGGGAGGAAGGAAATCCTCATCCTCGGGAAAGGCTGGACACGGCCGTTTCCTCCCGCCGCGCTGGGGAGGGGGCCGGGGCCCCGGCACACCCTCCCGCGGSGCCCCGGCATCACCCCCGCCCCATCCCGGCTGGAAATCCCGTCCGGAGACTGGGTTCGGTCCCGGTGGGGTCACACGGGAGCCAGGGACAGGCTGGGGGGGCCTCTCTGTGCCCCCCAAACCCGCGGGACCCGCCGGGGGGGCTCGGGGGGCTCCCGCAGCCGCCCCAAGCGGCGAAGCCCCGCGGTGTCCCCGGGCGTGGGGCGACCCCAGCTCCGTGCCGGTCCCGGTCCCGGTCCCGGGGTGGGGTGGGGGTGAGGGGGGCACAATCAGCTGCATCTGGCTCCCCTCCAGCCCTCGCTATCCCCGCTGCTCCTTCCTCTTCCTCGCCCTTCGCCCCGCTGGCGGCGGCGCGGATAAGCGGCGGCGGCTTCGCTGCCGGTGGCCTTTGGTCCGCGCCGTGTCCCCGCCGTCCCTCGGGGCTCTGCCGGGCACCGACACCCCCTTCCCCCTCCGCGGTGCCACGGACGATGCTGCTGCCGGTCCCGGTTCTTGTCCCGGTCTCGCTCCCGGTCCCGGTTCCCGCCGACTCGCTCCGGTGCTCGATCTCCGCTTTCAGTCGCAATAATCCCCCCCGGCGCGGCCGCGGCTGAACCGGGAGTGGGACCAGCACCAGGACCGGGACTGGATCGGCATCGGGACCGGGACCGGGATTGAAATCGGGATGGGGACGTGGACTGGGACCGGGACGGGGAATGAGACCCGGACCGGGCTCGGAATCGGCGTTGGGACCGGGACCGGGACGGGGATCGGGAGCGCGCGCTCCGGGCGCCCCCTGGCGGCCGCGTGGTCCTGCCGGAACAAAGGCCGGACCCGGGACCCCCTTTAGGATCCCCGGGACCCCCTTTAGGGTCCCCAGGACCCCCTTTAGGACCCCCCGAGATCCCCTTTAGGATCCCCGGGACCCCCTTTAGGATCCCCGGGACCCCCTTTAGGACCCCCCGGGATCCCCTTTAGGATCCCCGGGACCCCCTTTAGGGTCCCCGGGACCCCCTTAGGACCCCCCGGGATCCCCTTTAGGATCCGCCGGGACCCTCCCGCTGGCAAGGGGAGCCCAGAGCCCTCGGAGCGGCCGCACGGGCGCTGCCCCCGGCAGCAGGGACGGCCCCGCTGCCCCCGGCCCGGCTCACTCGGGGGATGCGCTGCGTCCCTTCCTCCTCTTCCTCCTCCTCCTCCTCCTCCCCCTGGGCAGACCAGGTTGGGCAGGYGGGGGAACGCCCGACCCACGGGTAACGCAGCAARGGGGAGYRGCTGGAGCTCCCCAAASCCCCCTGCTCCCCCMGTGTCCCCCCTCCGCTCCCCCATCCGCAGGGGACCCCTCAAACCGGGGGGTTGCAACAGTTGGGGCTCAGCACTGAAAAAACGCATTTTAGTGAAATAACACTGCCTTTCCCTACACACAGGGCGTGGAGAGGGCACAGGAGCTCCTCGGGGTCCCCAAAAGGATGGGATGAGGGTTCATCCCCTCCTAAAGGAACCCAGATGGGACTCTGGGAGCTTTAACACACCCGTAACTCTCACCTTCCTCCTCCTCCTCCTCCATCCCTGTCAACAAATCCCTCCCCACACACCAACAGCACCAGCCCTCACGGAGGGGGTGGATTTACCCAAACCAAACAAACACGCAAACAACTTGGTTGGGAGTAAAAAAATATGTTTTTTCTTCCTTTTAATTACATCAGTTATCAAAGAAAACAACAACAAAAAAAAGCAGTGGTAACAAAAATACAAAGCTCTGAGGGTTTCTCGTGGTTTTTTTTTTTGTGTTTGTTTGTTCTGTAATAAGCTGAGCATCAGTGCAATTGTTTTAATTTAACTTCTGCTCTGAGTCCCTGCTGGCAGCATAGGAGTAGGCTTTGCCCAGCACCAGACGGTCACGCAGCAGCTTGAAGAAGGCGTAGTAATTGCTGAAGAGGATCAGAGCCAGGGAGATCGTCTGGTGCCACTTCTCCGAGGAAATCAGCGAGTAGAGCTGGTAGAAGATGACAGCTCCTTCCAGCAGGATCAGGATGTTGAGGATTCGCAGTGGTTTGCTGAAAAAGAACTGCGGGAGAACGTAATAAGGCACCAGGAAAGAGGTGGAGCTTTTGGGGTGGGTTTTGGGCRAGGCAGAGGCCTGTGAGGATTCCTCTGGGATTCCCCTCTGGAGACAAGTTTACYCCGGATGGAGTCACCCTTCTGGCACAGGGCTGGGCTGCTGCGCTGAACCCTATTGATTCCCCCACCCTGGGCACTGATCCCCACCCCACCTGAGAGATGTTCAGGACATGAGGACCACGACCCTGCTGTGTTATCCCTGCAAGGAGCCGGGATCTTACGTGGAATCGGAAGTGCGAGACGTCCGAGGGCACGGCCACGTTGTAGTGCCCCACAGCCTTGTAGACATTCTTGCTGTGCTTCACCAGGACCCCCTGTGGCCACATGCACTCCTCAGTCCACCTGCAGGGAACAGGAGTTAGTCCTTAATCCCACCTGCAGGGAACAGGAGTTAGTCCTTAATCCCTCCAGCATGGGCACTGGGCTCTGCTGCCTTCCCACCATCAGTGAGGAGCACAGGGATGCTGCTCCCAGTTTGGAATTGTCATGATGGCAGTGACAACCAGCAGGTACCTGTGGCCAGGAGCAGCAGGCACCTTGYCAAAACTCAGCTCTGCTTGGCAGGGGACAGTGCCCAGAGTGTCTGTGCTGTTGGGKGTGTCAGCCAACAACTCCGCTCTCACTTTTCTCCGTTTTTTTTTTAAGGCTGAGCTGCCCACCCAGCCAAGGGAAAACTCCAGCCCCAACCCCAGGAGAGAATTCCTTACTGATGCTGCAGCACGTTGGAGCAGAGGGCCGGATCCACCTTCTGCCAGCAGCCCAGGTGTGCTGCAGCTTTGTGCAGGAGGTCACAGTAGCGTGCGGGGAGCAGGTACTGCATGAGGATCACCGAGGTGCTGATGGACACCAGGAGGAAGAGCTCACAGGACCAGCGTTTGTCGTAGTACTGAGTGTTCTGGGGGGGACAGGAAGGGGTGACAGCGTGTTTGGACACCGTGTGACAGCGTGTGTGGGCAGCCTCGCCTGCCCAAGGCRGCAGAACACAAAGGCAGGTAAAACGAGGGCTCTGCACGGAGCTGTTGGTCCTGCTTGGAAAGAAACAGCCCACGTGGGATGGGGGATGTAGAACTCCTGCCAAAATCATCACCAAAACCAGGGAGACWGCTCCTGATGCTGCCCATGCTCAGCTGATGGAGCACCAGCCCCTCAGGGGAAGGGGACAGTGAGGTCTGACATATTCACCCCGAGACCTTTAGGAATTCCATTACCACACATCAGGAATTCAGTAAGCTCTGTCCTCCTTCACTCAGCCACCACAGCCCAGTGTCACCTCCCAGCCAGGCCTCACCTTCACAAACCACACTGGCACGAAGGCCACGTAGTAGGCACTGAGCATGGAGCTCACCAGCACCTCCTTCATGCGCCAGTTGAAGTCCATCTTCAGGAACTCCACCTCGTTGCGGATGAGGTCCGGGGACAGGCAGCAGGCGTGGCTGGGCATGGCCTCCATGCCGTACATCTGCCTCGTGTGCTGCTTCCAGGTCTCCTTGAGCACTGTCAGGTAGTCCCTGCCCCGGGCTGTCACCTCCCCCGTGTCCCTGGGGCCGATGTTGGCCACCTGGGCGAAGAGCCCCGCCTTCCGGAAGTCACAGTTCAGCTGGAGGAAGGGGATGTACATCCCAAACCTGGAGCAGCACGGGGCAAAAAGGGCTGTTGGAATGCAGCACGTCCCAGCTGGGAYCACAGCCCCATCCCGGATTTCCCTGCAGCCCCGTGGGGTTCTGAGCTGGGAGAGTTCAAGGCTTGGGGCAACCTGGTCTGTGGAAGGTGTCCCTGCTCCTACTGGGTGAGCTTAAGGTCACTTCCCATCCAAATCAGTCTGGAATTCCATGATTCCAAATGGCCTCCAGTGCCTACAGAAACTCCCAGAAAGAGCTCTGAGYTCAAACACAGGCAGCAAATCTCTATGGATGCTTCCTCCTGCATCTACCAGGGAAAAGGGAGCTATTTCCATTCCAAATATTTCCTTTTGATAGTTAACACGAAACAGGAGCTGTTTGAATCCCTGTACCTGGCAGAGGAGCCCAGGAACAAAGGGAAAACAAAGCCCTGAGTTCTGTGAGCRCCCTGGGAAAAGCACACAGCCCTTTTCAGAAGACATGAGCAGTAACAATGAGCAATAATTAACGCTCACACAAAGCTGAAATAGGGGTCAGTGTTAAAGATGTGCTCTGCCACCAAGGGACGTGACACAGCAGCAGGGAGAGGTGCAGGGCAAACCCTGCGACCAGGATAATGAGCCTTCATTCCAACCCCCCCGAAGTGGCCATGAGGGATTCCCTCAGGGATACTCACGGGTAGCACAGGAACAGGAGGTTGAGGAAGGAGTAGGTTCTGAAGAGGTGGATGATGGAGCGGCACAGACTCCAGCCCGTCCCGGTGAGGACGGCAAAGCGAGTGACCACCAGGAAGATGGAGCGTGGCAGGGAGACTTTGCCACTCTGGGAAGCCTGTGGGAGACACAGGGGAGAGCTGGGCATTCCCACTTCTTCAAGGAGAAAACCCAAAGTGTAAAATCATAGGTATGAAGGAAGTGGCAGTGACAAGCTGAGYGACACCAGGACAGCGAGGCTTTCTGTGGAATCTGGACTCTCCAAAATCTCTGGAATCTGGGCCTCACTCCTCGAGCTGAAGTGAGGAGAGCTCTCAGAGTTTCTTGTTAAGGTCTGGTAGTCACCAGTGCCCAGCCCACTCGCCTGACACTGCTGACCATGGAACACTTCCACAGTGAGCAGACACCCACCCGCCCTGGCTCTTCCTTGGGGAAAGCTGGAGTGATGGCGAGAACAGGGAAAGAGCCAAACAGGAGAAGGGAAGCACAATCACTACAGTCAGGCTGAGACAGCAATTCAGAGACAGTCAGAGAAGGACACAGAGTCAGCAGGAGCTGCRGTTTGGGGAGCTCAGTTCTGCCCTCTGCTCTTCCCATTGGAAACCACGCCTGGGATCCTGACTTGGGAATATCACAAAGCTCTTTGGGGAAGGGCAGACAGTTTGGACAAAAGGGACAGAGAGCTTTACAAATCTCCTRGAAGGACAGCTCTGACTTTACCTCCTTGACGACAGCACCGATGAGCCGCCGTGCCAGGACGATGGTTGTCACCGTCAGCACGTTGAAGTCAATGAGGTGRAAGTTCTGCAGAGACAAAACCAAAATGATTCCCATTTCCATCAGGCACCAGGAACCCACACTCGGCACAGAAACTCCCAGGTTATTCTCTTCTCCTTGSATTCTCTTCCAAGAGAATGCCAAGYGGGCAGCCAGTGCCCCAAAATGTGGGAAATAAGAGTTGCAGGAGCAGCCCTGAAGTGCTGTGAAGTCAGATATAATTTTTATCAAACATATCTATAAAACTTTACATTTAATGATCCAAGAGACAGCCTGGGAGTGCCAGCTGTCCCTTGGTGCTTACCAGGGACGTGTGAGAGGGAGGATGGGAGGGTGGGTACCACCACACTGTCTTGTAGATGTTGATGTAGTGGACAAAGAGGGCGACGAGGTGGCAGAAGAAGAGCTGCAGCTCGAACAGGACGCTCCTCTCCACGGGCAGCTCTGGGATCTTGCAGTGCCGCAGGGGAACGACTGTCTGAGCTGCCAGAGGGGGGCTGGAGAGGCCTGTCCCTGAGCCACTCCTGCCAAGGGAAGCCAAGAGCCAGGGATGAACACGGGAATGTCCTCCAGCCCACCCACACAAGCTACACAAGGTCTGAGATTGATGGGAAACCCGAGCTGACCATCGGCGACTGCCACAAACCACAAGTGTCAGCACCTCAAAGCACCCAGGATGACTCTTCCAGGCAGATGTGAGCAGGAATTTGCCCACACAAAGCAATATTTGGGATCAGGCCAGCCAACAGCAGCAGGACATTTGATATGAAATCCCCTGTGTCGAGTCAGGTTCAACTCCAGGGTTGTGTTGTGCTACTCGAGGGACAAYGAGTGGCTCTCTTAATTAATTGGAAGCTTTCAGACCTCGAGTTGCCATTTACATATCTAAGAGTGCTTGAACATGAAAGACAGAGCAATTACACACCAGCCCTTGTTCATTCTTCACCGTCTGTTCACCTGAGGAGGAAAAACGAGTTTAGCCAGAGGTGCCCGTTCCTGTGTGAGCACGCACGCGATCCCAGACTGATCCTTGGAATCAAAGGGAATTAATATCTGCCAGGTTTATCTCTCCTGATGTGCAATCTCTAAACAACAACAGGGAAAGGAATCTGGGTGTGGGCCCCAAAGGAACTGCAGAGCACAAAATCCCACTGTAAATGCCCAAAATGAAAGCACAAATAATGGAGTGTGGCTGCAGGAAGGCTGCTGATCCCGGGGGATGCAGGTGGATCAGACCATGGTTTGAAACAGGAGGCTGACACCTGAAATGAGGCCATGAGTGAGGGGAAAACCTGAGATGTCCCTCTGAAATACCCAAATTCCCAAACCAGAAGACTGATTCAGCTCCTCAGGACTGACAAATCATGGAATCACAGAATGGTTTGGGTTGGAAGGGACATTAAGGATCATCCAGGGCATGGGCAGGGACACATTCCACTCTCCCACGTTGCTCCAAGCCCCGTCCAACCTGGCCTTGGACACTTCCAGGGATGGGGCAGCCACAGCTTCTCTGGGAAAGCCATTCCAGCCCCTCACAGGGAAGAATTCCTTCCCAATATCCCATCTAACCCTGCCCTCTGGCAGTGAGAAGCCATTCCCCCTTGTCCTGTCACTCCATATCCTTGTAAACAGCACAGCTATGGAGACAGATCCCACAGAGCTGAGCTGGGGTGTGGATCTGTGCATTCCCTACCTGGGATAAGGACCTGTGTGTGCTCTCCCAGCCAAGATGGATTGCTCCACCTCCCGTGGCCTTGCAATGACTTGTCTGGATAACTGTATCCCTATGAATTTCCTGGCTCAGGGCCCTCAGCAGGGAGTGTGCTAAGACAGATTTAACATTTCCTTTGCAGAGTAAATAAAGCACCTCCTGTTTATGGATGGCTGCTGCTGYTTGGCTTCTCCCTCCTCCTCTACCTCAGTGACAGAATCCAGCTGGATTTGATCCTAAAAAAACCCCACAGAGCCACATCACCTGAGCTAAACTCTGCCTGACACAAACTGCAGGGCACAGGAGATGCAACAACCCGAGTTGGGCTTTGGATACAAATTTGTCTCTATCCTTACTTTTCACTCCATGGTCTCTAAAGGCTTTTGAACTCTCCTGGGAGTCTGTCCTGGTGTGACAAAGTTTTAATGGGTCTCAGGCAAGTTAGATCCCACCTATCCTAATTACAAGGGATAGTRTGGACACAGCCAGATGTAGGAAAAGGATTTCAGCTGGACACTGGGAGTTAAAAACCTGCAGTGTGAGGTGGGAACGGTTTCAAACTGCCAGAAGGCAGGGTTAGATGGGATATTGGGAAGGAATTCTTCCCTSTGAGGGTGGTGAGGGGCTGGGCTGGATTTCCTAGAGAAGCTGTGGCTGCCCCATTCCTGGAAGTGTCCAAGGCCAGGTTGGATCAGCCTGGGATAGTGGAAGGTGTRGGGGGAACGGGATGAGCTTTAAGGTCRGGGAATGGGATGAGCTCTAAGGTGCTTCCCACCCAAACTATTCCATGACAGCGGTGTCCCCAGCTGTCCCAGCTGCCYGTGGGGCTGGGATGTGTCCGTACCTGGTCCGGGAGCGCACGCCGGTGACGGAGGAGCCGGAGGAGTGTCCGGAGGCGCCGGCAGCCCCGGGCTCGCACAGGGGGTTCCGGCAGTAGGAGGTTCTGTTGGGACCCCGGCGTCCCCCGGCCATTCCCGGGAGCTGGGGGGGCTGCTGGGCTGCTCACTGCGGGCTGGGCTCAGCCCTCACCACTGCAGGGAGAGATTGATCATTAATCAYTGATTAATCATTCCACGCTCCTCTGCCACTGCCCCGACCCATCGCTCCCACCGCCACAGGATAACCCAACTTTTCCCACTCTTTTTTCCCCCTCTCCTGCATTTCCCCAGGCTATGGATGCAGCCCCAAGGAGCTCCAAGCTCCCAGGACAGGYGGCAGCTCGTTGAAGTGCTGGGAATTCATCAGTTTACAAGGAATTTCATCAGCATCCCTGTGGTGTCATTCCTGTTTTGTGAGCAGAGACACTCCAGACATGCTCAACAATTTGCCCCAAGGATTCAGAAATTTRGGATGTTTTCGTCCCTTTTTGTGCTGGAATTGAAGATTTTTTTAAAATTTAGTTTTCTTTTTGGCTCTTTAAGATGGGAAAAAATAACACATTTTTAGGGCATTTGTTGTCGTTTTATGTTTGAATGGCACTGAGGGTCAACGGGGTGTCATCCCAAATTTAGCTTTTCCAGTGCTTATCACGTAAAACCAATCCCAAGGTTTTTCAAACCTTCCCTGGATGCTGTTTAACCTCAGGAGAATCCACACAACACAGAAAGTGAKAAAACAACCCCATTTCCAAGTGAAATCTGAGCTGTGAGGGAACCCAGGGCAGATCAATTACTGAACATTCCTTTCCCTGGTGGATCATTTCCAGCTTGCATGGCTTTGGAATTTGCATCTGGAGTAAAAAAACATGTGCTGAAGGTTTAGAGACTTGTTCTTAAAGGAGTTTTAAACCTGATGCTGAGCCCAGGAGTTCTCCAAAAACCCCTGTCCTAGAGCCGGATCTTGAGGGACACCTAGGGTAGTTTTTGGGAGGTGCTGGAGCTCTGGRAGCTCCAAGGAGGCTATTAAGGAGCAGTGGAGGCTGTAAGGGCACAGACTGGGGGGAATTTGGGGTCCACAGGGGTGCAGGAAGGAGCCACAAAGGCTCCAGGGGAGAAAATGGGAAATCTGGGGGTACAAATGGGAGTCCAAGGGGTTCTGAGGGAGCTAYAGGAGCTGTAAAAGGGAAATGTGAGGTCGCAAGTGGGGATCTGTAGGAGCTGAGGGACCCACGGGGGAGCAATAGGAGCATTCAGGGGGAAATGTGGGGGTGCAAGTGGGGACTGCAGGAGAACACTTGGGTCACACGGGCCCTGCGGGAGCTAYGAGAGAGAAACGTGAGGGCACAAGTGGGGGATACAGAAGAGCTGAGGGCTCTGAAGGCCCGGGGGGTCCGGCCAAGGCTGCGGCGGGACCCTCGGGGGCTCTGAAGACGCCACCGGGGCACTCGGGACTCGCACGGGAACACCGGGGAGGGCTCCGGGGAAGCTCAGCGAGCACGCCCCGAGGCCGCGGCTCGGCGCGGGGCTCTGAGGGGCTCGGGGGCTCCGGGCGAGGCCGCGGCGCGGGAGCCGCCCCCCTCAGCGCGGCGGCGGCGGGGCGGGGCGAGCCGCGGGGCTCTCCCGCGCCCCGCCCGCCGCCCGGGCCGCTCCCCCGGCTGCCGGGGGGGGGTTTCCCCCCGCCCGTTCCGCCCGTTCCCCCCTTCCCCCCCAGGCCGCGGCGCCCCCGGGCCGGGCCCCCTCACCCATCGCCGGCCGCCGCTCCGCCTGCGCCGGGCACAATATGGCGGGCGGGGCGCGACGGCGGCCGGCGCGGGCCAAGCCTCCTGCGGGGCGCGAACGCGCCGCGGCCGCGCCCCCTCCGCGTTGAGCACGCCCCCTCCCCATCGGCCACGCCCCCCCGGGCACCGCGGGGTCCCCGTGTCCCCTCCCGGTGTCACCCCCCCGGTGTCACCCCCGAGCCCACCGGAACGGGAGGAACCACCGCCCACAGCCCCAGCCCATCCCTCGCCAGCCCTTTACTGCAGGGAGTGATTAATCCCCCCCGGCATCTGCCCGCTGCTCCCCGCCGGAGGAGCTGCCCAGATTCCTGGGAGTTATTCCCGTGCTGTGATTCACCTGGATTGGTTTCCAGCGTCTTCACAGAGCACCCGCCGTGGGTTTTTGGTTTTTTTTCAATTATTTGCTCAAGTTTGTGGGTGTCGATGCTTCGGCACAGATGGAGCGTTACACGATGCTGAGAGCCGGCCCTGCCTGGGCTRGAGGCAAAGGCATCTCTAAAATTATTAGACTTCCACAGGGCTGAGCTTTCCTGCTTTTCTGGGYTTTTTTGGCTGCCCAGGGAGGTTTGGAGTCCCCATCCCTGGAGGTGTCCAAGGATGTGGCGCTCAGTGCCGTGGGCTGGGTGAAAAGGTGGGGTTGGTCATAGGTTTTGGGGGGATTGTCCAACCTCAAGGGTGCAGAGGCACCAAAAACCAGGAGTGTCCAAACCTCTTAAGGGAATCCTCCAGGAACAACTCTAAAGGCAACAGGACACACCTAAAAACATGGTCAGGCTAAGAAGTGCCAGGTTTGCATCTGGAATGTGATGGATGAAACGTTTTGGTCCTGTCTAGCTCCAAACTCAGTGGTAATAGTAACAGCTTAATGATGAAACACTTTACATTTCCCTATTCCAACAGGGAGCTGGAGATCCAAGGGAATTCCTGAGATCCAAGGGAATTCCTGGGATCCGAGGGAGGCTCTGGTGCCTCCAACACTCCCCAAAAACCTGGCAGGTTCCCATTTCCCAGCCGTAGTGAAGCGAACAGGATCTCAACCGTGTTCCTCACCCAGCTCTGGAATCAGCTCCTGGGAGATTCCTCCCTCTTGGCAAAAGGAGCAAAAGGAGCGTGGAGACAAACATTCCCAATAAAACAGATGGCAGCCACGGAAGGCTCAGCTGAGCAGCCACAGCAAAGGTTTCTGTTCTGTGCTCGCACGACAGAAAAAAAAATGAGGAATAACATCTCCATCCGAGATGGGAATGCCCTCAGGCCCTGCCTGACCTGCAGGAATTGCTCCCCCTCCCAGCCCACGTGTCCAAAGCCTCATYCAAGATGTTGCAGGTGGATCTCTCGAAGGAGAATTTCCCAGAGCCCTGTTTTCCTCCCCAAGAAGCTCCATATGGATGCATTCCCAGGGAAGCCTGTTCTCCTCTGGCTCTCCCAGCAGGCACAGCACAGCTGCTCCCTCCTCCTCCTCCGGGGCCACTCCAAGGGTTTATCCAGGCTGCAGGAATCACCCTCAGCCCAAGTTTTCTTTAGGAGAGCAGCAGGAGGGGTTAAGGAAGGGAAAATGCACGTTCAAGCTGTTTTTCTTGGCTCTGCTCGTGGCAGATGCTCTCACACAAATCTAAAATTTATTCTGTATAGAAAAGAATCATCTGCTCYGAGAGCTGGACAGGGAATCCAGCTGTGCTCTCCAGCTCTGCTCATCCCAGATGGAATTTTGGGATCCAGGTAAAGGCTCCAACCATTGTGCTTTCAGTGAGGCTGAGGGAGACATAAAATATCCCAGAGAAGTTGTGAAATTCCCATCCCTGGAGTGTTCCAGGCCAGGCTGGACAGGGCTTGGAGCAACCTGGGATAGAGGAAGGAGTCCCTACCATGAAACTGGAGGAGCTTTAAGGTCCCTCCCACCCCAAAGCATTCCCTGAATCCATGATTCCATAAAATAAAGCTTGGAGCCACTTGCTTTATTGAAATAATCCAAACAGCAACTTGAAACCAGGGGTAAGGAACGGGCAGGGGGACGAGAGGCTCTTTCCAGGAAAAGCTGCTGGGGATACCTCTGGAATTCCAGCTGGAGTGTTTTCCTTGGATTCACTCTCCTGTGGCTGTCYAAGATCCCACTGGGAGGCCTCACTAAGGACAAAATCCTGGTTTGTGCCAGCTCCAGGCAAGGCCAGGCTGAGGTTTTACACCCCCAGGGCTGGGCTGGAGGCTGGAGAAGCTGGGCCCACTCAGGGAAAGGGCCAGGGAAGATGGGAATGCCGAGGCACGGAGCAGGAGGATGTTCCCAGAGCCAAGTTTCCCCTGACAAGAACAGTTTTGTTGGGAAACACTTCCAGAGAGGAGACGTGCACAGAGCCAAGAGCGAGGGGGCCTTTCTCCGGGTTGGGGCCTTTCCCAAAACCCTACAAACAACAAGATGTGGATGAGCCCTTTGGGAGAACAGGGAGAGGAAAAGATCCCCGGCACTTGGGAGCAGAATTCCACCTCCAGCAGCCACGTGCCAGCGGGAAAGGGAAGGTTACTCAGGTTATTTAGGTGAGTCAAGCTCCAAGGAATCTCTATCCCTCACAAATCCCCGCAGCACCCCCGGAATGTCTGGCTAATTAGAGCATCTCTGAGAGGCACATCCGATGCTGGGGGACTATTTTGGGATCTCCAGCGAGCCCTGGCAGGCTCCAGGCGAAAATCTGCCTGGAGAAGTGCTGGGAGAGGGAGGGAGCTGTCTGCTCCAGGGCATGTTTGCAAAATACTCCCAGCACATCCAGTTATTTCAATATATTAAAGATTTACACTCTGCCATAAACATTCCAGTCYTCCCCATAAACGTTCGGCAAAGGCAAGGCACGCGAGCTTGGGTTGCTCCAAAGGCAGCGGCACAAGATCCACTTCTACTGGTAAAAAACTGCATCATAATAGATGATCTCTATCAAATCTTTTCCACTTGATATAAAAGCTGTGCCTATTAAGAGAGAAACGGGAGAGATTGGTACATTGCCATAGAAATGGATGTTCCAATTACACCGCAAATGAAGATGGATTTGATAACCAGGCCACAAATCCAGGCGCGTTATCGTTCCCTCCAGCAGCATCCAATTTTCAAGTGCAGGAATTCAGGGTAATCTCCCTGTTGCAGCATTTCCACACGTCACCTCCTCCTTGTTCCTAATACTCCTGAGATAAGAGGAGCTCGTTTGGGAGCTTTACAATTCCATATAAAATTAGGTTTGTGTGTCCTTTTGTGTCCCGTGCCCAGGTTGGCTTTTGAAGCCGTTGGGGCTTGTGCAGCACCGCAAGGGTTGAATCCTTTGTTGTGTTATTTATGGAGCTCAGACTTCCAGGGATCTCAGGAGCTGAGGGGAAGCATTTAGCTGTTCCCAAAGGAATCCCTCAGGGGGGATTCATGTCCTTGCTGCCTAAGCAGGGCAGGGCAGTGATGAGATCATCCCCCAACTGAGGTACCACCACTTGCATCCATTTATCAAAGTGATTTATTAGGGAAATAGCTCCTGTGTTCCATCCCTGGGAGTGTCCCAGGCCAGCTTGGACAGGCCTTGGAGCAACTTGGGATAGGGGAAGGTGTCCCTGCCCATGGGAACGGGACGAGCTTGAAGGTTTCCCCCAACCCAAACCATTCTGRGATTCTGAAATGCATCCCAGGATCACTGATGGAGATCCCTGGCAATGCCATCAGAGAGGAATCCCTAAAAACATTCCAGAGCCCAGTAACGAGAAATGGAAKGGGTAGAACTGGCAGGGTCTGGCTGGGCAGCCTCGGGTTTAAAATCTGCCCTCTGTGATTTTAATGGATTGTGGATTCCTGCAGGAATTCCCACCGAGCCATTCCCTCAGCTGCTCCGCTCCTGGAGCATCGGGTAACAAATCCCACGGGTTGGGAACCAGAGAACCTTCCAGGCCCCTCCCAACCCAAACCRGGCCGTGACTCCGTGAAACCCAACACCACCCCGCTGCTGGGAGCACTCCCAAATCCCAGCATCCCAGCCAGGAACCAGCTCCAAGCCAAGGATCTCATCCCCAAATCCCTTAAAACCTCAGCTCGGATCCCTCCCGGAGCCTCCTCCACGCCGTGACCCCTGCGAGAGCAGCAGGCAGGGGAAGCAGCTTCCCGTTTATTTGCGCGGATCCAAGGGATGGCTTGGATTTAGCAGCTCAGATGGTGCCACCCCCACGCTGGGAACTCGCGAGGGCTTGGAAAAAAGGAGGAAAAAAAAAATCCCCCAAACTCACCCAGCTGGTGCTGCCCCTGCTCCTCCTCACCCCGCTCAGGCACGGCCCCGCACGCTCGACTCCTGCAAATCAAAGACATTCGTGAGGCTCCTTCACGGAAGCACAGATTCCCAAAAAAAATTWAAAAAAAAWYMARGRAAAAWTWAAAAAAAAAAAAAAGATTCCTGCATGCAATTACACATGAAGGAAAAACATGCAACTTCAGCTGAGCTATGGACGTTTCACAGCAATACTGGGGGAGGGAGGGGTAAAAAGTTGGCGTTTTAAAATAACTGAGCAGAATTTGGGGTTGTTTTTTTTTTTTGGCAGTAGCAGGACTAGCTGTGTTTTCATTTTACATCCTTGGATATTTCAAGCTTGCCGATTTCCTTTGGGCCCACATTCCATCACGGTGCATTTTTTCCAAGGGCACATTATTAAAAAAAAAAAAAAAAGTTATTGCTAATTTATGCAGAAGCCATGTGGGTTGTTTTAAATGTTTATATTTTAAACWTTTTTTTTTTTTTCTGGTCTTTGCAAAGGTTTGGTTTTTTTTTTCCTCCTTTTACATTAAATTAACATCTGAAGGGTTGGCTGGATCAAAGTTTACGTCACAAGTTTATGGCAAAGAGAAATGTGCTATATTAAAATCAGACATTTAGGTTACCTTTTGGGGTTTGCGATGCATGTTAGCTTTACACATCCTGAATTCTCCTGCTGATAATTTTCCTTTAAAAGGGGGGGATAGGCTGATCTTTTCATCACATTATGCCCTGAAAGCTGACTCCAAACCAGTGTTGAAAATTCAGTTATTTGCACTTTAATAACAATCTACAAATACAACTTTTGTGGTTTTTTTTTTTTAAAGTATTCCCCTCAGTTCATGCGCTGCCAAAAGCAGTTTTTTTCTTTTTCCCTAAAATTCTATTTTTCACCCCCGAGCAGTTTAATTCTCTCCCCCTGCAATTCCAAATTCATTTGCTAGATGGGAAATACAAACCATTCAACATTTACTTTTAAATATATATATATATTAAATMTCTCTACATCCACACCCTCTCACAAGGATTTAAGGAGCAGCTGCAGCACCGTCCACCAACAAAAATCCGTTTTTTAAGTGGTTTTTTTCCAAGTAAAAGCTGCCATGAAGTAGGAAGGGCATCATCATAGCCAAGGGGGGTTTAGAGAAAGCAACTTCCTTCTCCTCCTGGTGGCAGCTAAGCCTTGGAATTCTCAGCATTCCTTTTGTCATGCTACTTAAACCAGCCCTGCCAGCCTGGGGCTGGAGCCKGGAATATTCTCTGAGGCCACCTGAAATCTGAATCATAAAGCAAAAGAACCATCAAACACTTGCCAAAGTCAGATTTCTGCCCCAGTCCAAGCTCAAACTGCTTTCAGCAACTTCCAGGGGGTGAAAAACAAATTTCTTTTTTCTTTTTCATTGTTTTTTTTTTTGTTGTTGTTAAATTTAAGCTCGACGAGCTCGAGCGGAATTTTTTTTGTTGTTGTGAGAATTACAAAAAAACCACCATTTTTTAGAGATGTCTTTAGCATTAATTTAAAGTTATTTGAAAAATCAAAACAAATGACAATTCATCACATTTACTTTGATTAAAAAAGGACTAAACTTTATTGACAAACTGCGACAGACATGTTGACATTTTTAGCTACCTAGTTAGGCAGACTTACACATGTAGCATTTTTCTCTTCAAGAACAGAGTGGGAGGACAGTGTACAAATCCAATTAGGACTTTATCTTATGTACAAAGTGAAATTTTTGATCTTTTTTTTCTTTTTTTTTTTTTTGTTTTGTTTTGAGCTGCAGTGTCCCTTTTTATGCAAAGCTCGTGCTGAGATACACTTGAACAAGTCGCCGGGACTGCTTAATAATTGAGATTTTTTGTTTTTTGGTCAAGTTTTAAACTTGCACTGGATTTTCTGCCCCAAGCACTATAAAAAAAAAAAAGAGAAATTTACAGAGTTCAGACCTACCCATGGAATATTCTGCTTTCTACTATCAAACACTGGGCAATTAGAGCCATGCTTTGTGTTTTTTTTTTTTTTCCCTTAAAAAATTGTTCATCTAGAACCAAACTAAGAACCCCTTTCCACTGGAAAAATCTGCTTCCCAAGCATATCTCAACACTGCACGGGGGGCTAGATTTCAAAATCCACATAAGAAAAGTCAACGTTTTACCAACCTAATTTTGCCTTTTAAGTCAATTCTCTTTAGAAAATGCTATTTAATTTGTTTGGAGGACCCTTCGGGTTAAAATTTAAACTTCAAGATTCACCAGCAATCTCCTTTTAAAGAAGGTTTGGCATCTGAAGTTATTTTTTTTTTTTTTTTTAAATGGTGGCAGCCACTACATTATGATTTTAATTCTTAAAAACAACCCTGAATTTTGAAATGTAGCCTACTTTGGGATTCTGCAACTACAACCTTTATGGGTTCCTTTAAAACAAACTTTAAAAGTTTTAACAAAACCTTAATTTCATAACTGCTAAGCAAAGCATGTCACTTTGGAAACTTAACATTTTTTAACTGCTTCTTTTTTTTTTTTGCTTAGTTTTTTTTTTTTTTCCTTAAAAAAAGGTACAGTCGTGTTTACCTAAAACGACAAAGAGAAAGAAAAGCCATCTACACACTGAAATAAAAATTAAAAATTAAAAGTCGCTTCCTCTAAAATCTATTTAAACTCATCTCGAGAAGTTACTACATACAGAAGCCAAAATGCAGGGTGAGGATGGAGTGGGAGGAAAAAAGGGCCACGAAGAAAAACAGGGAGACAATTACTTGTCTGGTGTGGGTAAAGCAACGGGAATCCCGGGAGATACAAGAACCAGTAACAACTGTTTGCTCCTAAACTGGGATTTTTCCCTCATGTTTTGTTTTTTAGTAGCGTCCGTAGGGGTGCTCTCTGTAGCCCCCCTTCACTGGCCTGGCCGGAGGGGCCTTCAGGGAGGGCCGGGTTCCATTCCAGTCATCTTGGCCTGTGGGGAAGAGAGGGACAGGTCAGGGATGGGATGGAGCAACCTGTGGAGGTATTGACCCAAAAATGCTCTGGGGAAAGTGCTGGGATCCCCCAAAATCCAGCTCGGGATTCCCCAAAAGAGCTCCACCGTAAGAGCTCGGGATCCCCCAAAATCCAGCTCCACCAAAAGAACTCCCCCAAAAGAGCTTGTGATCCCCCAAAAAAGCTCACCCAAAAGGGTTTGTGATTCCCCAAAATCCAGCTTGTGATCCCCCAAAGTGATCCCCCGAAAGAGCTCATGATCCCCCAAAGTCCAGCTTGTGATCCCCCAAAAGAGCTCTCCCAAAACGGTTTGTGATCCACCAACACAGCTCATGATCCTCCAAAAGTGATTCCCCAAAATCCAGCTCGTGATCCCCCAAAATCCAGCTCGTGATCTGCCAGAACAGCTCCCTGGCAGAATGAGTGAGGCTGGAAAAGCCCTGGAGATGGAGCCCAACTGATGACCCAGCACTGCCAAGTCCCTTCCAGCACCACAGGAAAAGCCACTTGTGTGGGATCCCGGGATAGCTGGGGTTGRAGGGGATCATCCAGTCCAACCCCCTGCCAAGAYAGGGTCACYTGGAGCAGGTGACACAGGAATGGGTTTGGGATGTCTCCAGAGAGGGAGAATTCCAGCTGTTCCAGGGCTCTCCCACCCTCATGGGAAGAAGTTCTTCCTCCTGTTGAGGTGGAACTTGTGATTTTGTTYATGGCCACTGSTCCTYGTCCTGAACAGAGCCTGGCACCATCCTCTGACACCCCCTGGGGATATTTTATGGATTGAWGGGATCCCCTCTCAGCCTTCCCTTCKCCAGGCTGACCAGGCTGAGCTCCCGCAGTCTCTCAGAAGGATCCCTGAGAGCTCCAGCTTGGACAAACCCGGTGCTTTTCAGGAATAATTGATTCCAGCAGGGCCAAAGCCAAGCCCCAGGACACTGTGGCAGCCAACAGCATCCCAAATCCCGGGGTCTGGCTGGGGTTAGGGATACTGGCAACCAGCAGCATCCCAAATCCCGGGGTCTGGATGGGGTTAGGGATACTGGCAACCGGCAGCATCCCAAATCCCGGGGTCTGGCCACCAGGGACAGCTGCAGGCAGCGCTTCCCTCCTTCCCAAATGCTGAGCAAAGCAGCTCCTGGAGAATTGTGCCAAAATAATTAATTCCCTATGCTACTATGGGACGGCAGCGTGTCCTTGGAACTTCCAGGCCCCTGTCTGCCTTCCCAGTGTGACTTGCTGCTCTATTCCCTCTAAAATACAGGAAAATTTATACTTCTTGGGAGCAGACACCACCTGTAGTGCTACACCACTAACAGGTCACRGCATCCCACAGCACAGCCCAAACCCTTCTGCTCACACAATCCTGGGATAGGGGAAAGTGTCCATGGCASGGGGTTGGAACTGGGGGATCTTTAAGGTCMCTCTCAYCCCGAACCATTCCARGATTCCATGAAGAAAGCACAYGGAGTYCACATCCCCCMTTGGCCCTGAGCAGCTCCAGCCCCAAATATCCCAGCTCAGCTCCCCTGAGGGGTTGTGCTTGCAACATCCACCCCTGTGTCCTGTCCCTGCCAGCCCCTCCAGGGCCACCAGCTCATGGAATCCACTGTCCCAGGACACCACGGAGCGCGTTCCCCTTTTCTCCAAAAACTCTCCTCCAGCCTGGCTCGGTGATTTATTCCCCCAATTCTGTTTTCGTGGAAGCARAGACCAAAGGAAATTACTGTGGATAAACAGATTAGCTGTGGCAAGCTCGTGCCAAGTGTGCAACGAGCGTTTCGGCCTCCCAATCCCGGCCGGCTCCGCCGCTCTCCGAGGAATCAGGAGGCACAAAAGGCTCTTTGTGCTCCCTGAGTGACACGGGCAACAATCCCAGGCATCCAGGGCAGGAAAGAGCCAACAGTTCACGGGAGCAGCTGTCTGCTCCAGGCTGGAAAACATCCCTGCTCAGGCACCTGGATTTGGACTTCAACCTGGAGCAGGGAACACCTCGCGGCTGAGCAACTCTGCTTCCCTAATCCTGGCTGAGGGGATTCCCAGCTCCCAGAGATCCCASAAAGCCCTTCCAGCTGGTTATGAATGTCACTACCTGCACTCACTCAGCTGTGAAAGGGACTGATTCCAACCACGTGGAATTCCACACCTTTAACCAGCTCGCTGGATAGCTTTGGGAATTTGGGATGTCATGAGGCCTGGAATATTCCTTGGATCCAGCTGTCCTGGCTGGGTCCCCTCCCAATTTCGCCTGGTGAGGAGCAGGAAGGGAGCCTTGGATGTGTCTAAAACCTGCCCAGCACCACCAAAACGTCTCTGGATCATCAGCACAAATCCAGACTCAATCCCAAAGCAGCCATTGGGAAGAAAAGGAACTCTGGCCCAGCCCAGAGCTTGTTTAGGGACAAAGGACAACGATTCCTCCTCACTGCCACATCCAGGTGTCATTCCAAGCCTGGCTTAAAAAAGAAATGGGGAGCAGGAGGCAGGGGGAACATTTGGAGTGGTGGTGTTTGTCCCCCCAGGGAAGCAGGGAATTAACTCCTTGTTTTACTCTGCTTTTCCCATTGAACTGCCTTTATCCCAACCCATTAATTCCCTCACTCTTACCCTTCCCTTCTGCCCTATCCCACGAGTGGGGAGTGAGCGAGTGGGGCTTGACTGCCCTTTGGGGTGAAAGCACAAGAGTTTGGTTGAGTCCAGCCTAAATTGGGAGTTTTACATAATTCAGATTAGCTAAATTTTGACTACTGAGTCACAAACTGGCTCCACACAGCCAAAGAGAGGCCTCCACATGACATTTAAATCCAATTTCCAAGCAAATCTACAGCACGGAGTCAGGATCAGGCAGGGGGTGTCTGAGGATAAGGAAGCAGATGGAACCCTATAAAACACAGCCCATGCAAACCAGACTGCAGCACAAGTGCTGTGGGTGGAAATCCAGACCTCCCAAAATATTCCAAAGCTACAAGGAAATTAAGACATTTCCACAGTTAAAAAACGGATTTTTTTTTTTTTAAAGCATCACCTTTGAGACAATCAAGTTTGGTAAGAATCTAAACCCACAGAGAGCTTGTTYGGACCTAGATAAAAACACCATGAAAACCACTTGAGGTTCTCCTCATTTTTTCTTTGCCCAGACACTGGAAAAGTGGAAAATTGACCATGAGCAATTCCCAATCCCGTGCAACCCCTTCCCTGTGACAAGAACAGGATTCCCAGACATACCATAAGCTTCATAGGTTTCCTGTGCCTCCCCGTGTCCATAATCATAGTATTCTGTGTCCCTGGAAGAGTAATGAGGTGGTTACATCCAGGGAAATCCCATTCCCACACCGACACAACTTCCACGAACAGCGGGAAAGCGAAGACGCCCGACATCGCTCCTGTTATTTCCCTGGATTCCAGCAGAACCCTACAGCTCAGGAATGTTTCCATTCCCTTAAAATGGTRAAAAAAAAAGAGGGGGAAAAGGTCATGCAGCATTCCTTTGGGAAGAGAGAAGGGAACTCACCCTTGGCCCTGGCTGTAGTAGCCCTCGTACCCCTCGTAGCTCTGGTCTGCGTACGTGTCATCGTAGCCCTGAAAGAAATCGTGGCAAAAACGTGTCAAAAAAGGACCAAAGAAGGGGGGCAGAAGCAAATCCAGCCCASAGCAGCTTCCAGAGGAGCCTGGAAATCCTGCCCTGCCACAGGGAAAGGGCTCAGGCACAGCACAGAGGCAGCTGAGCCCTGCAGTGCCCCGTGGCTCGGGAGGGATGAATCACACTCGTATTTATAAATCATTTCATCTCGGGATGAATCCACGTGCCAGGAGAGCTGGGAGTGTTCTTGGGAAAGGTTCTTCCCTCAGAGGGTGGTGGGGCATGGCCCCAAGCCTGCCAGAGCTCCAGGACAACATTCTCAGGCACAGGGTGGGATTTTGGGGTGTTTGTGGAGGACCAGGAGCTGGACTGGATGATCCCTCCCAGCTCAGGATATTCCATGATTCTGTGTCATCTAAATCACAGATTTATAACCCCAAACCTCTGAACTGTTCAGTGAAAGAACATTCCACCGAGAAGAGAAACACCATTTTCAGGTGTATCAATACTTGTGATGATTCCCAAAAATGCTGTTGTGCATCAAAACCTGTTTTCCTGTTTTTCCTTTGGAACACTGACAGCACAGATGCCCACATTAGCTTGGCAGGAGGGTGGTGCTGAGTTATAGGACTCGAAATATCCTCCTGTTCATTCACATATTTACTTCAAGGGTTTTAGGGTATTTTTGGTGCTTCTTTCTTAAAGAATTCTCTTGCACAAAGAGAACAAGAAATGTGAATGACATAAATTTTTGATGCCATTTTTTATACTGTGCCCTGACAGCCACAGAAAACTTCAGTTCTCGGGGGCACAACCCCAAGTGTGGATTTAGGACACTTGGGAGTTCCCTTCTTTGAGGACTAAAGAGGCAGAGAAGGTCACCCAGCACCATCCTAGTGGCTGGTGGTGATCCCAACATCATCCCAGTGGTCCCTGGTGATCCCAGCATCATCCCAGTG
>JACAXG010000091.1:870181-913040 GCA_018881555.1 Amblyornis subalaris
GATCCCAGCATCATCCCAGTGTTCCCTGGAGATCCCAGCAGTCCCTGGGGATCCTAACACCATCCCAGTGGCCTCTGGTGATCCAAGTGGTCCCTGGCGACTCCAGCACCATCCCAGTGGCCCCTGGTGATCCCAGTGGTCCCTGGTGACCCCAACACCATCCCAGCAGCCCCTGGTGACCCCAACACCACCCCAGTGCTCCCTGCTGATCCCTCCCCCACCGCCACCTCCCGTCACTCCCGCTGAACATCACACCCCCATCGAGCCGGACGCAAGCCCCCAAAGAGAACTCCGGAATTCCTTACATATTCCTCGTAGGTGTCCGGCGCCGGAGGAGGTGGCAGGGGTATCCTCTGGATGCCGGCTGCCCGCGCCCGGGGGGCAGGAGCCCCCCGCACGGCCGGGGGAGGGGGCACCCCCCGGGCTATGGTGGCCCCCCGGGCGATGCCCCCGCGCACGGGGGCTCCTCGCACCAGGGCCCCCCGTGGGGGGGGAGGAGGAGGAGGGGGAGGCCCAACCCCACGGCCCCTGCGAGGAGAGAGAGAGAGAGAGAGAGGTCGGTGAGGAGCTCATGGGGACAAAAGGGATCTGACACAGAAGTTCGGGAAGGTGATTTCACTTTAAACAACGCCCTCCCACCCAGCTGGGATGACTCCCAGACCTCCAGATCCCTCAGGATCACTGAGGAGATGGGCAGGGAAATTTCAGGCTGAACAGGYAGAGGGAAAGGCACAACCCCATGGAACAGGAGGGAGGCAAGGACTGAAGTAGCAGTTTTATGGCCAATTTATCCCCAAGCCTTGACAGCCAGGAMAGGATGATGCCACCCCAGAGCTCTCACAGTTTAAAGTGAAAGTGCTTATTCTGCTCAGGGCTGCACCACATCCATCCAAGGTTACTTTACGAACCTACTGATGACAGCCRTCCCAAATATCCCAGAAAACACCCACTGTGTGAGGTCACATCCCAAACATCGTGCTCCAAGCCAGCCCGCAACACGAGGCCGGAAATCCTTGGCCAAATTCCAAGGTTAGGCTGATGTGCAAGAACAAGCAGCTTTGAGCTCCTCGGAGAGCACAGCTCTGAGCGCAAGGCAGCATTCCCAGGCTGTGGTTTTGGGAAGGATACCTTGGAACGGGGGGAGGGGGTGGGGGGGCCGCTCCCCGTCCCCGCCCGGGGACGCCTCGGCCGCGGTTGGGCTCGGGGACGCCGTTGAGATAGGAGAGCTCCAGGAACTGCTCCTGGCAGATATCATCCATCATATCCTGAAAAAGGGAGAGAGTCAGCTCCAGAGAACAGCTCCAGGATATCACAGGCCGGGATACGAACAACTGGGCAGCCCTCGGTTCAAATCTAGTTGGTTTTACTGGGATTTGCTGCAGCTTTTTCCAAGAAACTTCTAGCACCTGCATTTCCAGGAGCACACGGCTGGTCCTGATGTTCCCAGCATCCCAGGGATGGCAGGAGGATTCACGTGGGAGAGGCCAGGAAAGTCTCACCTCACAGCTTCCATTTAAAGGCAAGAAGCTGGCAATGAGCCCACACCAGGTAACCCTGCTGTGTTCCCATTCCCAAAGGAAAGGGCTGGGATGCAGCCTGGCAAAGAGCAAACACCCATTCCCAAATCCAAGCTGGCTTTTCAAATCCTGTGGAACGCTGGCTGCATACTTGCAGTTCCCTTCTTTGAGGGCTAAAGAGGCAGAGAAGTTCACCCAGCACCATCCCAGTGCTCCCTGGTGATCCCGGCACCATCCCAGTGCTCCCTGGGGATCCCAGCACCATCCCAGTGCTCCCTGGGGATCCCAGCACCATCCCAGTGCTCCCTGGGGATCCCAGCACCATCCCAGTGCTCCCTGGGGATCCCAGCACCATCCCAGTGCTCCCTGGGGATCACCATTCCACTGCAATCTCCTGTCAGTCGTGTTGAATATCTAACCAGGAATTAATAATCCGAAGATATCCGTAGTTCCTCACATATTCCCTGTAGGTTTCTGGCGCAGGAAGGGCAGGATCTGAGAGGATCCAGAACACCCCACCCCCGAGCCTCCCAGCCAGGGGCTTCCCAATGCCACAGAGGGAGGAATTTCCTACCAGATGTGTTTTCACAGCACTTTCAGCTTCCACAGTTCCAATTCCTCCGCCAATTTTCCCAAGGATTGGAGGCAGTGACAGAGGAGACACTTCAAACACAGCTGCAGTGCTGCTCTGGCAGCCCTGCACCTCCCGGGGGCTCCCTGAAGGTGACCTCCTTCCTTCAAAGCCACTTCCCAGCACAGTCCCTCCTCCTCCCTGTGTCAGGCTCGGGGAATCACACACCATCCATGTGCTTTTCCACGCTCCCTGGTATTTCAGGAAGCACCTCCAAGCTCTCCAGGCTCAAAGTGCTGAGGTGTATTCATCTCTTTACCTGCCAGGTCTCTGAGCTGGTCAGGAGCACTGCAGGAGTCCCATTTTTTTCCTAATTTAACAATCAAATTYGATTTTAAAAACATGGGAGAGGCTCCTTCAGGTTCTGCCATCCTTGGAGGCAACATTCCAGCACAATCCTGTGACACACTGGCATAAAACCGACAKGAATTTGGCCATAAAGGTATTAAAAAGGTTCACCAGGAAAACACATCCCCAAGCAGGTGACAAGTGGCACCTGTAGAAAAACCTGGTTTGCAAAAAGAGGGTTTTTTCACATGTAAAGCTGTAAAAATATYGATTTAAGAGCTGTGGCTCAGAAAACATTCACAATATGGAACAACTGAGCTGCCTGAGCACCCTCCTCAYCCTCTCCCCCTTCAACACCCCCGTACTTAATTCCTGATCTCACAATCCAGTTTTCCAGCTGGATTTTCACAGCCAGTTCCAAGCCAGAGGAAGCCATCCAAGAAGTCTCTTCCATGCCAAGCAAGGCTAAACTTGTTCTCCCACTAAACCCGGCACGTGGATCCTGGAAAAGGCACCCACCCCCAGCATCCACAGCTTTTACTGGGAGAGAAATCCCCACTCCAAGTGTTCCCTACCATTGCTCTGGGAGTGTTTTGCCTTCCTAACCATGATTAGGGGAATAAAAACCACCTTCCTGCAGCACTAACAGGCTTATCCCACCCAYTGAACACCTCAGCTACACCAGGAGCCTCACACTGTGCAAACCTTGAGCCAGATCCACCCTTCTAGACCCTCCAAAAATAAAAAGAGGAGCAGGATACCCACTGGAACGAGGAATTTCTTGACCTCCTCCATGGCATGAGCCATCAGGGCGTAGGCCTCGCAGGGGGGCCCAAACACCTCGATGAAGACGTGCAAATCCATGTTCAGGTGGGCATATTTGGGATCTCCCCCCTTGCGAAGCTCTTCCTCCTGGAACAAAGCACAGCAGAGGGTCCTAAATCTATTTAGGATGCAGAGGAATTGGGTTTGGTTTGGCTCTCAACAGGAAGCGTCTGGAAAAGGATTTTGGACACAGAGAATGGATGTGAAGGGTTTTATAAGCAGCCATAGGAAAACCTTCCACCTTTTTATTGCTGCCTCTTCAGGTGGATTGTTTTGGCCAAATCCAGGTTTTTAATCGATGGCAGCCCATTTTTTTACCCCAGGAGATTGATATGCAACGGGTTCTTGGATCTTATGGAGCTCATTGCCTCAAAAAGCTCCTCAAACTCTGCTCTAAGATCTCTCTGCTATTCAGTTATTTAAGAAGCTACAAACAAGCTGGAAATGTAAAAGCTGTTTGTGCTCCTGAAGTCAAATCTGAATTAAGTCACAGCTCTGCTGACTCCTAGCTCAGTTTTGAAAATAAGCAGGAAGAACAAAGAAACATCTATTCCCATTATTTTCATTTTTTTTCCCCCGTTAAAAAACACCTCCTGGCACTTTGTGATTCACCCAAGATTATCAGGAACACGTTGCTCCAACAGCTCCACTGAACCAGAAGAATTTAAGGATTTCACAGGGAGCAGCTGGAAAAGGGAATTTTATCTTTTTATGGAGGGGGAAATATATTCCTTTAGTGAATGGCTCTTCAGGGAGGAGCTGGGATTAATTCTTATTTCATCAGCTTTGTGGTTCATCTTTCATGGAAGCTTTCTGTGGTTTAATTTTGTATAAAATGCTTGGAGAGCCATTAATTCCCACACAATAGGAAAGGAATTAGGTGTGGGTGTATTTTTCCAGGTGATTCCCTTACTTACCTTGGCTTTATCTCTCATTGAACCCTTCCCCAGCACTGAGATTTTAGCACCAGTTTCTTCCTGAAGTCTCTTAATGGTGTTGCCTTGAGGTCCCAAAATCTTTCCAACAAAGTTGAACTGCAAGTGAAGAAAAAACAAACAAAAAATCAGCTCCAGAGCTCAACAGCTTTAACAAAATTTTTTCTGAATGTTCTGTTGGCTGACAAAAAAAATCAGTCTCTCCATTTTCCAAATGCACAGGAAAATTTAAGTTTCAAACCCTTCTTTTCATGAAAAAAAATGCTCCACAAGCTAAATTAACTCCYCTGAAGTGTTTAATTCCAACATCTACTCTGCAGCAAATCTTTCAGGAGTTAAATTTGAGTTCTGGAGTGTAAAACACAAAAGCTCCACACATGGAATTGTCTGTTCCAGCCATAAAAGATCCCAGCTATGCATCACCATTTATCCCAAGACATCCTAGAAATTCAATATATTAGAAATAAAACCCTGCAAAGGAAAAAAACTCCCCAGTGGAACACTGGATTAACCCCTGCTGACACTTTGACAGCCACCAGCTCTCAAAATCCCACAGAAAAGAAGCAAATCCCAGAGATTCAGTAGCTCTTGTCTGGCCCTCACCTTGGGGTACTGTTTGACAGGGATCAGAACTCGTTCTTTCAGTTTCATATTCTTGTGGGAAAATAAATCCAGGTAGTTCTCTTCCTCATCCTTCTTTGATGTCTCACCCTTCTGAATTTTTTCAATTTCTAAACAAGATAAAAATAGGGCTGCTTATATTCCTCAAACAAGCATCAGTGCAGAGATGGAATCACGACAAGGAGAAAGCACCCTCATCCTCTGGGAATGCACCACACGGAACCTGGGCACAGCGCTGGCCTCTTCCTCCCTCCCTCGGCATTCCAGAGGCTAAAAAATGGGATCAGGGATCCAAATGAGAGCAGCAGAGGTTTGCAGAACCCTACAAACACCACAAGGAAACTGCAAGTCCAGTTTGATGTCACTTCTGCTGTGCCCCCACCCTAAATCTACACATRAACCAGCCCCAATTACACTAAAATTATATATATTTGCTATAATGAGACAGAAATCAGCAAGTTTTTATCATTCAAGTCRAATTATTTGAAATCTGCCCTTTAATTAGTGGTGTCAACACCYCCTGGCACCGTGAGTAACATTCCCAATGAACACCTGCCCACAGTGGTCTGGGTTAGGAAATTCTCCCAGCTCCATTTCATGAAATAAATTCAAATTTATCACACCAAAATCATTCCTAACTGGGTTTTTAAACCAGCCATAAAAGGGAGTGTCACAAATCCTTCATTCAACTACGAATTTTTGGTCTCTCAAAACAAGATTTTGATTAATTGCCAGCGGCGAATTAAAAAAAAAAAAGAGTTTTAAAAAACCCCACTGGGGTGGCCTGGCTGAAGGGAAGGAATTCTGCAGCCTGAGGGGATCTGGGCCAGTCCCAATAACCTGCTGGAAATAGGTCATTAAGGGAAGTTAATTAGGAACTGGTGCACAAACACCTCCTCCAACCTGCCTGGAAATTCAGCTGGCACTGAGGGAGGGCAGGACATGACCCACGTGAATTGAAAATCCTCTTCCAGGCAGGAATTTCTTAGTTATTCATGCATTTTTCCTCGTGCAGGAATAACCCCCAGCATTTTCCAGAGGAACACAGCCCAGAGCTGCCTGGACTTTCCTTTCCAGAGGGATCCATCACACACGATTTTTATGTAAAGACCAACATTTCAAGGACAAATTCCCCTAAATCTGGAGCCAATCCGTTGTTAACAATCCCAAATTACTGATTTTTCCAACAAAMCCCCCCCCAAATTGGCCACATCATTCAGATTTCAGGGGGTTTATCAGGGGAGGAGCACGACCCTTGCAGAAAAATCAAATTGTGCCATTTCACCAGCACACCCAAGGCCCAGAAATCCATTTCTCACACCTCAGGAGAAGGAGACACTTCCCAGGATTATCCACAGCACCAGGATTGAGCTGCAGGACCAAAGTGAAGCCTGCTTAGTCATGACCAGGATTTACAGAGCGCAGCTGCAATATTTTGAATTTCCTGGGATTTCYGGCCACCAAACCATCTGTTTCAGTACTAAATTTACAGTTTCACAAGCCTGGCACACGGACTTGATGATCCTGGGGGTCTTTTCCATCCTTAATGATTCGATATTGGGTATTTCATRTTATTATCAGCTAAGGAATATTCTTGGATCATCCAAATAGGAATAATGGGTTATGAACGACCACAGCCCTATGGGTGAGGAGCATCTCTGACCACAAGGAAGTCAAGCAACCCCAAAGAATAAATCCACCTTGAAGGAAATATCATCAAATAATCACTATTTTAATTTTTTTGTGATGGGCCCAGCRATATAAATTGGGGTTTTAAACACCMAACTCAGAGGTTGTGGGGCAGGGGGTGAGTGAGGGGCTGGGTGGGGCCTTGTTGCCAGCTGGGCTCAAACCACGACACAGAATGATGATCAAAAAGCCTGAATTTTGTATTTTTACTCACGCCAGCCCCCTTGGCTCCCTCACAAAAGTGTTACCATGACTCCTCACTTTTCAAAATTGAGTCGTTTGGAAAGAGATCTCTTGAATTTTGCCTTCAAAAGAAGAGATTTTTCTGAAGATACAAAGCAAARGTAAAAAACCCTCAAGTTCACACACTGCCGAATTTATAAAATAAGACAAAAGGCCACCTTGGTTCATTTTATGGCTTTTTTTTTAATTTTAGCTCCAAGAACAGAGCAAAGAATCGAGATTTGGAAAGTAAAGGTTGCAGTGGTGGCCTTATGCCTGATCAGGAAYAACTTAAACCCTATAAAGAAATGGGATTACTTCTGAAAGTTTTAAATTCAATTAAAAAAATTAATTTCTAAACTTCTTAAATTAAAATTTTTCCCAAAACCAGTGAGTCCATTTCTGAAAATGCWTCCTGCACATAAAMAAGAAGYGTTTTCCACACACATCCAGAACGAAAACACCCTCAAACTTCCTTGATAAAATTAAACTGCCCACAGGCACCTTCTGCCTCGTGGAAACACCACAAAAACGGGAGAAATCCTCTGCAAACCAGCGAATCCCAGTTCACCCCCAGCAAAACCCATTCCTGCCTCCTGCCAAAGCAGCAACAACATCTGGGAATTGCTCTGGGAGCGCCACGAATTGGCTGGAAAAAAAAAAACCAGCAGCATCAGCTCCACGCCTTGAAATGGAATATAAAAYGAAGGAGAGGAAAAACAGCAGCAGAATTCCAAGCTTTGGGAATTCAGAGCAGCGTGGGTGACCCAGCAGTCCCCTCCACACCTCCAGACCCAACTGGGAGCGTGGAATTAGGTGTGGGGCAGGATGGAAACACCGGGATGCGACACCGGGAGCAGCTCTCRGCCCGCTCGGGGATCGGGAGGGATGCAGCCCCATTCCAGAGGGGGTTTTTTGGGAGAAGGTTACCTGCTCGCCACGGGGAATGTCAGCAGGCTGGCGGCATGAGTGGCACTGCTTTTCCAGGACTTCCTGTGGGGCAGGGATTGCATTGGCTCAGCAGGACTCCTACGGGGCAGGTAAAGGGGGTTGGTAACGCTGCTGCTTCACAAGGGGCCACGGAGCTCCTCGTTCCTGCTCCTGAGCTAAGCCCAAGCTCTTCCTTGGCAAAAAAAACCATGGGAAACGTTGGCCTGCAGCACAGCTGTGCTCTAGAAGCACAGGCACGTTCTCTTTGTTCCTAAAACTTAAAGTATTATCTTAATAGTACAAGAATACTGACCTCAAAACCCGACCAAAACCCTAAAGAGTTTGGGGACGGTGCCTCCGAAGAAAGCAGAGCCTCCTCTCTCCTTCACTGCTTCCCAGTTGGTTTTGATTCCCCAGGAAGGGAAGCAGGGACCTGTTCCTGGATGGACTCTGCCGAGAATTTAGTAAACCTAATCCCATTATTTCCCTCCCCAAAACACACCCTCCCAACCCTCCAGCCTGGGATTCTTGGGCAGGCAGCTCTGCTTTGGGGCTTTGGGAAAGGAGGGGACTGCCAGGAGCACTGGGAAAAGGGGCATGGGGAGGGAAAGGTGAGCTATGGGATGTGGCACAGGGGGGAGAAGCTCCTGGGATGGAAGAGGAAGAGCCCCAGCAGTGACAGCAGTCAAGGACATTGCCATGGTTTAATAAAACATCAACTGGAAAGTGCAGCAGTGAAACGATTTTGGCATATCCTGGTCTGGGACATCGRGGACAATTTAAGGAGGCAGTGTCAGCTCCTTTGGGGGCAGGAGATCCACCTGGAAAGACAGGAATCGGGAGAATCTCCATTTCAAGACAGCCTGGACTCCACCTGGAACGAGCTTCAGCGTGGCACTTCTCATCCCCAGCGGCCTCAGCCCCTCTAATCCCTCTGTTTGCTTCCCTGGAGTCACCACCCACTCATCTGACCTTCCCACCCAGCCAGGAATTCCCACGTTCCCAGGAAGGTCCAGCCTGAATCTGGCCTGAGAGCCAGCAGGGAATTCTGTGTGGGAGTCCCCCAGCATTTCCAGCTGCTCCCTGCTTTGCCACGTGTTGCTCCAATTTCCTGCTCTGGATCCAGCCCTGATCACCCGTTCCCATCCCTGCCGGCCACYCCGCTGGAATGACACAGCTTGGGAAGCTTGGAGGTGAGCAGCTCTTTTCCCTCGGAGTCTCTCCATGAACTAAAAATAGCTAAAATTACCAAAAACCCCCAAAACCTACACACAGGTGGATGTCTCCTGTCTTCCCAAAACAGGGAAGCAAAAAGAGCTGTGCCTTTCACACCATCAGCAGCTCCCCTGCTCTCTCCACAGCATAAATCCAAAGGAAAAAAAAGGATTTTCTTGTTCCTGTGGAAGAGGAAGGTCACACAGACCTCAAATCCCAGGAGTGAAACATGGATTGTATCTGAAGGTGCAAGAAATCCCAGTTTTCAGTTTCTCTTCAGGGTAACAGAACCCTAAATGTGGCCACTTTATGCCTTTCCATCCCAGAGTCCATGGGTCAGGAATCAACAATAATCCCATCACCGCAAGGCCCTTATTCCCAAATAAATTCCCTACGAAAATGCAGCTTTAGGACCACACCAGCATTTCAGACAACTTTAACACGTAATTTTTAAAGAAATGAATGCAGAATTCCTGCAGGGCTCCCTCCTAGGGGCAGGAGAGCCGAGCAACTTCCACTCCCGAAAAAAAAAGGCTGGAATAGGAATTCTGCTGACACTCGGGATCATTTCTGTGTCTGGAAGTCATTTTGCTGAAGTTGTGCTGGCTCTGTGCATTTACATCTTTGGCCCAGGCTGAAATTCCAAAGCACAGCAGCCTCTCCAACACGACATCCCCGAAGGGTGCCACAGCAGTCGGAAATTCCGAGCAATCCAGAGCAGTTTGGGGCTCATCCAGGCAAAAAAAAGATTGCCCCAAACCCACCATTTTACCTCAAAATCTTCCTCATCATTTTCCTGTTCAGCTCACCCTGAATTGGGACTGTGAAAGCTCCCAAAAAAACACTGATTTCCAAAATACCCGCGGCAACACGGAACACCTGGAGCTGTTCCAATTTTAAGCCTCACAAAGCTGCAATCAGCAATTTTTAAATTAATAAAAAATAAATCCCCGTTAACACCCCTCAAGTGAACGAGGCTTTGCTAAGCAGGGCTGCTCTTTGTGTGGGAATTTGCAAACTCCTTGGATTCCCTTTGGCTGGGAGGCATCACCACCGAGCTGGCTGAGGAATTTTATTAATCAAAACCCATTAAATYGATGGCAAATCCGATTATAAACCTCATTTATTTAGATCAAGATGCTGGCGAGTGATGCCGTGACGATCTCTCCCGGTTGTCTGCACAATGGGAGAGACAGCAATTCCCAAGAATTATTCCCTGCATTAAACGAGCTCATAAAACCTCTAGAGCTGCACCAAAACTCTACATTTTTAAGCCTCGACAAATAAATAATTTAAAAAGCAGGATGCCAAGTACCAGCGAGCTCACAGAGAGATTAAATCTGAACAGATCCTCGCTCGGGGAGCCTCCCCGCTCCCCACCGTGCACGGAAAGCAGAAAGTGGTCGGGAATATTTTAACTCATTCCCGTTTTTTTTCCAGCTGACTCCGAGCAGCTGAATCGGCTGGATGGAGGCCCCGAAGGCGGTGCGGCAGCTGCACCGGGGACATCCAGGGAAATCCGAGCTGCCAGGCGATTGGACAGCGGGGATGGGGAAGGAGAAGGCTCGGCTGGGCACAGAACAAAGACTGCCATTTCCAGTCCCTCCTCAGGCTCGGCAGAGGCACGAGCCGAGCCCTGACACGGATTCCCAGCAGGGAAAAATCTCAGGGATTCGGGGAGATTCCTCTCTCACCGGGGCTCAAGCAGCCGTTCCATGGGAACCCCGCCTCAGTTTTTAAGGTCGTTTTTGCTCCCCCTCTCCTTAGGGATGAAAGGGCTGCCCTGATTTCGGCTGGGACAGAGCTCATTTTCCTCTCAGCAGCTGTTTTTTTTGGGATTTTTATGAGAATTCCATCGCTGACACCCTGATATTTCGGCTGTTCCTGAGCAGCGTTCACCCCAAGGCTTCTCAGGAAGGAGAGGAGCTGACCCAAAACCTTCGGGGAGCGTGGCCAGGACAGGTCACCTGAGCCGTCCAAAGGGACATTCCACCCACGGACTGTCATTCCCAGCCTAGAAACTGCGGGAGACACTTGGAAGGGGCCGATCGCGGCTGGGGGACGGGGTGGGCATCGCTCAGCGGGGGGTGAGGAATTGGGCATCACTTTCTACTCCCTCTCCCTCCCATTACAATTATCATTATTATTAGCATATTTAGTATGATTATCACATTTTATTTCAATTATTAAACGGTTATCTCAACCCACAAGCRTTTTGCTTCTCTTCATTCTCCTGTCTGGCTGAGGTTACACCACAAGGGCCAATACAATATAATTTAATATAACCACCAACATAACACACGCGAAACTTCTGCGCATTAAGCTGAGATTTCACAGGGAAATACCCAATTTTAACCCGCGGCTGTCGCACCTCGCCCCGGGCCCCTGAACGGCCACCAGGACCCGCTGTCCCGGAGCCTTCCCGCCCGCCCCGCCGGGGTGTCCCGGTACCTGCGGTGAGGAGCTGCATGGCGTGCGTGAAGGACGGGTCCAGGCTGTCCTTCTCGGCCATCAGCTCGGGCAGGTACTTGTTCTCGGGCTCCATCTTGCCGGACAGCAACGGGGCCGGCGTTCCGGAGCCCCCCGGCCCCGAGGCCCCGCCGGCCGCGGCTCCCCCGGGCGGCGGTTGCGCCCCGCTGGCGGCCCCGCGGGCCCCTCCGCCACGGGGCGGCCGGCGCGGCGGGGGCGCGCGGCCGCCGGGGCCCTGCCCCCGCGCCAGGCGGCCGGCGGGGTCGTCGCGGCGCTGCATGAGGCGCTGGCGGGGCGGGGACGCCGGGCCCGGCCGGGGACAGCGCGGGGACGGCGGAGGGAGCCGAGCGGCCACACCGCCCGCGCAGCGCCGGGACCGGAAGTGCCGCGCCGGAAGCTCCGCCCCTCTCCGTGTGTGTGGGGAGGGGGGTCCCGCCCAGCCGCGAGACCCCCCGCGCATGCGCCCGGTCCGGAGATTTTCCCCCGTTGCTCAGGAATCCCGCGTTGGCGGGGGCGGGATTCGAACCAGCGGCGGGAGGGGAATCGTGGGGGCAAGGGTCCATGGAATCGGAGGTGTTGGAAGAAACCTTCAAGATCGTCCAGTAGGTCCAGCCAGCATTGTCGTTGTAACCCCGAAACCACATCACCCACCGCCCCGGGCAGCCTCTTCCAATGCCCGGCCACGCGAACAGTGAAAGAGTTTTTTTCTAATGTCTAATCTGAATCTCCGCTGTTTCATCTTGAGGCCTGTTCCTCACTACAAGCTCCTGCCAGGTGGTTGTGGAGAGCGATGAGGTCCCCCTTGAGCCTCCTCTTSTTGAGACKAAACAAACCCAGCCCCCCCAGCCGCTCCCCACAAGACAYGTCCTTTAGACCGCTCACCAGCATTGCTGCCTTTCCCTGGACACGCTCAACGTACTTTTTGAAGTAAGGGCCTCAGAACTGAGCGCAGAACTCCAGGTSCGGCCTCACCAATGCGGAGTACATAGAATTATGGAATCATASAATCATCAAAATCGGAAGAGAACGGATGATGGGCTTGGGAGCGGGGGTGGGATTCGAACCCGAGGGGCTATGCGAACCGCCGGCTGCAGGATTCGAACCGGGGCCCTGGAGCCCCGACCGCGCGCGCGCAGCCCCCCCGGCGCCACATTAGTCCCGGGGGCCGTTGTGAAAATGTGCCCCGGTGGGGTCACTGCGCATGCGCRCTCCGAGTTCCCGCCAGGSGGCGGCGCTGAGGCGCGGGAAGAGGCTGAGGGGCCACAGGGACCCAAGCTTTGGCCTGCCCGGGTCGTGCCCGTGTGAGGGCTCAGCCTGTCCTTCCTGCCATTGTCACCSTGAGGGACAGGCCGTGGCAGTGCCCCTGTGGGAGCTCACCCTTCCCCTCCTGCCCTCCTGGTCCCGTGGAGCAGAACCTTGGCAGTGCCCACTCTGGAGACGAGCCCCCGGTGTCCCTGTCTTGGCTCTGTGCTGTGGAACGGCTTTGGAGAGGACACGAGTGGCAGGTGATGTGACACAGTGCTGAAGAGGCAAAGAAAAGAGCCTTAAGGCCTGTGATTATCAGAGTTTATGTGATTCCAGTTGTGGCTTTGCAGAGCCATTAAACCCAGCAAAGTGGCACTGAGCAGCTTCTCTGTGTGTTTGAGTTGTTCATGGAGGGACAAATGTATGCTGGTTCCTTTTTTCTCACTGTGGGTCTGCCCTCAATTTTGACCGTTCATGGATGATTATCCAAGTTTCTTTGCTGATGAGTTTGGGCAAGGAGTTGGACTTTATGACCCCTATGGGTTCCTTCCAATTTGAGATATTCTGTAAATGCAAAACCCCTTCTGTGCAGGGGTTTCTGTTACTGTGCTGTGTGGAGGCAGCACTTCACCAGCACAGACACATTCCAGGCACTGCAGCTGCTTAATTTAGTACAAAACGCGGCCTTCTATTAATAATTTGACAGTCACAGCACAGGAAACGGGAAGACAAGAGCTTTTATAATCGGGGAAATCACACATCTACTCCAGCCTGTGCAGGAAACACGGGATTCTTATTTATCCACCTCTCCCTGAGCTGGCAGAACATGTCACCCCACCTTTGGGACACCGTGCTGGCTCCACGTGGCACTGGGGGGCCCCAGGTGGGACCGGTGGCTCTGAGTGTGTCCTTCTCAGGACTGTGACTGGAACAGATCCCGTTTTCCAGGTGGGATTGGGAAGGAGGTGCTGGTGTCACACTTGGCCACTACAGCCACGTCGCAGGGGGTGTCACCTCGGGTCGCCTGAGGCCGCACAGCTGGGCCGAGCGTGGGGTTTCCAGCCGGCCGGGATCCTGCTCCCACCACACTGAGTCACGTTATCCCGTGCTCCACCCGGGATCCATGAGCGCATCCGCGGCTCATTCATTTACTGGCGTTCCACCGTGTGCTGGCGCTCCCGAGGGGCCCCGGTGCTTACAGGGGAGCCAGGGCTGGACGCACCAGCGCTTCCCCTTGCGTTCTTGACCCGGTACCCAGTCCCAGATCCCGATCCCGGTCCCAAGGAAGCGAAACCCGTGGGAACCCCCGGCTGGACCCAACCACTGACCGCTGTGGGGGGGAGAGCGGGCTGTACCACTGTGCTGGGGGGGGGCTGCCGGCGTGGAAGGCTCCGCGTGCACATGCGGCCGGAGGGCCAGTCCAAGTGCGCGGGGGCGGCGGGGGGGGCCGGGGCGTACCAAGGGTGGCTGGAGACGGTCGGTGCCTGCTCAGGGCGAGCCGCCCCCGGGCCATACCAATGCCCGAGGTGGGGGAAGAGGGCTGTACCACGGAGTATAACGGGGGGGCTGTTATAAAAGCAGCGGGATGGACGGAGCCGTTCTCCGCCGCATGGGGAGGGGGACACCTCCCACTACACCAGGTTGCTCAAGGCATTATCCAACCTGGCTTTGCACAATTCCAGGCTTGCGGCATCCCACAACCTGTGCCAGTGGCTCACCACGCTCAGAGGAAGAATTCCTTCCCCATACCTAACCTATACTGCCCCTTGTTCTATCCCTACAGTTCCCGGCGGAGAATCCCTTTCCGGGAGGCCTCACGCAGCCCTCCCTTCCCCAGCCATGCCCGGCTCACCCCCGCCGCGAATGGACGCGCCCAGCGCTGCCCTAGGGCGGGCCGAGTGTGGGCGGACCGTACCACTTCTACGACCGTGGGTGCGAGGGGCGGGCCGTACCACGAGCGGGCGGGAGGGGGGGGGCGCGGCCTGTGCGCGAGGAGCCGTGTGGCGGCGCGCGGGCTCTCGGTGTCTCCGGCCGGACCGGGCCCAGCGCAGCCCCAGCCCCGTCACGGGCCCCGCCGCCCGCCCGCGACCCCGCCCGACCCCGCCCGGCCCCCGGCCCGCTCAATGCCCAGGGTGAGGGGGCAACCGGGGGGCTGCGGGGGAAAGGGGGGAGCCTGGAGCCGCCGCCCCGGGAGCCGGGGAAGGGAGGGAATCACGGGTGGCGCTTGGCGTGTTTTGAGGGGATTCCCTGCTCGGGGGGGTGGCTGCCTGCTCTGGGGAGTCTCATTAGGCCCTTGTGGGTGGTTTGGAGGGGCTTTTGTGCTCCGAGGGTCTGTTTTGGAGGGTCTTGGGGGTGCAGAAGAGTGAGGCGCTGGTTTGGGGTGGTCTTGCTGGTCCRGGAGGCTTCCTCTGGGCTGAAGGGCTGCTTGGGGGGGGAATTGGGGGTCCACGAGGCTCTGTCTGTGCTGAGGGGCTGGTTCGGGGAGTCCTTCCTGTTCTGGAGGAAATTCCCGGCCTGTGGGGTTTGTTTGGGGGACCCTTTGGGGCTTTGAGKCCTCCCTGGGTGGGAGGAGGAGATTTGGGGCCAGCTCGTTGCCTGTGGGGTCCCTTGTGCCTGTGGGTGGGTTGGGTGAGGGTCCCCCTGGGGCTGGTGGGGGACAGTGGCCCTGACCTGCAGCATTGGGGTGTCCCTTCTATCTGYGGGGCTGTTTTGGGGCTTCTCCCTCACCTGGGGGGTGGTGGGGACTCAGTGCCCACCCCAGGGTTGTGTGGGTGCCCCCTCAGCTGGGGGGGGCTGCGAGGAGTGAACCCCAAGGGGGTGCTTTAGGGAAGGGAGTACCAGCCCCTCCTTGCACTCGGTTTTGGGGGGGTTGTTCAGGAAGGAAGAGCATTTCCTGTGGGRTTGAAGCAGTGGGAGGACAAGGAGGCTGCAGGAGGGTCGGTGTGAGGGAATGGGRGGTGTTGGTTGTACCTGGTTTGAGGGGTCACTTGGGGAGGGAGGTTTCAGGGGAGGAGTGTTACTGATTCCTGTGTGGATGGGGGACAAGCGTGAGAAAAGCTGGGTATTTTTCGAGGGAGAGAAAGCCTGGTCTGGAAGGGGTGAAGGATTTTTCTGTGCTCAGGGCTGGAAAATGGAGGGGAAAAGGCTGGAGGGGGTGACATTTCTCAGGCTGGACGGGGGCAGATGGAGCAGGAAAGGAAGGGTGTCCAGGATGTGGTGGTTTTCCTGGGGCTGGAGTGGGGGCAGGGCTGCGAACGCCGGGGCCGGTTTGTCTGGATAAAGGGCTGCCCTGTGGGGTTTGGGGCTGGAACAGGGGGGAGCCGATGGATTCTGGGACAAGCAACGCCTGAGGAAAGTCCTGGCGTGGCCCAGGGTGCTGCGAGTGACCCGCGGGAAGATCTGAGTCAGGGAGGGGTGGATTTATCGGGAATGTCTGCTCGGGGCGTGAGGAGGAGCTGAGCTTTGGGATTCGGGGATTCGGAGCACAGGTGAGGCTGTGGAAGGTGTTCCAGGCAGGAATGGTGCTGGAAGTGGCCTCCTCTCAGTCGCATGATGGTTCCTGGGTGTGATTAGTCACGATCTGCATTTTCTCCCGGGGCAGTCTGTTCTCGCTGGTTTCGGGGCGAGGAGGAGGAGGGCAGAAATTTGGCTTTGAAAGGCTCCTGTATAAATGGAAACTCGCCTCGAAACTCCCCGAACGAACCAGGCAGGGTCTGACTCAGAACTGCAGTTAGGATTTAAAGAAGGCAAAAAAAAAAAAAAAAAAAAAAGAGAGAAACCCACCACTAGCAGCAGCCAGAAAACTCTATCTCCTGATGACTCAACATGTAGAAATACTTGGATTTAATCAACTCAGCTGAAGATCAGTCGGAGTTAAGGTAGGAGTTTGGATGCACAGCCAGGAATGTGGCTCTTGCAGAAGGTCTAGTTGTGATTTTTTTTTTAGATACATCTCATAAACTTCAGTGAATGATTCCAGGCTTGATTCCCTGCAGAGATCCATCCTCCTCTTCCACACTGCAGTGCCCAAGCCTTTCCCTGTGTCAGGGCAGAGCTGAACTGTGCTCAGGGTGCTTCCTGGGCTCCTGCCTGGACTTTGCCCTGCTCTGGAATTCCTCTGTTACCTGCGGTGAGGCCTGGGAGGGAGAGCCGGGTGATTCATGGAGAGTGAATCCATGAGGAGGATGATCCACGGCTGGAAAAGGAGCTCTTGAGGTGTAGGGCGAGCAAGGGGCTTTTTGCAAGAGCATGAAGTGATGGGAAAAGRGGGAATGGCTTCTCACTGGCAGAGAGYGKKTTTAGATGGGATATTGGGAAGAAATCCTTCCCTGTGAAGGTGGTGAGGAGCTGGGATGGATTTCCCAGAGCAGCTGTGGCTGCCCCATCCCTGGAAGTGTCCAAGGCCAGGTTGGACGGGGCTTGGAGCAGCTTGGGATAGTGGAAGGTGTCCTGATCTTTAATGTCCCTTCCCACCTGAACCATTCTGGGATTGTGGGATTTTGCAGGTTGTGTATTTTGACAGTGGAGGGGGAAACATTGCCAGTGCTGTGTTCCTGCAGTGGCAGAGAGGAGCTCGGTGTTGTCTCGTGTCTCGGGATTAGTTTGACAGCTGGAGATTTAGAACAGCTCRGCGTAAACATTGGAAAACAGCCCTGGGTGGCTTGGAGGTTGCTCCTTTTGGTGCAGGTGAGCTGAGAGCTGGCACCTCCTCAGGCTGATGGGAATCACAAGAGTATAAAACACCTTTAGAGTGCCTTTGGCATCATCTCCTGGCTCRTTTTGCTGATTGTGAAGAGGTGAATGAGTCTAAAATCTCCTTTTTCAGCCCGAAGACTTGAGACTCCTCGCTTCTGGCTCCATCCGGGTCACTGTTACTTGTAGCTTTTTGTTGCCCCTTGTTTCTCGCTGTGCTGTGCTGCAAAGTTCAGTTCTCTCTGCTCTCTCCCCCTGCAAACCGAGCTGTGCCCGAAGAATGGGCCGTGGCCTGGAACAATTGGCACTTTGTGGCCGTGCAGTGACATTTATCAGTCAGCTCCAGGCTCGGTTGTCAGCCTGGCTTTAACTGCCTCGGGAGCAGGGAAGAGGAGCCAGCTCCACGCCGAGGCCTTTTCCCAGCAGAGGTGGGTGGCAAATTCAAGCAAGTGAGATGAGTAAGGTGCAGGTAATTCAACCCTGCAACTTCAGTGTTTCTGTGTGATTTGAAGTTGCTTTCAAGTCCTGCTTGACTTGTTAATGGGGTTTTGATATTTCATCTGAAAGTGTGAGAATCTTTGGTCTGAGTTTTTGGGGAGCTGCTGATCAGGCAGGGCCTTGTTTTCAAAGGCCTTAGACGACTCAACATTCTGATTTTCAGGAAGGAGTTATTGATGTCACAAACTCACAAACAATTTTCTAAAGTAACTTTTGATTTTACTCGAATATAATTCCGTGACTTAATAGTAGCTTAATTTTTCTTTTTTTTTTCTTAGCAGGGCCTTTTGGTTTTGACTTCAAACACTTTTAGCAACTTTGACTTCAAACACTTTTAGTGACTTTCAACTCTTTGGGCATGGAATGCAAATAACATTCAAATCTGTCCTCTGAAGGGTTTCTAAAAACTTAAGTGATGGGTGGGGAAGGTGTTTAAAAAAAATCCCTGTGTTAGAACAGCATTTTAACAGGTTCTGCTTCACAGGAGAGAGATGTGGAGCATAAAGCACCCATGATTACCCTCCCTGGAAGAATTAAGGCAGTATCCAATCACTTCCCAGTGTCCAGGATGAGAATTTCTGCATCCATGCCTATTCGGGGCTGGCAGCTCAACTTTCCCTGCTCTGCTCTGAGCTTTGTCCTCACCCCGAGCAGCTGACAATTGTCACCATTTCCTGAGGTGTCACTTTCGAGCCGAGCCTTCTTTCATCTGGAGGGGTTTTTTTGTTCTTGCTCGGGCAGATCCGTATCTGCTGCCTCGGCTTTGGTGCAAAAGGAAACGAGTGAGTCACCCCCAGAGCTTGTCAGCGAGCTGGGAGGGAACTGGGAGGGACTGGGAGGGAGCTGGGAGGGAGCTGCAGCCGCCCGCGGGGGTGGACAGGGTGGAACAGTGAAATTTTTGACCTCACCCCTCTCCAGGCACGTGTCGCTCTGAGCAGGCTCCCTTCAGAGACTGTTTCCAAGGATTTCATCCAGAAACATTTCGTTCCAGAGTTTTTCTCTCTCTGTGCTAGGAGAGGAGATTTGAGAAAAGAGGATTCTTTGCTTCTTGCTGTGTGTTTCCTCTGGAAATTTTGGAGGTCTCTGAATTCTTTCACTTGGAAATCACCTCGTGCTGCAGGCGAAACAGTTTGGCAGTGTAGGGATGCGGTGGGGGTCGCTTGGTGGGGCACTTTTAGGAAGGGGAAGTGGAGCCTGACGTGGGCAGAGTGTCAGGAAAAGCCTGGCCTGGCTGCAGTGGTGTCAGGATGGCAAATTCTGTGGGATCCAGTTGTGGTGCTGATTTCATGTGTGGAAATGCCAGACACAAGGATGAGGAAAAAAAGGAAAATTCAGCAGCTCATGACTTTTAACATTGAACGTGGATTCTCCCTTAGAGGAACAAAACTATTTGAGGTGGCTTCAGGCCTTCAGAACAGCCAAGTATCCTTTTAATCCCGAGTGACAAATTAGCAGGGAGTGCTGTGCATCCTGTGCCCTGGGGTGTTTGGAAAGGGGATCCCAGTGACCTTTCCAGGGGGATCCGTGTTTTGCAATCCCTGGAAGCTGCAGCTGTCCCGAGCTGTTTCTCTCTCYGTGTGGCTCAGGGACAGTTTTGGAGGGAGATGGTGAAACTGGGAATTCCTCACGGAGTCATTCCTTGTTTTGCATTTGCCCTGGACTGTGTTGGCTCAGTGCAGAGCCACWGGCCCTGCTGGAGTCTCCCGTTCAGGAATCAGTGCGACCACAGCCCCTGGGTTTGGATATCCTGGGTGTGTTGGCTTTGCACTTGGAGCCATCTCCAGTGAAGCCTCTGTCAAGCCAGGAATTCATGTCATTGATCTCTCTTGATTAGTTATTACCTTGATTTATTTATGCTGGTTAATGACTGCCCCTTGCTTAGGCTTCCAGCCTGTTCTGGCCCATTCATTGGATTTTGGAAGACATTCCTCAAATTGGCCTTGGATCAGGCTCTCCCTGGCTGGGAATGAGGGGAGCTCAATCCAGGTGGGATTTCCGTGTGAGTTCAGTTCAGACTTCCATTAATCCATCTGTGGTTGCAGAGCCTGGCCCAGCTCCCTCCACCTGGACAGGGAACACTTCGATTGGTGCCCATTCCCTGATAACACCATCAGGAGCTGCCTCCCAGGCACATCCTTGGATCCAGGAGTGTTTATTCCTGCTGTGCCTCTGCTTTTCCTCCTCCTCTCCTTCCTCCTGGAGCAGCACTTGGATGCCTCTGCTCCTTTTTCCAGGCCAGCCACGTCAAACGTTGTCATTTTTTGGTTCTTCTCCAGGTCCTATCTCGCTTTCTGAGTGTAAAAAGCTGAAGGTTAATTGGCTGAAAAATGATTCCTTGTTTTCTGCTTGTCCACAGACCTGGTTACAATTTGCTGTCTTCCGTTCTCTTGGGGTTTTGAAGTGCAAGTTTACTTTTAAAGAAATTTGAAAGTATTTATTTGGGGAAATCAGAAGTTGTAGACAATAGGGTTTGATTTTCTTAATTAGAAGCCTGATTTTTCCTTTTAAACTTTAGCTGAAAAGCCGTGGGAGGAGGGGATAAATGTTAATAACCCAACTTTTAAAATTAGACTTGTGTGCTACATAAACTCCTTACCCTTCTGGAAATAACTTTTCAGGCTTAAACACAGTGCTTTACATTTTTAATCACTCCTGAGCTATTAGCTAATTAAACGCTCCAGGAATATTCCTTTGGGGAAGGTGAGGTGGTGTCATTCCTGTTCTGCAGAGGAGCTGAGCCACTGGAAGAGGCTTGGCCAAGGTCACCACTGGAGTTGGTGACTCCTTGGGACACATGGAGATGACATATTCCATTTCTTAAGGACTCGGGAAATTGTTTGTACAACTGCCTTTTGAAATAATTGGGTTGGAATTCCCTTCTTTGATYTGCTTGGGAGGGAATTGCGTCCAAAATGACCCTGATTTGATACAAAAACAGCTCTGGGTGAGGCTCTTCCAACCCAAGTCTTGGTGCTGAGGAGAAAATGTGGGAATGGAGGTTCTCCTTGCCCCTCCTTTTGCCATTAAATTATTTATAAAAACCTTTTTATTATCCTTCGGAGAAGTGGCCGGATTAAGTTCTAATTGAGCTTTCACCTCTCTAATTTTCCATGATCTATGAGGGAGTCGTGACAAATGTGCAGGGATTGGGAAGTGTGATGTGTTTAGAGGAGACTCTTCCATCTGGGCTGAGACTCGATCCTGTGGCCATCACAGGGATAAAACATTCCAGGATTCATTGTGGAAATTTGTATTTCAGTCACTCAGAGCAGGAGCTGCGTTAAGGTCGGGGGAGGTGATTGAAAACATCTTTTTTCTTGCCTCTGGCAGTAATTAATACATTTTTTGGCACTGCAAGCTGCACTTTGAGGGAATAATTGCTGTTCTTTGGGTGATTTCTGACTCGATGTCAGTGAAAAAGGTAATTTTATAGTACTTCATTTGCCTATTTGAAAGTGAGAATCTCATTAAAACGCGGAGCGCTCCAGAAGTTTGGGATGTGAACTCCAGGGGTGTGTTTTTCCCTAATGATCCCCCCTTGAGGGTGCCACGTTGACCTTTCCACTCCACTTGCAGGTTTGTGACTTCTGGCTGCGAGTTGGGATTTTATCCATCTGATTTAAACCTTTTTTCCCCTTAAAAAGGAAGCGTCAGCAGCGATTCCTTGGTTCATTATTTTTAAAAGCAGTGGAAAGCCACGTTGATAATTTAATATTTCAGTCTTGATTTGAGGTACTTTGGGATAAGTCCATTTTCATCCCCCTACATTTCATGGTTACAATGACTTTGTTCCATCCTTTATTGCCTTTGAAACATTTTTATTTTGAATCCTGGCTCTTCAGACTGGGAGCTGTGACTGCCTTTAATGCCCAGGCCTGTAAATAGAGATAAGACTGCGAATAACTAAAAGTTATTATGGTTATAACTGAAATAATTGAGAATAACTAAAAGTTATTGCTGCTAAATGACCATTTGATGGATTTCTGGGGGATATTTCCTTACTGCTGGTGGGAGTTGGGTGAAATTTATCTGCTAGCAAGAGCTCAAACACATGAAAAATTGATTATACTCTTATTATTTTATTTATTACACTCTTAGTTCTGCTCCTGCTGCTGGTTCTGTTCAGAAAATAGAGGCACACCAGTGCTATTTTTTATATATTTGGGCTCAAGCCAGGCAGGTGGGGCTGTACCCATGACATTTTCAAGTGTGTGCTTGGCTTTGTGCTGTTTTCTGTTATTGCAGGACACCTGGTTGGGAGGGAACACAGAAAAATCTCCTTGTTCTTGGTGCTGCTGCCCGGCTCCGGGAACAAATCCTGAAAGAATATTCCCACTATTTGGGTTTAGGGCTATCAATGCTTTTATTTGTTTGGTTTTTTTCACTGTTGGGTCTTCATTTGAGTTTCTCCGGGCGGGTCGATACTCGGTGTCGGTGCAGACAGAAACAACCAACGCTTTTCCCACTGTTTTTCCCTCATTCCAGGTGTTCTGTTGGAGGATACTTGGCACATTTATGGCGATTCTGAGCGTCAGGGCAGACTTCTGCCAGGCCCAGCACAGCACCCTGGCTGCCAAGTGAGCTGAGGGGCTCCCAAGTGAGCTGAGGGGCTCCCACGCGTGCCACAATTCCCTTTGCCTTCAAGACTCCGGGACACAGCAGGACACAAATATATGGGATATCTCCTGCCCCTTGGAAGCATATTCCTGGTAGTGACTCTGGCAGAACTCAGCGTCAGGAAAACCAAGTGGAGACAAACCCTGCCCTTACTTTTTTTGCCTCACCAGTGCCTAAATGTAGAACAGGCTGCCTAGGCTTGCATGCAGTCGGAATTTCGGGAGTCTGAAGGATACCACCCGCAGGAATTGAGGCCCGAGCGGATTGGGAAGCAAACCTGCTTTTCCACAAGCAAAATCCATAAGGAACAAACACGTCAAAGCAAGCTCTGATCGATCCCAGGCGTATTAGTGGTCTTTTTGATGTTTTCTGCTGTGAAACGTTTCCAAGGTCATTGATTTTTTTTTTTTTTTAATTTTTATTTTTTTCCCATTTTTTTGGCCCCTCCCACCTTTTCTTTGCCATTATGAACCGTCCAGCCCCCGTGGAAATCACCTACGAGAATCTGCGTTTCCTGATCACTCACAACCCGACCAATGCAACCCTCAGCAAGTTCATCGAGGTAAGGAGGCCAAAAAAAAGTCCCAAATCCCTCAGAATTCCTGCTCGGGTGCTGAGCAGTCCTTCCTCACCTCTGGTGCTCAGGGCTTTGGCTGTTACCTGAAATTCCAGGGGGTTTTGTCTTTATTTTATTATTCCCATTCTTTTCACAGTTTGAAAAGAGAATCCACTGATGATTTTTCTTGGCTTGGATGAGCTTCCATTTGGAATACAAAATCACACCCCCCCCTTGGCATCAGGGATGTCATTCCTTGGACAAGATAATGGCCTCAAACTGAAAAAAGGGAAATCTAGGTTAAATATACAGGAAATTCCTCCCTCTGAGGGTGGGGAGGGGCTGGGATGGATTTCCCAGAGAAGCTGTGGCTGCCCCATCCCTGGAAGTGTCCAAGGCCAGGCTGGAGCAACCTGAGATAGTGGAAGGTGTCCCTGGAACTGGATGGGCTCTTAAGTTCCCTTCCCACCCAAACCATTCCATGATTCTGTTGTTCTTGTCCTGATTTTTGAATATTCTGTGTTTCCAAATGTTCTTTTTCCCTCAGTAATGCACTGCCTTTGATAAATCATCCTATTGCTGCCCTGCTGCTTTTAAAGAAGTAGTTAACAGAACTGGAACTGGTTGCTGAGCTTCCCCCTCCCTCAGAGGGCTAAGTACAGTACTCAAACTGAAGTCTCACTTCACAGGATGAGTTATCCAACTGCCCTGTCAATCCCAGAACTGTCAGGGATTCCGGGAGCCGGAATCGATCCGTGCAAAGCGACCTCTGCCCGGGTCACCCCGCAGGAGGAGCCGAGTGCTGTGGGTCCTGCTGTGACTGACAGTGACACCTTAACTCCTGCAAAACTCCATTTCCTGGGCAGGTAGCAGATGGCATCAGCAGAGGAGCAGCAGCACCGTGGATTTCACATCCTGCTTTGCTTCAAACCTGCTCTATCTCTGTGCCCTTCTGTCTCCTCTCAACTTTTATCTGGTGTGTGCAGGACTTTGTCACTCCAGAGGGCTCCTGTCATCTCGCGCTGGTGTCTGACTTCCCTTCACGTGGATCTGCTCAGATATCACTGCTTCATTTTCTCTGAAAGCCACATCCTTTTGTCTTTATTTTTCCCTCCATTATTGAGAATTTTCTTCCTTTTTCAGCAGCCTCGACTCTGGAATAGATATTCCTGCTYGTTGTGAGGTGCAATAATGATTCAGCCCAAACAGGAGAGGAAATTCTGCTGCTTGTCTCAACCTTCCAAGTGAACTGGAACAGCTTTTGTTTGATCCTCTGCTTCTTTATCTGGCACCAAGTGCTACTTATAGTGCATTACCAGGAAGCTGGAATATGGTGGGGTGTGTGTTCTGTTCCTCCCTGCCTCCAAATGTCAACACTGGCTGGAGCAAACAGTCCCAGGCTTCTATTTAAAGAGGAGAAGAAGCTGCTTGGAGGATATGAGCAGCTATTTTAACTCTGCTCTTAGAAATGCAATTTTTTCCCCCTCAGAGACGTTTCTCTTTTGTCCTGTGGCTTGTAACTTGTCCTGGCAAACTTTATCCCTTGCTCCTTCCTTGGGCAGTCACCTTGGCTCCCTGACTCTGGGTGAAATGTGGAGTTTTACAGCTGATAAAAAGGTTTTATAATTCCTCAGTGCTCACGTGTTTTCCTTTCTCTTCAAGGAGCTGAAGAAGTACGGGGTGACAACCTTGGTGCGAGTTTGTGATGCCACCTATGACAAAGCTCCAATTGAAAAAGAAGGAATCCAGGTTCTAGTGAGTTGCCTTTAAAACTGTCTAAAAATGGGAATTTTCATGTCTGGAAATGGTGGGGATCTCTCCATGTTTTGGGGCAAGAGCTTGGGGCTGGTCCAGCTTGGCCCAAAGTAAAGTGATCYTCACTGTCAGCTGAAGGTGGGTTTGAGGAACTCACTGGACTTTTGACTATTTCTGGGTTTGTTGAGATACTTTGTTTGCTTTTTAGTGATTAGTTTGATAATACCTAGTGTTCAACCCTGTGGCTGAAGCTTGGTTTGGTCCTTGTCTCTGGATACAGCATTTTTTGGCTTAACTGTTGGTTTTTTCAGGATGTGGATAAAATTCCCTTTTCTTGCTCTTAAGAAAGTGCCACTTTGAGCCTGTAGGTGACACATTGGCACAGATTTCTGTGGAATGGCTGTAGCAGGACAGAGTCATGGAATCCTGGAATGGTTTGGGTTGGAAGAGACCTTAAAACTTATCCCATCCCACCCCTGCCATGGGCAGGGACACCTTCCACTATCCCAGGTTGCTCCAAGCCCCATCCAACCTGGCCTTGGACGCTTCCAGGGATGGGGCAGCCACAGCTTCTCTGGGAAATCCATCCCATCCCCTCCCCACCCTCTCAGGGAACAATTCCTTCCCAATATCCCATCCAACCCTGCCCTCCTGACCTCTGACTGGAGCTTCCCAGTTCAGCAGGTGGAATTCCTTCCGTGCTGAATCACAGCTGCCCTTGTGCAATGGTGTCTGACTGCCTGGGCTGGCTGTTCAGGGCAGGTTTTTTTAAGAGGTGTGTGCTCACCCTGAGCTTGCAGGCTGTGTTTTTCCAGGCAATACTTGGGAATTATTAAAGGGTGCCTGATATAATCAGTTTATTTTACTGGAGTGAGTAACCCTCTGTGTCGTGAGGGCAGAAATTGCACCTTGGTGCTGCAGCTTTCCACTGCCTCTTGCTTTTCATGGCTCAGCCAGAGGAAAACTCCCGCAGTTTTCCATCAGGAGAACTCCTATCCTGGCATATCAGTGAAAACTCCACGTCCAGGTCAGTCAGGTTTCTTGGCTTTCAGCCCTCCCAAGCTTTTATTGCAGTTCCAGGCAGCCACRTGGGCCTCAGTGTTGTTGGAAAAGCCAGTCCTTGCAGGGCTGCCCTCTGGAACTGCATTTTTCCTCCTTCCAGAGCTGCCTGGGCCTCGGCCATGGCAGTGTTTATAGTGAAACCTCTCCCTGGGACACTCCTCAGGCTGCCAGAGGCTGGAAGGATTCAACTTGTGCTGTAGAATCCCTCTGAGCCCTCAGTTAAGCTGGGGCTTGGGAGAATATTCCTGTGCCAGAGGGGAGATTCTTCCCAGGGCAGCACTGCTGGTGTCCGGCCCTCTGAGCTGGGATGCAATTCCCACCTTTTCCAGCCCGTGCAGGAGCTGAGCAGTGCTCTGGAGCCTCTGTTGCTAAAATAGCTCAGGCTTTTGGTTCTCAGGAAATCTGAAAACCTCAGCGTTGCTTGGGTTTGAACTGAAAGCACCTCTTTGAGGAAGCTTTGCTGAAAAACTGGAAATGGGGTTTCCTGCAGCTCTGTTTTGGTGTGGAGCCTCTCACTTTGAGCAGCACATGGAGACAATCTCCTGTCTGAGCACATTTCCCTCGGCCTGGCTGCTCCAGGAGGGACACAAATCCAGCAGGCACCTGCCAAGGGTGCCAGGGAGCAGGAGGTGACAGGGAAGGCCCCTGCTGATGTCACCACTGATCCTGATCATCCCAGTCACGAGGCTGCCTCAGTAATTCGCTGTTGCTGCAGCGTTTGGCGTGAGCTTAACAACTCCCTGACACGAGCACCTCCTGGAGAGCTGCTCTTCCCCAGGAATTCCTGCTTTTTTYCCAGGCACGGTCCCCGTCGCCGCTCAGAAATGGGATTGAATTACCCCTGGCTGAGCAAATCACACCTCTCTGTTTAAAGCTAATATTGGCCTGCAAAAATAACATTAAAGATTAAAAACACAGCCTGGGGGAGATTAGTGCCTGTTTTAGCACTGGTTTGGTGCCTGTTTTAGCACTGCTGAGGGCAAAATCTTGGTGAAACCCCTGGAAATGGGAGCGTTTTGGCAAAGCTGGCACTGGAGCACGGGCGGAACGTGGCAGCTCCAGAGCTTTTTCCAGATGGCACAGTGAGAAAGCAGGGAATGAGCTGTTCCAGGGTGCAGTAGTACTATTGCCTGCACGTGTTCCACCAGCAGGGCTGAGATCCAGGAGGTGGGGATGGATTTAGTTCCTGTGGGCTGGGTTGTGTTCGTGTGGCAGGGCTTGGAACACAAATGTGACGGCAGGAAAACTGGGAGGGTTTTTCCTGGGAGTATTTTTACACTTTTTGGCAAGCAGAGAGGTTGGGGTGGCTATGTTCAGCTTCAGGATCCAAGGCATATTTCCTTGTTCTCTTCCTCTTAGCCCCTGATTTATTGGATCAGAGTTTCTTTATCCTCTGTGCCCCTCAACAGCCACCACCTGAATGCCACAGGCAGCTGGGAGTGTCCCTGTTGGAGGTGGGAATTCACTGCCGTGGGATCCCAGGGCTCATCCTGCACAGATTGAGGCACTCCTGGCAGTTCCTCATTCTAGTGTTTTGGAAGAAAAGGTTCTATGTCACCTCAAAGTTCTGATTTTTGGCCACCTGAGTCCTGCCCTGCCAGCCCAGGGGGTGACACAGCCCTCAAACAATCCAGCCAGCACCRTAGGATTGAGTGGAAAATCCCATAAAAACCTTTTATTAGAAAGAACAAGTTTTATTTGGTGATCTTATTCCTGTAGCCTTTTACTTTGCTCTGTTATCCCAGATATTTTTAATTTTCCAAGTACTTTAAAGGAGGAGTTCTGTGCACTCTTCAGACTCGGCGAATTAATCACATCTGAAGTTATTTCAGTATTTTTGGGTTTGTAATTCTCACACTCATTTCCACCTTGCAGCTCTGAGTGCCAGCACATTTCTGAGCCATGTTTGCTCTTCAGGAAGTGTTGGAGCAGCAAGAAGTGCAGCTCAAAATGAAAACCCTGGTGGTTTTCAGCAGTGGTTGTGCTCGTTCGCTGTTCCTGTGTGCTGCTTTCGGGTTTCAGAGCAGATTATTTCATCAGAACCTGTTCTTAAAGCTCTCCCTGAAAGGCTTGGATGTGGCTGAGGAGGGAAGAGGGCTCCTCTCAAAGCAATTTCTTTCCCTTTGGAGAGCTTGTGGAATAATGCAGGACTCTGGCTGGGAGTTATTCTTGTAAAATACATCACAATCATCTACAGAAAAGTGCTAAATAACTACAAAATACTATTTTTTTTCCCTTGCTTTTTCTCCAGCGCTCCCTGTGTCCAAGAAAATTATAAAGTGTGGGATGCTGTGCTCGGGCCTGACATGAAGGATGTGTAGCACAACTTCCAGGGAGTTGTGTGGCCTCTGAAAAATGGGAAGCTGCTGCCATGTCACTTTGATTATTGCTATTAAATTTGGCCTAGATTTAATGCTGGCTGTCCCTTCAACAGCAAAAACGTGACTTTTTGCCACTGTCTGAGCACCTTGAATGTGTTTTCTCCACTTGGAAATCTCCAGGTCATTGGTGACTCCCTGACTGGATTCCTGGCGGCTGGAGAAGCTGCTCCGTTGGAGTTAGGAATTGTTGGGAASAGCTTCTCCTGAAGCACAAATAGGATTTTACAAGGTTGCCACAACCACGGGCTGAAGTCTACAGAGCTCTCCTCTCTCCCGTGTTTGTTTGAAAATGCCTATTGATTTTCACACATTTTTAATAAAATGGCATTTCAAAGGCAGCAATTTTTCTAAAAATCCTCTGCTGCAGAGGAGTTCATGTGGGGCTTTATTGAGAAGTGCAATTAAATGCTTGTTAAACATTTAATGTTGCATTATGGCATCGACCTGCAAACTCCAGAAACACCCCCAAGAAATGTGTTTATTATTGATTCCACACCGAACCCGGGGTTGGAGGTTGTGGATCTCGATCCCTGTGGCTCATGGAATTTTTTTCCTTTCCCAGGACTGGCCCTTTGATGATGGGGCACCACCCCCCAGTCAGATCGTGGAGGACTGGTTGAACCTTTTGAAAACCAAATTTCGGGAGGAGCCTGGATGCTGTGTGGCTGTTCACTGCGTGGCAGGCTTGGGGAGGTCAGTGTTCTGCTCTCTTGGCTTTACATTCAATTAAAACTTCATTTATTTGGCAGGCAGGTGTTTAACAAGTACCAATTGCTCTGTTTTCTCCTAACTGTTTAAACCAACAGCATCAAATTGGTGTCATAAAAGCAACAGAGGCTCAGTGCAGCTTAAAAATATTCAATCATTTCCTGACTCTGATCAAAAACCTTGCAGAGATGGTTCAGAAGCCTCCTGTCAATCATGGATTCATTCATTTAAAAGTATTTGTGCCACAACAATCGACACTTCTGTGCTGCTTCACACRTGCACTGCACAATTGTTTATGGTGTTTTTCTTTTTTAATTTCCTTCTGTTTTCCCACTGATAAACTCTCAAGCACGTGGCAATTAAAAAAAAGCCATTGAGAAGCACCTCTTTAATTACTTTCTTACTCTCCAGTGGCTTCACTTCAGTTTGGAGGAGTCAGCCTGGGCTTTCTTGCTCACTGATGTCTCCTCACCGCTCCCAACACAACTTCGGGGAAGAACCTGCAAGAACCTTGCAGGAAGAAAATGCTCCTGTTCCCAAATGTCAGCCCTGGATGTTGTGTTTATCCTATGGGCTGGGAAGAAATGGGATTGAAGCGTTGGTGTTGTTCCAGTGTTCATATTTGAGGATATCAAGGAATGCAAAAGAAAGATTAAAGAATTCAAGCGGGCCCAGAGTGGGGAGTGCATCAAGGACTTAAATTTCCACCTCTGGAAGAGGAGAGAGGGGGGGGATAAAGAGCCAGAGGGAGAAATGGCCAATATTTAAAGGCACAAGAGCCAAACCCCAAGGCCATTAAGGTTTGTTTATCCATTTGAGCTCTATTTTTAGCCAAGGAACATCTTCAGGAAGGTGAACACGTGGAACTCGAGTGGTTTCCAGCTCTCCTGTCCTTGCATAAGAGCAGAGCAAAGGGGACCAGAAACTTCTCCTTTTTCCCAAATCCATCTGCTCTTTCCACAGTGCCCTTTTCCTGCTGCTCCAGGCACAGGGAAAAGCAGGAGCTGCACAGATCCCGTGTTAATCTGGAAAATTGCCTACCTGGAGTGGGGAATTGAGCTCCTGGAGACAATTGTTCTTGAAATTTGGAGTTCCAAGTTGTTTCTTTTGGAGAGTGAATAATTGTGTTGCAGCAGTTGCAGGGGGATGGTGGGAGTCGTTTCTCCTGAATTTTATTGGTTTTTTAGCCACAGGAATTGTCCAGTTCCTGGCACCTCTTTAATCCTTCCCTCTTAGAGGTGCCTGTGGGTGTTCAGTGGGGTGAACATCAAGARAAAATCAGTGTTCTGCTTGTTGAAAAGCCACTTTTTTTACACTTAACTGACTTCCAAAACAGATTCCAAAGCAGAAAATCCTACTTATTGTCCCTGTTCCTTTACAGAATGCAGTTAAAAAAATAAATAGACAAATATATAAAGTCATGTGTTCAGTGCTTTATAGATCTGTGTCTCTACAGCTCAATCCACAGTGTCAAATGCATTCAGGAGGTGCTACAAAGTAGAAAATTAGGTTATAGTGAAATAAAAAAGCATAAAAATCCAGAATTATCACCTCGTGCCCCAAACACTAAAGAGCTGCTATTGATTTTTATTTCCTTTGGAAGCAGAACTGCCTTCCAAAAGTCGTTTTACATCAGGTACTCAGCAGGCAAATGCCTTTCTGTAGGTGATGCTCCAAGAGAAAACACTTCAGCCGTTTGTTTGGAGAGGAATTTGATGAATTTTGAAGGATCCAATTTATTGTTTCTGTAGCTCTTCCTTAAATATTGATTTCTCCTCCAGGGCTCCTGTTCTGGTTGCACTTGCTCTCATTGAATGTGGAATGAAGTATGAGGATGCAGTTCAGTTTATAAGGCAGTAAGTTCAACTTCCCCTTTTCCCAGAAATCTTTCATTCCGTGGGTTCCACCAGCCTGAGCCACCAGCAGAGCTTGTTAAGGGGGAGTGATTTGGGGTTTAGGGCCTTCATCCTAAAATAATGGCACAGCTTCGCCATAAATCTGAGCCTTGTGCCCTTCCCTCTCCTCAGAGATGAGGAGTAACAGCTGATCTTTCACTCTCTCTTTAAAATCTGGGTTTATATGTTAAGAAAAGCTCAAATATTTTGATTTTTTGGAGGGTAAAAACATCTAGGATGGGGTTTTAAAAATTCCTCTTAATTAATAAAAAATCAATTCTGCTGAGGTTGGGGCAGCAAATGGACCAGCTGAGCACCCCTGGGGGTTCAGGGATAACATCCCTGAAATGAGGCTCAGCAGGTGAGGTCTGTGTGCAGTGAGCTTTGCCACGGAGCAATTCCCCCTTTGATGGCTTCCCAGGGCCTCCAGTTRTCTCTGATTTGGCTGAATTTTTGCCCTTTTTTTGAAATTCCTTTTGTCTCCTCCTGGGTGTTTTTGACACCACGAAGGTTTTGTTGTGGGCGCCTCTTATCTCTTTGTCTCTGAACGTCAAGGTCCCCCCTGAGCTGATAAGCAGCACCTGCATGTGCAGGGGAGGGTGACCTTGGTGTTGTTCCATAACTAACACGGAAAGCAACTCCCACTCCATGGAAAAACGCTGGAATTGGCTGGATTTTTGTTAYAACATCAACCTGGAGCTGCCAAACTCGTGCTGACTCCCTCGGAGCKGCGCTGGCCGCGAATTCCAACCAAACGCTGCTTTTTCCACCTAAAAAAACCCWTTAAAACAACAACTCATCCACCTGAGGGGGGCCTGAATCCTTTTTTCCCGTTGATCTCCACCTTCCTTCTGTTTGTTTTAGGAAAAGGAGGGGAGCTTTCAATTCCAAACAGCTGCTTTATCTGGAGAAATACCGCCCGAAGATGCGATTGCGCTTCAAGGAYGCCAACGGTCACTGCTGCGTTCAATAAAACCCCAAATGATCCCAAAAAAAAAAAACGAAGGCACAAGTGAGCAGGGCTGTTCTCTCTGGACTCTTGGCACCTGGAAATGTGAATCTGGAATCAAAAAAAAAAAAAAAAAACAACCACAACATAAAAAAAACACGATGTCAGCAAATTGAGTGGAGGAGTCGCTCGGCTCCTGCGAGCTCTGTCCTAAGGGTGATGATGATTGAGAGAGAGAGAGAGAGAGAGAAAAAAAATTTAAAAAAAGATAATAATAAAAAAAACCCAACCCCAATTAAGAGAAACATTTCAGTGAAGGATTGTTTTCTCCTTAAGCTGCAGTTGGAACATCTGCAAGGAGAAAAGCAGTTTCTGAACCCTCTGTATTTTTAACTTTTTAAGAAAAGAAATAAAGTAAACTTTATGTCTAAGGAAAACCAGCAGAGCATTGGCTTGTGCAGAAACTTTTCTTGATTTTTTTTTTTTTTTTTTTTTTTTTTGGGGAAAGCACCCCCCAGTCAGGGCCTGGGACACGAATTCCTCTTTTCAATTCTTCTAAATGGAGTTGCCTTTTTGGTTTTAACCTTGCTGGGCCCTGGCAGAGACACGAGGAGGAGCCTTTGTTGCTGGCTGGGAACAGTCTGACAGCCTTAAGCCCATTTGGGGCACATCCCAGGGATTGGGTGATGTCTGTGGTGTGTTTTCCATGGAATTCCGACTCCTGGGGGGCTTTAACAGAAACCTCACTGCCTAAAACCTCTGGTGAATCTGCTAAAGACCTTTTCTGAGTGCTGGGAGAGTGTGTGTGTGTGATTGTCTGTGTGTGTCARTCTGATTTTTTCCAAAGAATTTGGCTGAAATGTTAATTATTCTTTCTGTTGCTAGACAGAAAACCCATCCTGGCACAAGACTGATGTTCCAAAGTGTCCTGGGTGAGCAAGGGGCGATTCAGACAAGGACTTAAAATTCATTTCTCTGTCATAAAGAAGATGAAAAGGCTTTTTTTCCTTTTTTTTTTTGCTGCTGTCCACATTCTCTGCCTTGCTGAGCACAGGAAATCAGGACTGGGGGGAGGCTCTGCTCGTCCCAGGTGTGAGGTGAAGATGAGGCCATGCCTGAGGGGGGAGGATTTTCCCATGCCCAGTCCACTTCAACCACTGATTGCCTTGTTCTTTTTCAGTTGGGAGGGAGAATCTCTAATTACACCCCCAAATCCTCTCATCCTTCAGTAGCAAACCCTRAAAACTCTGATTTTTAGAGACCTCCTTTTTGTGGTGCTGCCAGGGGACGAATCAAGTGATTTTAGGAGCAATTTTGGCCAGGCTGCTTCCACCAAGCACACTTTTGTAGCGCCCTTGTCCTGGATATTCTCCCATGATATCCAGCCTTGGAATGCTTTGGGATCTGGGTTTAGGGCCCTGCTCCCTTGGGATGTTGCTCTGTACCTGCAGCAGGCGTGGCCTCGCACCCATCCCTTCCCAACCCTCCCATTCCCAGGAGTTCTCCCTTTTCCTGCTTTTAGCCTGAGCTGCACATGGAATGGACTTTTAGGATTCCCACCCTGGGCGAGGTTTATAAATCCAAGCAGGAAATGTTGGTGCTTGTGAAGCCCCTCAGGTGAGGTCCAGGGCCAGAAATCCCCCAAATCCCAGAGTGTCCCTGCCTCCAGGTGTGTGTTTGTGCTGAATTCCTCCCTCCCTGTGCCCCGTGGAATATTCCCGAGTCCCTCCACGGATAAAGGAGCTGTGGGAAGTGTTTGTGGTGTGGATGCTGCTCTGGGGAATGTCTGAGCCGGGCTGGGAGGGAAATGGTGCTGAAATCACCTCGTTCTGGCCTTTCCCTTCCCCTCCCACACTCCAAACCTGATGTTCTACCTTTCCTCGAATGAAAATGGATGTTTTCAGTGGCAGGAATCCTGGTGGAAGCCAATCTGACAAATGCTGGGAGTCAGATTGGAGGGGAAGGTGCTGAGCTGGATGAAACCCCAAACCCTCCTGAAGAACAATAAAACAGATTTTACCTGCTCTCTGTAGAACTTTGCCTTCTTCCTCCCTCGTTCCCCTCTTGATTTATACTGTGCTAATTAGCATTTCCTACAACTCTGCAGCCTTAATTGGAGGGGACACAAGTGCAGATTGTCCCAGTGTCCCCTGGATTTGGGGTCTGGCCCCGTGACCCTCCTGTCCCCCAGGCACAGCCATAAAGTTCTTGCAGTAAAATCTCTTCCCTCTGCCTCCTGCTGCACTTTATTGCAGCTCATTCATGCTAAATAATCACCTTTAATTGGGTTAAATCAGCTTTAATCCGAGGGCACAACTTTGTGCTCCCTGCCTTGGAATTGCTGGTGGGAAAAGCCGATTCTGAGAGGGAAAACGGGATCAGTTCTCTTCCTTTCAAACGAGCTGTTTAAAAGGGAAAATAAAAGTCTAAACTTACCTGGAAACAAACCAAACAACAGCTCTGAGCTTTCCCAAGGGCTCTTGCCAAAACTTCCTGGACAAGACTCAACCAGCACCTGAATGGGGAGATTTTGGGGTGACAACAGGGGAATTTTGGGGTCCTGGATCCCAATCCTTTCCYGTTCCTTAGCCCTGGAATGCTGTTGATCTGGATCATTTATTTCACTAATTTAAGGTGCTGTTTTCTGGGGTTTCCGCAGATAAGGATCAGCTTGGCTCTGCTGCCGCCAGAGAAATCTCTTCCTTGCGGGAGGGTGTCGTGTTTCCAATATTTATCAGATTTTTCCCACTCCCAGAACAGATTTTTATTCCCTGTTGGCTGGGAGAGAATAAAACCCCTTGGATGGGAGACAGGCAGCAGTGRCTGGGAACTTCCACCTCCTCTTTTTTAGCTGTTTTGGGGTTTTTTTCCAACACCAAACTCTGCTTTTGTTTGGTTTCTTTCACTTTCTACCTTTCTGTCGCCGCGCCCAAAATTGAAATATCTCCCTAATTAAAGGCCACGCAGGATAAAAACCAGCAGGGCCTTAATTGGGGCTGAGATATTCCTGGGTGATAGGAGTCACTCGTTCCTCCTCTTCATTCTTTTCCACTAAAATCCAGGCAGCTGCAGCTCCTGATGCTATAATTGGAGATAACTCTTAATCACAGCCATATTTATATCCCTTAAAATGCTGCTTTTGGAGCAATTAGGGATGATGAGCAGAGTGGAGTGACTGTGCATGGGGAAGGAAGCTGCAGGGATCGTGGCTGGTGCTTTGGAGAATTCCAAACTGGCTTGGGTTGCTCTTATCCCAGGGGCAGGGACATTTTCCRCTATCCCAGGTTGCTCCAAGCCCTCCCTCGGGCACTTCCAGGGATGGGGCAGCCCCAGCCCAGCCTCCTCACCCTCCCAGGATGTTTTAAAATAAAAGATTATAAATGATTTACCTTCRTTTTAACACCCCCAGCCCAGCTCTGGAGGAAGTTACTCCTGTAGTGGATGATTCCCACGTTCATCTCGGTGTCCTGGGAAAAGTGGGAATTTGKGGGGGGGCCACGAATGATCCTGTGGCTCCTCAGAGTGGAGCTGTTGGAGAATCCTGCCTGGAAGTGGATTGCTGCCTCCKGAAATCCCAAGGGATGGCACAGGTAACGTTTCCACGGGTGGATCCCAGAACYCCTTTCCCTTCAGGCTGTCCAGGGGGGATTTAAACTGAAATATTCCTGCAAAACCCAAACTCTGCCATGGATTGAGATCTTGGGCCCTTCCCTTGTTGTGTTTCACTGAATTGAACATCCTAAATCCATGAAGTGACATTTTAACTCTTTTTCGTGCCATGTCCAGTCTGGATCCTGCTGCTGCTGACCCTGGGGGACATCAACAGGAAAATTCATGAAATTTTGGGAGTTGTTGGTTTCCCTTCCCAGGCTCTTCCCTTTGGAATGTGGAGCAGTGCCAGGGTGTGGTTGGTACCAGGTACTTTTTGGGGTGAGCAGCCAGGACTTTGTGTCTTGGAGCAGCTCTGGGGGAATGTGGGAAGATTCTTTCTTTATTCCTTCTTTATTCTTTCTTTATTCTTTCTTTATTCTTTCTTTCTTCTTTCTTTCTTCTTTCTTTATTCTTTCTTTATTCTTTCTTTATTCTTTCTTTATTCTTTCTTTATTCTTTCTTTATTCTTTCTTTATTCCAGCTGGAGGGGAGCTGGGATTTGAGGTGCCTCTGCCCTCTCCTACAGGGCTGAACTCTGGAGGTGGAGAGGGACAAGGGGAGCCAGCACGGAGGAAAATCCCTGATCCAAGCCTGGGGATGGATTGGAAGAGCTGGAGCAAGGGAAATCAGGTAGGAAATCACTTCTGTGGCCAAGGAGGGAAACCAAAAGCAGTGAATGATCCCTTTAGGGATGGACAAAGTCAATGGAGGGAGGGAATGTGGTCCCAGGATGTGGGACATCCAGAGAGGGTTTGGAACACTCTCCGGAGAGAGGGAATTTGGTCCCAGGATGTGGAACACCCTCTGTGTTCCCTAAAGCCACTTTTCCAGGCAGCAGGGAGTCGCTGCTGCCTGGAATCCTTCCCTGGGAGGATTCCCTCCCTGCCAGCACCCTGGGGGGAAGCACGTGCCGGGATCCCGAGGCTGGGATGTTGTGGAAGCCTCCGGCAGGGCCGGCGCTCCCGACATCTGGAGTGTTTTCAGGGAATGTGGAGCCCAGCAGGAATCCCTGGCCTCAAAAACCCCCGGAAAACCCTTGGGCTGTGGGGCTGGGACCTTCCTGGGCTCCTGCTTGGGGGCTGTTTTCCTCCTGCTTTTCCGAGGGCTCCGACGGGATCGATGCTTTCCCACGGAACGCTTCAATCCCGGAATTTCAGTGCCTGGCAGGGAGGGGAGGGAGCAGCTGCTCTGCTGGGAGATCACTGGGAATGAGGCAGGGAGTGAGTCAGTGGCTGTCCTGCCATCCCKTCAGGCTCAGGGGAGAGAAAATGTGGATTTGATGGATCCCTGGGGATGGAGGGTGTTGTACCCAGGAGACCTGGCTGGAGCAGCTCCTGGTGGGGATGGGCCGTGGATTCCTGCCCTTCCCTCCTCCCTGGGCAGCAAGGACAAGATCAGAGAATCCCATTAGGATTGGAAAAGACCTCAAAGGACATCGAGCCCAGCCTTTGACTGATCCATGGGATCTCGTCGACCACGTCCAGCCGTGCCTGAGACTCCTCCAGGGAATGTGACTCCACCACTCCCGATTCCTGACAGCCCCTCAGGAAGAGGGGAGGATGGAGGGGGTGGAGGGGAACAAAATATTGCCAGGGAAAAATCCGGAGGAAGAAGTGCCTCGTGCACAGCCTGGTGCAAATCCCAACCTTCCCAAGTGCTCCTGCTGCTCCTGGTGACGCTGCAGGCTGAGGGACAGGGACGTGGGAATTCCCAGGCTTCGGGAATGTGCTGCCAGTTCAGGTTTGTGCCACCTGGGAGTCAAAATCAGCTCTGCCCCGTGGAGTGGGGCGAGGGAAAAAAGGGATTMTCTTAAAAAAACCAGGAATGTTGTGAAGGAAGCTGCTCTGCCGGGAGGGAGCTGTCCCGGGGGTGGGTCCCCACACGGGATGGGGCTGCGGGATTCACTCCCAGCTCCYTACAAAGCCCCGCTGGCACTGCTGGGGACTCCATCCCAACCTGCTGGAGTTGTTCCTTGTCCCTTCCTTAAATAGGAGGGGTCAGGAGCGAGGCGACAGAAATCCCAGCTTTGGGGAGCGGGATTCTTCCTGCAGGGAGAATCCCTAAAAGCCACACCAGCCTTTCCAGTGAGCTCCTCCCCAGCCCTAAACCCATTCCGGGTGTGACGTTTGCGTTTGTCCCTTGACGACGCCAGGGAATTTAACCACCCCGGGAGGGCCGGGAAGAGCTGCCGAGTTCCCGGGATGCTCCTGCTGCCACTCCCCACCYGCTGGAGCCGCTTCCCCCGGCAGGGATGAGGGAGCTGAGCCTTCCTCCCGCCCATYCCCGGCGTGGCGGGGCCGCGTGTGCCGCCCGCGAGCCGTGCCCGTTTCCTGGTTGCCAGGTGATGGCACATTCCCGGGTGGATCCTGCGTGCCTGCCGAGGTGATGGATCACGTGCCCCGATCCAAGATTTCCGTTTATTTTGCGGCCTCGGTGAGGAATGGCAGCAGGGCGATGGAATGGAACCGCTTGGAAGTGGCTTTGACCCTGCCGGCCCCGAGGGTCCTGCCTTGCTGCCCTGAGCTGGGGGAGGCCTTCAGGGAATCCTGGGAATTCCGCCCTTGGATGCGGAGCCGCTTCGTTGTGACTCTGGGCCGGTCCTTCCCAAACCGAGTGGCTCCGAGGCAGGGCTGGGAGCTGGATCCTTCCTGGAGCTGGAATGCTCCCTCCAGCTCTGTTTGTGGCTGGATGCTGTGTTATCCCACCTGCTGGCTGCTGAAGGATGTTTGGGATGGAGCAGCCGCTCCAGGGGCACAGGGAGGGCGGATCAGCCCGGCAGGTGACGTTTTCCCTGGGTTTATCCATGGGGAACGAGCTGGGCCTGCCAGGAACCAGCTGCTCCTGCCTGGAGAGGAGGACAAAGCTGCTGTTGTGCGGGAGAAAGGGAAAGCCCAGGGAATGGGCTGAGTGCTGTGTGGAATATCCCTGCCCCATCCCTGCTCCATCCCTGCTCCATCCCTGCTCCATCCCTGCTCCATCCCTGCTCCCCAATTCATGTGGGAATTCAAGGTCAGAGGCTGCCCCAGCTCTGGGAGCTGGAGGGAGAAAGGGCCTCGAGGRGGAGGAAAAGGAGGAGGAGGGGGAATGGTCATTCCTTTATCTCCGTGTATCAACGATCCCTGGCGCCTCAAAGGCTGGGATGGGAATGGATGTTCCCGCTCTTCGGGARGGGTTTTGGCGTCTCCCGTTCCTGGGGTGGCCTGGGAGAGGGCAGAGCCGAGGGCGGATCCCCTTYCCTGGGATCCCGGGTGGTCCTGCTGGCCCTGCTGGGGGAATTGGGGGAGTTCTGCCATGCTCCGCTCCAGGGGGATTGCTGGGAATTGGAGGGGACGTCACCAGGCCTGGTGGGATTAGGGAAACAGGACCAGCTCTGAAACAGAGGGATTAAAAAGCCGTTTTTGTCAGGATTTCGGGATGAGGGAATGCTGCCTGCCCGGCTCTGCTGCAGTGTCCTCCTCACCTCCTCCTGAGGGTTCCCAGCCCACATCCTCGGGATGCTCATGGAGCGGTGCTCCTGCACCTCCTTGGGATGGATCATGGCGGGAGCCAGCTCCCCACAGTGCAACAAACCCATGGAAAAGCCCATCCACAGCTCCAGGAGAGCAGGAACAGCCTTTGGGATGAGTGCTGAGCCTTGCCCTGCCTTCCGAGGGGGACCCCTCGGTTGTCCCTGCTAATGGATCCTGTGGAGTGCAAATGGATCTGGGATCCAGCACAGGCATCCCACAGGACACTTCACACTTCCCTCACGCCCTCAGCATTCCCAGGGCCAGCTTCCCGCTGTTCAGGGCTGCTGCCAGCTCCTCCTTGGTCCAGAAACRCGGGATGGAGGAAGCAGGAAAAACTCAGAGGCGATTCCCGGGATCCTGGCGTCTCTGGGATAACAGGAGGATGTTTCCACCTTGAGACTGATTGGAATCAACTCCTAATTTTGGGGGGAAAAACCTGCCCTGCTGCCTCCTGCTCGTTCCTGCCTGTGAGCTCTGGGAATGTGTTCCTGTGGAGCAGGAAGATTTCCTCTGGAGCTGGATCAGGAGCTGGGCACAGAGGTTTTTAAAGGACAGGAATTATTGCCTTTAACACTTCCCAAAGTCTGGGATTCCTGGCCTGTGTCTCAGGACCCTTCTCCCTGCAAAGGCACCTCCTGCTCTTCCTCACATCCTTCCTTTCCCTGGAATTCCTTCTTTTTTTCGGTTTTAGAACAGCCTGCAAAATCCCGGGTGATGGGAAATCCTCATTCCAGGCAGGTGGAGGCCTTGGATCACAAATTCCTCGTGTTTCCACTGCCTGGCTACGACCTCCCCCATCCAGAACTCAGTGTGAGAAAATTGGGAGTGGGTTCTTTGGAGAAGGACGGGAGCTGGTCCGTCTGGGATGTGAGGGGTCCATCTTCTTCTCCTGGCACTTCTTCAGGAATTATCTGGGATTTTATCCTCCTGTAGCTGGAGAGGGGCCTCTTCCCTCCTGTCCCTGTGGAAAACCGACAGCCCTCGTGCTGCTCCATCCCTTTTCCCTGCGGTTATTGCAGAGATCCCTGCTGTTGTTCATCCAGTTGGATGCTGGGAATAAATGTGACCTCCCAGGGATCGATCTCCTATTGGAAACGCAATAACACAGCCAGGAATTGCTCTTGGAGTCGGCCTGGGAGGGCTTTAATGCRGCAGGAGCCTCTCCCTAATTGATGGGAGCTCAGCGCTGCTCCCAAAATCCGATAGCTCATCGATCCAGGGGCACRGATGGAGCGGCATTAAATCCGGGCCTTCTCAGGACCTCCCAGGAGAAGGGGAAGAAATGCATTTGGAGCCTCCTGGAGTGATTTCCTGGCTGGAGCCTGGCAGGACACGGAGCTGTGCCCGCTCGATCCCGTCCCCGCGTTCCCGCCGCGTCTCCACGCTCCATAAAATCCGCATTAGCTGAGTCTCCCGGCTGTTTGCCGAGGAGCTGAGGCGGCAGAGGGGTGGGAATGGCCATCCATAAAGGCTGAGGGAATGCTCAGGGAGTCCGGGAAGAAAAGGGTCGTAAAACACCGGAGGTGTTGATTGAATACATTTGTCGGGAGGCAAAGGAAGGGTTTTAGAGGGAATTCGGGTGGGAAGTGATCCCTGTTCCCTTGACAAGGATATTTCAGGGATAGGGATGCTGAGGGCAGGGACCTCCTGAATCTGTGTGGGGCCTTTGGGGTCTGCTCCGTTTGCACTCTGGCTCTGGCTGGACATCTCCCATCCCAGCGTTTGGGCATCTCCCATCCCAACATTTGGGCATCTCCCATCCCAACATTTGGGCATCTCCCATCCCAACATTTGGGATGCCCACACCGATTTCCCGGAGAAGCTGCGGCTGCCCCATCCCTGGAAGTGCCCAAGGCCAGGTTGGACGGCRCTTGGAGCAGCCTGGGATAGTGGGAGGTGTCCTTGCCCATGGCAGGGGTGGGGTGGGATGATCCTTAAGGTCCTGTTTCCCAAGCATCCGTGGGAGATGTGTCACCGATCCAAAGGTGTTTTAACTTGGCTGCCTTTGCTGGATTTGGATTTGGAGTGGAATTAGGGATATAATCCATGCCCTGGCTGCCATTCCCAGCTCTGCAGCCGTATTTTGTGATTCCCAGTGATGGAGATGTCAGTCCCGGTTCGGCTACAGCCTCATTTCCCGTCTCCCATTTCCCACCGTGTGCCTCCCACAATCCCACAGGGATCTGGGATGTGTTTGCCGCCTGCTCCATGGTGTCCTGGCGTGGGATGCCTTTCCTAACTTTAGGAGTGGCAGAGCCCAGCCTGGGCTTCCCGGCCAAAAAATTAGTCCATAAATAAATAAATTCCTTGGTTGRGATCCAGAGTGGTGGACATCAAGGAGAGAGGCTTGAGGGCTCCGATTCCTCGGATTTGGTGCTGGATCCATCTTTAACGAGCCAGCTGGAGGAGCACCACTGGCCAAGGAGGGGAGCAGATTCCCGAGGTGTAGGGACCCTGGGAGAGGCAGGGATCGAGTGATTCCCGAGGGATGGCAGAGGGTCAGGAGCCAGGAGCTGCCTCGTGTCCGGCGGGAGTGGCCTTCCCGCTGTCCTGCTCCTGCCACATGGAGCTGCACGTGCCTGGAGCAGGGATGGGAGTGAGGGATGTGTCCCTTCCCTGCTTCCCAGCTCTTTTCCCTGTCCCCTCCCTGCTTCCAAACTCTGCTCCCTGTCCCCTTGCCGCCAGCACAGGGGAAGGCACGCGCGTGCCATTCCCACCTGGAATTCCTGGGATCCTTCTCCAACCCCTCCCCGCGCGCCCTGGACCCTTCCCGGACCTGGGACGGGAGCACCCACCCTTCCCAAAGCAGGGGCCGCGCTTCCCAAACCCCATCCCGGACCCTTTTCCAYGCGCTCCAGCGCCCTGCAAACGTCTTGCACAACCTGAGGATTCGGTGACGCTCTCCCGGATTTTCCAGGAAGGGCTCCTTGCCCGGGAAATGGGATTTTCAGGCTCGCGCGTGTTTCTAGGAACGTCCTGCCCCGGGAATGGGGAGATCAGCTCCCGGCGGTGCCGCGCCTCTCCCGTTTTCCCTGTTCCCGCTTCCTGAGTGACTTTTCAAAGCCGCGTGGAGCGTTCCCGGAGTCGCATCCCTCGGGGAAGGCGTCATCCCGAGGTGGGAACGGCTCCTGGAGGGCTTTTGATGTGACGGGAAAGAGGGGGATCGGCCTGCGTGGGAAGGGGCCTTGGCACCGCCACAAAGAGCTGGGAAAAAAAAGGAATGTGCGATTTGTTTGGCGTTTCCTTCCCGGTTTTCTCCCATCCCGGCTGACTCATAAACCCGCTGCTCCGCTTTTCTGGGATTCGGCCTCCGGGGCCTCATCCTGGATGTCCCGGAGCTCTGCAGCCTCCCCGTTCCCGGCTGGAGCACGTGGAATTGCTCAGCGGGGAGCACCCTGCTCCTCCCGGGATTCATCTCASGCCATCCCTGCTCCGTAGGGAAGTTTTTTCCCTTGGAAACGGCCGATTGGCGGTTAATTAAGAGCAATTAACGCCTTCCTGGAGGGTTGGGAAGCGCCCAGAGGAGCTTTGTCTTCCCAGGATGCCGCTCCCTGAGGCTGATCCCGGGGATTCGGCGCTGGCCCGAGGAGGTGCGCGCCCGTAATCCCTCGGCGCTGCTGGAAAATTCGCTTTTGGAAGCGGCCCTGGATAATCTTCCAGAACACAGAAGGAGCCCGGGCAGGGTCAGGAACAAATCCGTGACATTTTGCGGGGAGAAAACAAAATTTCATCCAAGGTTTTTATTCAATAGAGACACCGATAATAAACCTCCCTCTCCTCCCGAAGCGTTGCCACGGCAACCGGCGGGACGTGCCGGGATCCGGGGAGGGATGCGGAGGGGAGCGGGGGGAGCTGCTGCCGCCGGCGCGCCTGGAATGAGGGGTTCCGGCTGGAATAAAGGGGTTTCGGGTGGAATAAAGGGGTTCCAGCGGGAACAAAGGGGTTCCAGTTGGAATAAATGGGTTTCAGATGGAATAAAGGGGTTCCGGCTGGAATAAG
>JACAXG010000091.1:941656-999733 GCA_018881555.1 Amblyornis subalaris
GTGATGGGGAGGTGATGGGGATGTGATGAGGGATGGGATGGGGGATACAAAGGAGGGATACGAAGGAATGTGATGGGATGAGGTGGGGGATATTGGAGGGATGTGATAGGGATGTGATGGAGATGTGATGGGGGATGTGATGAGGGATGGGATGGGATGGGGGATACATAGGAGGGATATGGGGGGATGTTGGAGTGCTGTGACAGGGATGTGTGGGAGAACGCGATGGGGATGCAGTGGGGGATGTGCTGTGGGGTCTGCGTTGCAGACCAGCGGTGGCTGCCGCGCCACGAGGCAGAGCAGGACGGGCAGGAGGACACATCCGTGGGGATATCTGGCCGGGGAGCGGATACCCGGCCGGGGAGGGGGTACCCGGCCGGGGAGGGGGTACCTGGCCGGGCAGGGGGGGCACCTGCTGCCAGCTCGGTGCTCTGGCGGTGCCGGGGCCGCGGCTGCCGCAGAGAGGGGGGAGGACGAGGGGGCCCGGCCAAGCCTGGGCTGCCAAGCCGGCGCTTTTGTCTGCACATCCATTACTGGAGCAGCTTTTGACTGGAGCAGGGCTCGCGTCTCTGGCCTTCAGCAAATGGCTTTTTCAAGGTGAACAGCAGCTTTCTGCCAGYGCCGGAGCTTTGGGGAGCTTTTAAAAGAGCAGCCTTTATTCGGCGGCGGCGGCATCTGGAGTCCCTCAGCGGGATCGCGGCCCCGCGGTGCAACCCCTGGCAAGAGCAGGAGGAAAAGGGGAAAACAGCACGAGGAGGGACGTGAGAGGAGCAGGGAGGGTCCCGAGGGGACGCGGGGGTGTATCCATGGGGACGTCTCGCTCTGTGGAGCTGCGTAGGGAGGTCGTGCGTGACCCTGGCTGYGGGGAGAGGTGTTTGGAGAGCGGGAAGGAGGGGAATGGCTCCCGGGGACAGCCAGGGGACAGCCAGGGCAAGGACAGCACGAGCCGGTGCCCGAGATGCTGCTCCATTCCCAGCACTCGGGGTGAGGGAGGGGCGAGAACGCGGAGATCAGAAGGGCAGAGAGCCCAGGAGGGAGGAAGGACCGACAGGGAGGAAGGAAGGAAGGACTGACAGGGAGGAAGGACTGACAGGGAGGAAGGATTGACAAGGAGGAAGGACTGACGCCGGCAGTGACATCGCTGCTGCTCCCTCAACCCCCCGCGGGCGGCGGCCTCCCATCCCGTTCCCGGCGTCTGTGGGGTCCCGAGCCGCCCGCCCCCGGGCAGGGCGCAGGGAGGGTTGTGCGGGAGCACCCGAATAGTTTATGCATGAGCAGCCCTTCAGCTCACGCACAAGCGCCCGATTATCCCTTGCATGGCCACCCAAGCCATCCGTGCGCGGCCCCGGCAGCTCACGCGTGGGTGCCCCGCACCCACCCCGAGCCCCTCGCGGTACCCGATGAGGGTGCTGGCACCCCGAGGGGCCCGGGGTGGGGCTCGGATCCTGCCTGGGAGCCTCGTTGGAGGCTCCAGCTCAGAATCCCGGGCCCTTTCTGGCTGCCCCGCGATCCTGGGAAGGGATCCAGGCAGCCCCTGGCGGTGCTGGGGAAGGGAAGAGCTGGTGGGGATCCGAGATTCCTGCGRGGGGTGCAGAACTGGGGTGAGGGAGCCGAGTCCCCAAGCGGGAGCATCGGCTGGGAGCCCCTCGGGGAGCTGGGAGGAGAGGGGAGAAGACCCCAGCCCACCTGGAGGCTCTGTCCCTGCTCACAAAAGCTCTTGCCCCACGGTGATCGGGGGACAGGGGTGGCCCAGAGCCGAGCACCAAGCGGGGACAGGCTGTTCTGTGGGATTTGGGGACAAAAGGAGCTGAAATCCCGGATGGGATCCCTGTTATGGGAGCCGGGATCCAGCACCACCCCGGCCCCTGCAGTGCAGGAGGATTCCCATCGGCATCGCCAGAGCTGGAGGTGCCGAATCCTGAGCAAAGCAGGAAAGSAGCAAACAGGGATCGTGCATCAGGCCCGGCTCTGCCGGCAGCAAATGGTATCCTACAGGCTGGAAAAGCCCCAAATCCGGGGATTCTCTGCACCACTGCAGCACCCGGCCACGCTCTCGTCCTCTTGTTCCCTCGCCAGCAGTTTGGGACAGGAGGCACCTGGGGACGCGCAGAGCCGGGGATGATCCTTGTCCCATCCTCTCCCTGCTGGCGTGGCCCAGCCCTGGCMCAGCCTCCGCATTCCCTGGCACTTTGGGAAGCAGGAGGCAAGAGCTGCCTTCCCTCCTCCTCCTCCTGCTGTGCCGCCCAGCCAGCGGCACCGCACTGGGGCGCGGGAAGCTGTTCCCGTCTATTTTTGGGACGGCTCCCCGTGCTGGGGGCAGGAAATGCGGGGAGCGGGTCCATCTGGACGTCTGGCTGCGTCCCCAGGGTGCCACCAGCCCCTCGGCCCCGCTCGGCCACCGCCGCGYCACAAGCGGGGTGGGAGAGGCTGCGGCGTGGGGGTGGCGGTGCTGGGAGCGGCGGGCTCGGCATCCCAGCATCCCRGGGCTGGACCATCCACCCTTTCCCGAGCCGGCACCTGGCTGGCTATATTTAGGAGGAATGTAGGGCAGGCTGGAGCATCCCAGGCGATCTCCTTCCCGCACGGAGCGCRGCATGTGAGGGCAGGAGCGGGGGGTGCCCGGCCCCGAGCGGGCGGGGGCCGCGCCCAGCCGTGTGTGCCGGCAYGCTGAGGCTCCGGCCAGCCGGCCGAGGCCTCCCGAGGTTTCTTCCCGAGGATTTTTGCCCTGCCTGAGGGGTAACGGGGCAGCGGAGCCCCCACGACGAGCCCCAGCCCTTCAGGGGTGTGGGGCGCGCCCCACAGCGCCGTTCCCGGCTCCCGCTCCTGCTCCGGGGGTTTTTATCCTGCTGCCCGCGGCGCTGGAAGCGCGGCCAGCGCGGTCACGCTGATCTCCTCTCGACGGAGGCCTTTGTTCTGCTGCTCRGGAGATGTTTAATTCCCATTGTTGTCATTAGCACGGAAGTACAAAGAGAGGTGAAGGGAGAAAAAGCGCTCTTGTCCCCCTAATTCCCTGGATCTCTGCGGCGTGGGGAATGGAGCTGGCGGCGGGAGGGAGCTGCCAGCGCGGTGTGGGGAAGGATTTGGCACCCGGGAGGGTGCTGGGGAGGGAGGAATTCCGGCTCAGCCAGGGGATCAGGGGGTGTTTCGGGCTGGGCATCTCCCACCCTGCTGGYACCAGTCTTGGCGGCTCCACATGGACAAGCTGCCCTTGGCTGGGCACAGTGGGAGCCCTTGGCTGCGTTCCAGCAGCTCCCATGTCTCTGGGAAGCTGCTCCGGCCTCGTCTGCACGCCTGTGCTCATCCCATTCCCTGTGCTCATCCCCATTCYCTGTGCTCATCCCCATGTCCGTGTACATCCCCATCCCTCTCCTCATTCCCATTCCCTGTGCCCATCCCCATTCCTGCCCGCATCCCATTCCCTGTGCTCATTCCCATCCCCTTGTTCATCCCCATCCCTGTCCTCATTCCCTGTGCTCATCCCTATCCCTGTCCTCATCCCATTCCCCGTGTCCATCCCCATCCCTGTGCCCATTCCCGGCTGCTTCCATCGGTTCTTTCTGCATCTGGGAATGGCTGGCGCTGCCTGTGCTGCAGCTCACCCCCAAAGCCTTCCCGGGCACTTCATTCCCGTTGTTTTCCATGAGTTTTACGTGGGACAAAACCCAATCTCCCCCATCTTCCCGCAGCGCTTGGTTTCGGCTGCTGTGAGGTGCCCAGATGCCACCGGGCCCTGCAGTGCCCATTCCCAATGCTCCTCTTCCCTGATCCCRGCAAATCTCCCTGCCCTGTCCCTCAATCCCAGCCCGGCAGCTCCTCTGTCACCTCCCCAGTGTCCCTGATCCGGTGTCCCCACGGGATTCCCCCCACTACAGGGTCCCTGTGCCACTGGGGCCGCCTCCGAGGGGCTCCTGAGGATCCAGCGGCTTGGAATGTGGGGCCGCGCCCTGGATTTTAGGGAGTGGACGCTGTCAGGCCCCRGGGCCACCAGGCCCGGGTGATTTCTGTGCCGATCCCATGGGAAGGAGAGGAGAGCTGAGGAAACGGCACCGCCTGGGAAGCGCTGGGAGCCGAGCTGGGCTTTTTTTTTTTGGGGGGTGGGGGAGAGCTTCAGGATGCTGCAAACAGCTCCATCCTCGCGATTCCAGCGAGGAATTCCCTCCCTCCTGCCGTCCTCGACCTCGGCAGGCGCGGCGGAGCGGCTGAGGCAGATGCTGCCGATTGGGGCATTAAATTTAAAGAGCTGATTAAGTGCAATGAAAACCGTGTCAGCTCCTTGTCAGCGGGGAGAATGCGCCAGGGCTGCGGATTAGAGGCTGAGTGACGGCCGGGGATTGCAGGCAGACAGCCGATCCGTCAGCCAGGGGGAGGAGAGGGAAGATTTCCCGCTCCCGACATCCCTGGCTGCTCCGTGGTGTCCCTACCTGGGTGCTCATCTCCGCCTGGTCACGGTGGCACCGGGATGAGSTGGGAGCGGAGGTGGAAAGAGGGAAGAGCCAGAGGYCTTCCAAAGGGGTTCGGCCCCTCCGAGGTCATCCCTGGTCCTTGCTGATCCCCCCCGAACCCAAAAATGCCCCGAAAGTCCCTTGATGGTGTGAGTCTGCCCATGTTCCCGCAGGTCCCTGACCTGGAGGGATGAGGGGACAAGTGTGACCGTGGGGACACGTGGGGATGGTGACAGCGGTGCTGAAGACCTGGTGAGGCTCCATCTCTCCCCATTTCCATCTCTCCCCATTTCCATCTCTCCTATTTCCATCTGTCCCCATTTCCATCTCTCCGCCTGGGTCCTCCTCCCCCCCGCTGTGTTCAAACCCAGCGTTTCGGCCCCAAACCTCCCTGGAAAAAGCTCCAAGGACGCCAAGCTCCGGGTGACAACATTTCCCGACCCCGAGCAGAGGAGCTGGGCTTGAATTTGGTCGCAAACACGCAGGAATCGGCCCACGCCGAGCTCTCCCTCCAATCCAGGGGCTCGGCCGGAGCTCCGGCGCCTGCGGCTGCTCCCGCTGGCGGCTGCGGCTCCCTGGCTGCTGGCAGCGCTCCTGGATCGTCACCGCTTCGCACCCTCCCTCTCCCCGAGCCTGGAATTGTCGCACGGCTCCCGGGCGGGAGCGGCGGCACCGGGGAGAGCGGGGGAGGGTGTGGGGCTCGGCACCGCCCTCCCACCCATCCCATGTGTTGGAGCCGGCGTGGAAATGCAGATTCCAACACCTCCAGCTCTTTTCCCGCCTCCTTTCCCACCTGTAACATCAGGAGGAGCCGAGGGTGAGATGGCATTGCCAGCTCGGCCTTTCCCGGTGGATTCATGGATCTGCCCCGCTCGGCCGGAGCCGCCTGGACCGGCAGCCCTGGGGCTGACCTGCCTTGAAATTCGGGTATAAATAAATATAAACCTCTCAATCTGTTCTTCGGGGGGCACCGAGCCTTCCCTCTCTTTCCCTCGGTTAATTAATTTAATGGCTTTATGATTGCGGAGAGATTAGCTGGGAGATATAGGATCTATATATAGAGGTATAGAGAGGGGCTATAGATAGCTCGTAAAAGCGAGAACAGCCCCCTCTCCCCTGGAATTGGGAAGTTTGGGAGCGGAGGGGAGGCCTTGCCGCCGGAGGACGTGGATGGAGTGCCGGGATGCAGGCGGCTCGCGGAGAAGCCGGGATTTAGGAGGGCTGGCAGGAAGGTGAGTGAGGGCAGCGGAGGGATCCCAGGGGTTGCAGAGGTGGGAAGCGGAGCTGGATGGAGCCGAGGGAGGGGAGGGCAGCGTGTCCTGCCCTGGGGGGAGCGGCCCTGGAGCCCGCAGCAGCCTCTGCCGCGGCTTTGGGGTCCACTGGGTGCCCTGGCGGGTCTGGCTGTGCTGTGGACTCCGCAGTGTCCCGGGAGAGATGGAAAAGCTCCGGCTCAACCCCACCTGGGCTTCGGCACCATCCCCGCGTGTCCCCACGGTCACACTTGTCCCCTCATCTCCCCAGGTCAGGGACCTGCRGGAACAYGGGCAGACTCACCCCMTAAAGGGACTTTGGGGGCAKTTTTGKGTTCGGGGGGGATCAGCGACGACCAGGGATGACCTTGGAGGGGCTGAGCCCCTTGGGAAGACCTCTGGCTCTTCCCTCTTTCCACCTCCGCTCCCAGCTCATGCCGGTGCCACGGCGCCTGGCAGGGCTGTGACAAGCCCCGTCCTCCTCCCACCTCGCAGACAGCCCAGATCCTGCTCTGCCGCTGCTGTCAGCGCTCCCTGGCAGCTCCCTTTGTGCAGGGAACAAAGCCAGGCTCGCGGGGAACACGAGTCTATCGCCGGATCGGCAGCTGTCACCCAGGGAACATCCGGCAGCATCCCCTGGCCCCTTCCCAYGGTGACAGGGAGGACGGGCCCGGGGGGGCTGGGCCCTCCCAGCTCGTGGCAGCACCGTGGGCTGCTGCTGGATTCGGGGTGGTGCTCCTGCACTGGGGTTGAGTCCCCTTGGAGTGCCACGGCTCATCCCAGGGATGAGAAGGCACTGGGGACACCTTGTCCTTGTGTCACCCACGAGCTGGTGGCTCATTTCTTCCTGCTTCCCAAGAATTGGCATTCCTGGGGTTGAGGGAGATGGCAGTTAATGCTGGATTTAGGATGATGCTCCTGGCCTGATATTTAGTCCCCTTGAACCACCCTGGCTCATCCCAAGGATGTCCCTGATCCGTGGGGCACTGGGGACACCTTGTCCTTGTGTCACCCACGAGCTGGTGGCTCATTTCTTCCTGCTTCCCAAGAATTGGCATCTCTGAGGTTGAGGGAGATGGGGGTTGATGCTAGATCCAATGTGATGTTCCTGCACCGGTGTTGAGTCCCCTTGGATTACAGTGGCTCATCCCAGGGATGAGGTGGCACTGGGACACCTTGTCCTTGTGTCACCCACGAGCTGGTGGCACTTTCCTTCCTGTTTCCCAAGAACTGGCATCCCTGAGGTTGAGGGAGATGGGGATTGATGCTGGATTCACAGTGACGCTCCTGACTTGGTGTTTAATCCCCTTGGACCACCCTGGCTCATCCCAAGGATGTCTCTCATCCATGGGGCACTGGGGACACCTTGTCCTTGTGTCACCCACGAGCTGGTGGCACTTTCCTTCCTGCTTCCCAAGAATTGGCATCCCTGGGGTTCAGGGAAGCAGGGGCTGGTGCCGGAATTGTAGGTGATGCTCCTGCAGTGGTGTTTATTCCCCTTGGATTACAGTGGCTCATCCCAGGGATGAGGTGGCACTGGGGACACCTTGTCSTTGTGTCACCCACGAGCTGGTGGCACTTTCCTTCCTGCTTCCCAAGAATTTGCTCCCCTTGGGTTCAGGGAGGCGGCAGCTGCACCGGGCTCCACGGGAGGTGCCAGGGCCATCCCGGCCGCGCCCGTGACCATCCGTGGGCATCTCCCGAGCCGTTCCCGTGCCCGTCCGTGAGCCCGGGCGCCGCTCTCACGCCGGAATCTCCGGAGGCAGCGAGGCGCGGATTGACTTTGCCGAACACGGCCCAGAAGCTGCGTCGTGGCGGATGCAAATTATTCAGCAGCTCCCGGGAAAAACGCGCGGTGACAGCGCGTGCCGCGGGGGGGGGGGGGAAGGGACTGTGACACCCTGTCACATCCTCCTGCCAGCAGCAGCTGCGCTGGCCCCCCGCCTCCAGCTCCCTCCCGGCGCAAACCGAGGCGGGGACAGGCACGGAGGTCCCCAGGGCGAGGCCGGGAGGTGACCGAGGGCGTTTGGAGCCGCTGGAGCCGCGGGAGCTGGCGGAGGATCCGTGGAGGATGCGTGGGATGAGGGGCGTGTGCGCATTTCCAGCCACGCCGGGGAGACACCCAGAGCATCCCAGTTCGTCCCGGGTCATCCCGGGATTGCCCCGTGGCGCTGGGCTGAGTGTGGGATTAAGCTCGGGGCTGTTTGCAACGCGCCCGGGAGCTGATAAGGGAGATAAGGATCTGGAAGGCATCTCCCGGGATCGCTTTCCCGGCCTGATTTTCCAGGGGCCGGGCGGGTGGATGGGGCAGAAAAGTGTTCTCGGCTCAGATTCAACTCCCACCGGGAAGATCAGCCACTCCCGGCGGTGACCCAGCGGCTGGACCCTCCCCAGGGCTGTCCCCGAGCGGGTGACATCGTGACCGGACACCTCATCCTTTCCCGGGGGGTTACGGACCCAAAAAGCTGCTGTTTCCATAGAAAACCGCAGGATTTGAGCCCATCCCCTGCCCCATCCCCAGGCTGGCACACTTTACCTCGCTCCCAGGCCCACCCCAACCCCAAAGCCCTTGCGAACTCCCGGGATGGAGCGCGCAGATCCCGAGGAGGAGAACGGGAGAGAAACGGCGCGGGGAGAAGCTGTTCCGAGCCAATCCCTTTCGGAGGTGGCATTTAAGCAGATGGAGGAGCGGAGCGGAGCTGTCTGAGGAGGATGTGATGGAAATGTGAATATGGAGAGGAGGCTCCTGCTGCCTGGTGGGAGCAGCTGCCCTCCGGGATTTTCATGGAACAACAACCTGCGGCCAACCCCTCGCCCCTCTCTCCGGTCCCTTTGGAATGGCAGGAGCCGCTCTCAGGGCTCGTTCAGCGCCTTGTGGGGCTCCCTTCACTTCCCGGGGAGGGGTGGATGGGGCTGCAGCACCCTTTGGAAAGCCTCTGGCTGCCCTGGCTGCCCTGGCTGCGGCTCTGCCCGGGAGCAGGCAGGGAATGTGGCACATGGATGCGGCCAGATCCGCGCCAGGGATCGTGCCGGGACAGCAGAGCTGCTGCGTGACTCTCGTGGCCGGACCCACGCTCGGGAGAGGCTCCCGCGCCAAACCCTCGTTCCTGAGGGTTTGGAATTAATATTTATCCATCGGCGTCTCGTGATTAGGCCTCTCACTGATGCTCCTGCTCCGGGCGGGAGCGGATAAATGCAGATGACGCTCGAGAGGAGGCACGGGCTGGCTCGGGGATGTGCTTCGCCTCCAGATCGATACCAGGGCTTGGTGAAAATTTTCCATGATGTTTTTCCCACGTTCCGCTTGTCCTGCTCGGCTCTGCCGCCGCCTCGGGAAGGAAGGGGGACACGCGGCGGGCAGTCGGGATTTTCCCCTCCAGGTGTTTCCCCGTGTTTTCCCGGCGTGGCGTCCCGGGGCTGCGGCAGCGGGCGGGGACGGGACGAGCCGGGCGGGAAGGGAGGATTCCTCTCGGATCCCTCTCCATGCTGCTTCCCATCTGCTGGATTATTTCAGCATTTAATTATTTACCGCAGGCTGTGTGGGCAGCTGTACAGAGGCAGTTATTGCTTAATTGAGCTACTTGACTCCAGCGCTGCCAAAATAGGAACGCGAGTGGAAAAAAAGAAGGATCCCCCCCTCGTCGGGCAGCCTGGGAAGCAGGGACGGCGCCGTTCCCTGGGCTTCCAGAGCCGGCTTTCCAGGGGAAGTTTGGGGTGCTCAGCACCCACGTCCCACCTTGCTCCGGCCTCCAAACCCATCCCCAGGGGAGAGGGAAGCCCCAGGGAGCGGCGCCGGCGGTGGCAGAGKGGGGGATGCTCCAGCCGGGCAGTGCCCTGGCGAGGAGGTGCCAGCGTCCATGGGCCGAGCATCCCGTGCCCGGAGCCGGGACATCCCCAGGAATCTCTGCTCTTCCCCATCCACCGGCGCAGAGCTCAGGGCTTCCCCTCCAGCTGAGGCTGGAACTGAGTTTTGCGGCGTTTTCCCGTTTCCCGGAGGGAATCCAGCCCCAGGCTCTCCTTTCCGCYGCCGTGGCCTCCCCATCTGTCACCGAGCCCGGTGCCCCCAGCACCCCCTGCCCCGCCGGCTGCCGGGGGAGCGGCTCCATCCATCTCCATTTCCCAGAGAACACAGAGCTCCGTGGATGAAAGCTCGGGATAATTGATATTATTATGGAATCCAGCAGGATGCAGATTGGCACCGAGCAAACATCTGCCTGCTGCTCCTCAGGGAGCCTGGGGGAGGGCAGAGGGAAAGGGGCCGCCGCGGCTGATCCCGTTTTTCCTCTGGAGGGATGATGGGAAGGAGGATGAAGCAAGGAAGACCCGGGATCGCGTTTTGGGGTGTTCACGTGGATGGGGGTGTGCGCAGCCCCTGGGGTTTGGGGTTCGTGATGGGGTGAGGGGTTTGTCGCATCCATAGGCACGGATGGAGCTCGGGATGGGGTTTGGAAAGGCCAGATCCAGCTCCCGGCACCAGTCCCATCGGAATTGGGGATGTGTGGGCCCGGAGGGAACACCTTGGGATGTGTAAAGGAGGGATGGGAGCCTTGGGATGCTCCGGGATGTTCCTGGCAAAGCGACGAGGACGGGACCTTTGGCTTCGCTCGACTCATCAATCCCTCGATCCCGCCCTGCGGCCTCCTCCTGGCATTCCCGGGATGGGGAGCGGGATGGTGGCGGTGACAGGGACAGGGGGGAGAGAGGGGACAGTGGGGACAAAGGGGACGGCTCAGAGCAGCTGGGTCATTGCCCACGGGCCCGAACTGGGCCACCAAGATGCGCCACTGGGCCAGGGCCACCAGGGTCTGGGGACACAAYTGCTGGGGCAGAGAGGAGGCGAGCGGTGGCAGCCAGGCTGTGCCGGGGGACAGCTTGGGGTCACCCCCGGGCTGGCTGAGCCGGGCTGGACCACCCTAGAGTGCCCCGAGAGCCACGGCCGCGCGCGCGCGGGGGAATCATCGAGCCGCGTGCGGAGCAATAAATTAATTAAACRCATCGAATAAACCAGCGCGACAGCCCCAGTGGGATCCCCGCTAACGCGGTCGCCGCTGGCGTTTAGGTATTAATATCCTGCCAGGACGGGCTTTAATTATCCGCCTTTAAGCCCGGTTTTCCCCTCCTCTCCCCGGCGTCTCCCGGCGCGGGTGCCCGCATCCCGCGGGAGCCGCGCTGTCAGCTCGCATCGCTCCCCGGGAGCATCCCGGCACCATTCCCGGCCTGTCTCCCGCAGYCATCCTCTCCCCGGCAAGCGAGGATCAAACCGAATTAGCGTGAAGCTCCTGCGTAAAGATCCGGCAAAAGCCGAGCCATTCCCGCCTGATCCAACGGGACCYGCTGGAAAGCCGGGAGCGGAGCAGGGGGGGGCAGGGGGGAAGAGCTCGGCCGGGGAAAGGGGTCGGCGCGTTGTGGTTTTTGATAAGCTGTTGATAATCCTGGCTGCGGGAGGAACTCGTGGAATCTTGTCTTTCTATGCAGGAATCCCGAATCCCGGAGCTCCGGCGGCTCCGGTGCGCGCGGGGATGACTGGGAATGGGAATGGGAATTGGAATGGTGGCATCGCGCTCCTGGACGAGCTGCTGGGTCGAGGTCTTTTCCCGCGTCCAGAGCCACCCTCAAATCGTGGTTTGTGTCCCAATCCATCCCCGGGCTCAAATCCGTCTCTCTTAAATGGGAAAAGGCATTTCCTGGGAAATCTGGGCTTCCTCTCTCCTGCCACCTTTTCCCATGGAGCACCCGCCGGTGCGGCCATCCCGGCTGGATCCCTCCRCGCCCTGCTGGCCCTGCCTCTCCCRCCCGGAGCTGRGCAGGATGGGATCCAGCAGCAGGACACGCGCAATTTACCGGGATATTGCAGGCTTAATTACGCTCTCATTAGGAGTTTGGAAATGAGTAGCGGAAAAGCAAACCAGAGCCGGGAGTAAATGGAGAGGCGGCAGGTGGGATTCGGGTGAATTTTCGAGGGATGTGAACTTTCCTATGGAAAAGGAAAGGAAAGGAAAGAAGGCAAGGAGATGGAAGGGGAGGGTGTGGTGGAGCAGCTCCAGCGCTGTTCCGGCGCGCAGGGGAGCCGGGAATGCAGCTGGAATCTCCCGGTTCGGGGAGCCGCCGATCTCCCAGCCCGTGTCAGGAGCAGCCATCCCGGCGGGAAGGGACACGGAATTGTCTCCCTGCCAGCTCGTGCTCGTYGCTCCCGCGCGCCAGCTTGCGCCGCTAATTGTGTGTTAATTGGAACGGAGCCGGAGCCAGGGGGCCGCGGTGGCCGTGGGATGGCGCGGGGAGGAAGCGGCATTCCTCYGGCACGGAAATTCCAAGGAATGCTTGGGGGAAAGCGCTGGGATGGCGTTGGGATGAGCAGGGGGAGGAGGGGGTTCTCTGTTGGGTTTTTGGGGAGATCTTGGCTATGGGAGGGTTTACTCCTGGGGGAAGCGTGCTGGTCCTTTAGGATGTTAATCCCATTCCCAAAGGGGCGATGGGAGCAGGGAAGGAGCCCCAGGGGATCCCTTTGTGCTGCTCAGCTCCATGGGGCTGCCTCGTGGCTCGCAATTTATGGGGTTTTTATCCCGAATCCCTTTGGAAGCGCCGCCCTCCGCCGAGCCCATCCCGGCCCTTTCTCTCCGTTTCCCYGCGACGACTCCCGCAGCTCGTGTGGATCCCTGGGATGAGCACAAGGAGATGGGGAGYGACGGGAAGGGCCGTCACGCCAGGATGTGGCGGCTTTTCCACGCACGAATTCCTGTGGGGCCCCGGGATGTCGGGTTGGCAGCTGTGGAAAGCCTTGGGAAAGCCAAAATCCTGCGGAGATGGAGGGGGACAATCCCAGCTGGCAGCGTTTTCCCTGGGATGCTCCAACCCTGACAGTGCTCCTCGTGGGACAGGACCAGGGACATCTGTCTGCGTCAGAACAGCCCGAGTGGCTCATTTCCTCAAAATCCCGCTTTCATCCTTTCTTCTTCCCAGTTTCCACTCCAAATGTTGGGAATGGAGGGGCTGATCCACTTCATTGGACGTTTTTCCAGCCCAAACGGCTCCTTTCCTCAAAATCCCGCTTTCACCCCTTCTCCTCCAGGATTTCCACCCTTAAGAGTGGGAATGGAGAGGCTGACCCACCTTACCCAAAGTTTTTCCAGCCCGAATCCTTCCTGGTTCCGGCTTTGCTTTGGTGGGTGCAGCCRCCTGCTCTGAGCCCCCCTCTCCTCCATGATCTCCCAATATTCCAACACTGGCTCCTCCACGGGAAATGGGAGCGTTGGCAGGAGCTGGGACGGCCGGGAACGCGTGGATTCCCGCGGGAAGGTCCATCCCAGCATCCCCAAAAACAGTCGTCAGGGCTGCTTTGCGCTCGCCTGTATTTTCCCACCGATAAACTCCGGGCCGCAATTACCCCATTTTTTATCTTTACGGCCTTGGACGCTGCGGGAGATATTGGATCCATATCGGAGCGAAAGAGGACATGAAAAAAGCTCCTAAAAGCGGAGAGGAGATCAGTCAAGCCGGCGGCTGAAACACGAGGTTTTGATTAAGCATCCCGCAGGTACCCCGGGCGTGATTTACGGTCCCGAAATTCTCACGCGGAGCCGGGAGCCTTTGGAGAGCTCGGGATTGGCGTCGCCCGCGGCTCGTGGAAAGCTGGGATACCCCCCGGGGACCCCCCAGAAACCCTCCCAGCCTCCGGGGTGGGTCAGGAGCGATTTGGATGTGCTGGGATGGAAGGAGGTGCCAAGGAGCAAAGAGAGGCAGCGACGGAGGAGCTTTCCAGGGATTTAATTGCTGGAGCAAAGGAAGCCGCGCTGAGTGTGGGATCCGTGTGCCTTGGCTGGGGGGACTCCCTCACCCCCCTGAGCCCACCCGGGTGCGTTTTGGGGTGCCCCGGGTGGGTTTTTGGGGATGTCCGACCCCTTCCTTGCGCTGCTGCCCCGCGGCTGGAACCCTCAGTGCTCCCGTTCCGAGGGGACATTCATCCCGGGGATGCTTTATGCTCCTCATCTATTTCCTGTGCTGATCCAGGTGTTTTCCATCCCCGTCCTGCCCGCGGGAGAAGCGCCCGGCTGGGGTTATGATGTGTATTAAAGTAAAAATGATAAAAAAAAGTCGATAGGAAAGGGCCAGCGGGGACGGCAGGGCCCATCCATCACCCGGGAGGAGCCGTCACCGCGGCCAAGGCTTATCCCGGGGAAAAGGAGCTTGGAGCCGGCCGGCAGCTCCAGCGTGGAAAGAGGGGGGGTTTGGTCTCCCCATTCCCGCTCCCCTGGCCATCCGTCACCCGGCCCGGGGGGTGGCAGGAGGGCTCGGGGTGAGCAGACAGGGATTTATGGGAAAGGCTGGAAGGCTGCCGTGGCAGGGATGCGGGAGGGGAGGATCCAGCTCGGGAATTGGTGGGACAGCACGGTGGGGGCTCCCACCCCACTGCAATCCCCCTTCTGCCACTCCGGACAGAGGCCGTGGGGCTCTGATTCCTGGATATCGATGGATATCCATGGATGGAGGCCTGGGTGACCCCAGGGCCCAGCCAGCCCCTGGGTGCCGATGGTGGGGGCTCCTGGCTCTGCTCCTGGGTGCCCAGGAACGAGGAAGGAATTTTTCCTCAATTGTCCAGCAGGAACCAGGCATTCCAAGCGCTCGGGGACCTGCATCCCAAAAGGGATGTCCCCCAGAACCTGGTGGCTCTGACCTCGTCACTCCCCACCTGCTTTTGGGGGGGACACACGGTGCTGTCCCCGTGTCGTGGCGAGCAGGCAGGGAGGTTTTTCCCTGATTTTCCCTGGTGAAACGCACCCGGGCACGGTGCTGGGACAGCCCGGCACCTCCGGCTTGTCCCAAATCCCACCCCGGGGAGCCGGGAATGCKCGTTCCCGGTGGGGAAGCAGCCGCGGGCAGCACCCCCGCGGCGCTCCGGGGGTGGGGACTGTCACTTAACGTCGCTTAATGAGCACTTCCARCCTTATGGAAATTCGCTCTCCACTCTCTTACCCCGAGGAATCCGACGAGAGCAGGCGCCTTTATTTTTTATCTTTTTTTTTTTTTTGTCCCTTTTCCCTTTAATCTCGCCACAGATCTTTTTTTCCCCTCTCTCTTCCCTTTCATTTAGCAGCGAAGCAGGCGGGAGATCACACCGGCTGCTGAATTCCAGCGGGGACCGGCAGATTCCAGAGGCAGGCGCTACCTGGATACCTGAGCCCCCCTTTCCCAGCTTTCCCTGGGTTCTGACGCTTTAAATCCCTCCCCAAATCCCCCACCGAGCAGCACGAAATGCTGGAGAAGCTTTTGGACCCTCGGTTTTCGGAGCTCCGGCAAAAATCCTGGATCTCCCATCCCTGGAAGTGTCCAAGGCCTGGTTGGACGGGCCTTGGAGCAACCTGGGATAGCGGAAGGTGTCCCTGCCCACCGAACTGGGTGGGTTTTGAGGCCTTTTCCAACCCCAAAGTGTCTGTGAAGAACCCTAAAACCCCATCCTGTCGATCCCGTGTTGGATCAATCCTTCGGGAAAGAGGGGAGGAAAAGCCACTTGTCTTCGTGCACATTCGCCTCCTGGAAGGACTTTCTAGCTCCTTCCCTTGCTAATTACTCCCGGGATGAGCAGGCAGCTCGAAGACCTGGGAGGAAACTTGTCAGTCACAGAACGATTTCCTTGATCGTTTCTTTTTTTCCCCCCTCCTCCCCTTCAAATGCAAGTTGGCTAATGGTTCGTTTCGAAAAAAAATAATTGCCGCTGATTTCTCCAAATTGCAGAAAATGTATTAATGAGSCTCCTTTTTTTTTTCTTTCTTTTTTTTTCTTTTTTTTCCCCCCCTACCCCGCGGGACAGAAATAACACAATTTGCATTTAAATGTGCCCGATTTTTGCGAACTCCGCTCGCAGACACAGAAAACACGCAGCGGTTTTTCGGCCCAGGTGCCGGGGAGGGGTGGGGGACACGCGGGTGGCTCCTGCTCGGGGGCTGCGGCGCTGGGAATTCAGGCTGGACTCGGAATTCCGCCAGGAATCCGGCCGGGAATCTCCGGGTTTGCTCGTCCCCGTGCTGCCGGGGAGGGGAGCGGAGCTGCTTCTCCTCGTTAAGAACTTGCCCCTGGATTTTTTATCGCTGCCTCATTAGCGAGACCCCCACAGGGAGCGGTAAAAATGAGTCGTTTATGGAGTGGGATACGATTCCCGTGGGAYGGGGACTCCAGGAGGGGATGGATGGCTCCATCCCACAGGGATAAGGCCGGGATTGGGGTGTCCCGCGCTGCGTCTTGGCTGTGGATGAGCAGATTGGGACGGGTTTGGACCGTCAGGTCCCTTCGCTGCCTTTATATCCCACCGGAATTCCAATGGGAATGACGTTGGAGAGGTGCAGGGCTTTGGGATCATCCCCTGCCCCCCAGCCCTGYGCCCCCATCCTCTCCTCCACCGTCATTTAATTCCTCATCAGGCGTGAAAGCGCTCGGTTTGAGGAGATCAGGACGGGCTCAGAACCGTGGAAATTGGACTTTTCCCTGGATTTGGCAGGGCTGAGGAGCTGGGAGCGAAATCCTTCCCAGAAGCTTCGRCGGGAGATCAAGAGGAGTCAAGAAATCGTGATGAATCCTAATCCCAATCTTCCTCTTCCYGAGACCGTTCCCATCTTCCCATGCCCGGCTGAGTGGGAAAACCGAGGCACRGGGGCAGTGCGGAAGATTTGGGGGTTTGGGGGAGGATTTTCCCGGGATGAGGGGTCTCCTTGGCCTCTGGGACGCTTCCTTCCCGCCCCTTGTCTTGGGATAAATGAGTTTATCTGGAGAGCGGAAACATTTGCTGTATCCATGGAAAAACAACCCCATTCCTCTCATCTGTGGTGTCACCTCTCGTGCCCCGCGCAGGACCCTTCCTGAGGGCTGATTTCCCSGGAATTCACGGCTCTGCTGCAAAAGGAAAACCGGGAAAGAGAAATTCCAGGCGGGCCGGGAGGGATTTGTCTGAGTGGTGGTTAAGTTTGTGACCCCCTTCTTCTTCCAGGCTCCCAGGAATGTTTCGGGCTCTGCCCCATCCCACAAAGAGCGGTGTTTTGGGATGCRGGATGCTGGGAAGTGCTGGGAATTCCGGCTGCACCCCCGGCGCTGCCCTGGGTTGTGTTTTACGTGCAGCTCCCTCGGCTCCTCCCCGGGGCCTCCAGCTCCATAAAAAGCAAACGCCTGCCCTAAAAACTAAAAGGAGGAGGAAAGCATTCCCTGGTTCATTCCCTGCTCCCTGCCCTCTCCCGCCTGGCTCTTTCCAACCTCTCTTCTCCCTCCTCCTCCTGGAGTTGGACCCTTGGCAGAAGCTATGGAAGGGCAGAAAATTCCCTGTCGTGAGCGGGTTTTGGGAGCATCCCTGAGGTTCCCAGCCCCATCCACCCCATCCTGGCGTCAGGACTCATCCCAAGTGTCCCCAGTCCTTGGGAGGGGAGCGCGGGCACACGATGCCCATCCAGGATGTGCTTCCATGACGGGCGCGACCCTCCCCGGAGAGAGGGATCGGGATGCGAGACCAGGGTTTTTGTGGGGTCCCCGTGCCCTCGGCGCGTCCCCGACAAGGCCATGGCACGGGAGGACCTCTCCAGCCTCTCTCTCCTCCCGAAGCTCTCCCTCCCCTCTTTCTCCTTGTGTTTTCCCTGCAAACAGCTCGCCTTTGAAATTCAAATGTTGCCGTGGCCCTTTCCTCACCCTCCGCAGGAATATCTCCCTTTTCATCTGAAAATAATTAACAAATGAACAAAACTCCTGTGTGAAATTAAAATTCATGCCCAGAGGTGACCTTTGAAGCCCAGCGCTGCTGCTGGCTTGGGTCGGGATTTTATATTTTCTTTTCTTTTTTTTTTTTTTTTTTGTATTTCTCACGCTCTCCGCAGCTCCAGAGGGCTCCTTCACACCTCCTTTCCCCTCTCCTTTTTAATTGCGATAAATCGCATTCCTCCGGGGACGCTCTAGCCTCCCACAGCCGCCGCCTCCCCGGTCCCGGGTGTCCCTGCGGGCTCCAAAAAAATCTCCCCCTGGAGAGGGATGCTCCCTGCGGGCTCGGGCGCGGCGGGAGCGGCGTGTGGGATTTCTCGTGGATCGATGAGGTCGTTCGACCCCCACCGGGCGCCGGTGGCCGGGCTCCATCTGCCCGCTTGGCAGCCGGACAGGGGCCCGGGGGCKGCTGCCACGGGAGGATAATTGTTTGTCATTAATAACAAAGAGATTCCCAGCCGGAGCCCTGCCCCGCGGTGAGGGAACTTCCCGTGGGATCCGCTGGGGGATGGAGATGTCTCATCCCTGCTCGTTTGGTTCTCGAGGATGTGCCTGTCTCGGCGCTGGGATTHGCTTTGTCCTGCTGGCGCATCCCGTTGCCAGGTGGGACGGGCTTTTCCCGTGTTTCCCCCATGGAAAAGCCAATCCCAAACTGGCTTTGTCCCCAGGGCGGGAGGAAATATTGAGGCAGGAACGGTTCCAGGAGTCTGTGCCGGGGGAATCCTGGTTCCTCATCCGGTTGGGATGGATGGATGGATGGATGGATGGATGGATGGATGGGCTGGCACATCCCAGTGCCGGTGGAAGGGCTTGAGGAACAGCGAGGGCAGGAATGAGCCGGGGCACGAGGCGGAGGAAAAAGGGCAGGAACGAGCCAGGGCGTGAGGAGACGGAAAAGATCTTTCCCATCACGGAAACAGCCCCGCTGGCTCTGCCCTGGCATCCAGGTGGATCCCGTGCCCTCCAGCACGCGCGGCATTCCAGGGCTGCTCCATGAGGATGCTCCTTTGGGGCTGGGCAAGGGCCCTCCTCCCGYGGGAGCCTGTGGGTTCCATCCCCGATCCTTCAGCGCTGGCTCTGGGGAGCAGGGAAGGAGCGGGCCAGGATCAGGGAAGGAGCGGGGAAGGAACAGGGAAGGAGCAGGGCAGGAGCAGCCCCCCGCCCCCCCCGCGGAGGCTCAGCCGGCTCTGTAATTAAGCCAAGAGGGAAAGGTTGCCATGGCACCAACAGCAAGGAAACGAAGCTGCACCTTTATGGCGGCTCCGGAGCCTCCGGGCATTCCCAACCCCTCTGCCCGGGGCGCCGTGGGGCACCGGGGACCCCCCCCCGCCAGCCCCCGGGCCCTGTCCTGCGTGGGTGGAGGGGCAGAGGGATGGAGACGGGGCGGCTGGGCCCCGCGGCTGTGCCTTGGCTGATCCACAGGCATCCGAGGTTGTCCCGAGGGGCTCCATCCCGATTTCCCCGCCGTGCCGCGGGGCCATGTCCCTGTGGCTGCCCGCCAGGTGCAGGGCGCTCTTGGGGTGTTCTCCGAGCGGCTCACGCCGACCTGAGCCTCCGGGGGGGCTTCCCCAGMACCCCAAACCTGCTGCCCGATGCGTCCCCCCCCCATCCCAAGATCCCGGAGCGCGCCCTGACGGAGGTGGCTCCAGCACATCCTGTTGTCCTGGCAACGGGCGAGGATGCCGCTGAGCCGGCCCTGCCCGGGGCCCTCGGGCTCCRGGGGGCTGCCCTCACCCTGGAATGTCCTCCCTGCTCCTGGATCTTTCCTGCTGCTTTTCCCAGCCAGCCAGCGAGGGAAAGCGCTGCTCCTCCCGGGATGGTGGTGGCCGTCCCCTCCTCGCCCCCACACCCGCACACGGGACAAGGGTTTCTGGGGGCATTTGTGTCCCTTTGTCCCGCCCAGCCGAGGAGCAGGGCAGGGACAGGCCTCAGCCGTTCCCGCGCCTGGGATTTATCTTCTCTCCCCGTGTCCCACATTCCGAGCCGCTCCTTGCCCTTTCTCTGGCCTTGCRCTCCTGTTGTGTCTCTGCCGCGACAAAAATAGCCGGAGAGGTGCTAAAATAGAATTAAGGATATGTAAATGCTGTTTGTGCTCGCCCTGTTGCCTCCTTCCCTTCAGCGGGAATGACGATCCTTCTGCCAACCTCAGCCCGGGGAGGCGGTTTGGGATCGGGGAATGCTGGGACAACGGAGCTGCGCCTGGGGGGCGAGGATGGATTCGCAAGCTCCCCTTGGCACCGGTGACCCTTTTTCCTGGAAGCGTCCTATAAATACCGGGGTTTTCCACCCAAAATCGGCCGAGCGCCGTCACGAGCTCCCTGTGGTCACCCCGAGGGGGGAAAAAACCGCATCCCACGCCCAGGGATGCTTTGCTCTCAGCRTCTTCCCGGGAGCAATTCGAGAGGGGCCCAGGCTGGGCCCCGAGGCGCGGGGTTGGATTTCTGTTGGAGGCGGAAGCTTCGCAGCTCCCCCGATCCCTCCTCACACGGCGATGGTGGGGAGGGGGGGGATAACTCGGGAGCGCTGCCACGAATCCCGGCTGCTCCCGCGGCTGCCGAGGGGAAGGAATTAAGCACTTTGAGAAGCTGGCAAAGATCCCTCTGGGAGCCCTGCGGCGGCTTCTTCAAACCCATCCTTTCCCTCCCTCTCGCCAGAAGTTGCACCGCGCGGGCGCTGCCGCTGCCAGCGCCGATCCCGGGCGCCGCATCCCGCGGCTCCATCCGGGAGGCCCCTAAATCCCTTCTCCCCCACCCTCCGCCTTCCCCCGGCGTGGTTTTCCCCTCCGCGGGTCGCGCCGGGGTGGGGGGCTGGGAGGGCCGGGGGTGTGAGCCGTGCCAGCCGGCGCAGATGCTGCGTTCGCTCGCCCGCGGCGGCTCCGCTTCCCTCTCCAGATTTCGCCCTGGAAAAGTAGGGCGCAGCCACGGCTGCCCACGGCCTCCTCGTCCCCCCTTCCCCGGCATCTGCCGCTCCTCGCGGTGGGGATGGGGGAGCGGCCGGGTCYCGCCGGAGGGATGGATCGGGGGGGGTTGGATTTGGGATGAGACCCTTCCCTCTCYGCCTGGCCTTCCCTGGCAGTGCCACCCTCTGTGTCCCCACCCGGGAGCATCAGGGCACCGCTGGGCCCGGTGCGATCCAGCGTTTGCTCCTGCTCCTCTCTCCCCGCCCYGGGATGGGCTGGAGCGGCAGGATGAGGTCCCAGCACGGCCACGCAGCCACCCACCGGCTCTGCACCAGGCGGTGCAGGGAGGCAGCACAATCTGCATGTAAATTGGGGATATTTAAAGCYGGAGCCGGGTGGGAAGCGAAGGAATCAATTTCCCAAGTGGGAGGGCGGGGTGTTATTTTTATATGGCACTGGATACGCAGCTCCAATCTGGCCCCGGGAGCTGGAAGGGGAGCGGGGCGGGTGGGGAAGGCAAATCGTGTCCCGGCGTTTGGGCTCTGCAGTCCCTGGATCCAGGAGYGTTGCCGCCGCCGCCAGCCCCGCGCTGTGTCCCTCTGCTCTCCGGGCCTGGACGGGGTGGCAGGAGRCGACAGGGACCCCTGCTCGTGTCCCCATCGGGTCCGTGCCGGTGGCTGCCCTCGACCCCGAGCGTTCCCTGCGCTCCGAGCCTCTCCAGCTSTTTTTGCGCCTCTGCTGGGCACGGCCCGGATCCGTGGGCGTCCTCACGGAGCTGCGGCTGCTCTTCCAGCAGCGCCGGCGGCTTTGGAAGTGGGCAGGGGCTCCTTTTGTGCTCGTCGTTAATTAAGAGGATCATTCAGAGCCACTAGTAGTGTAGTGTGTTGTCTTATAATAGTTGCGATTCTGTGCCTGTGCCAGCTTCCATTAGCAACAAAACCCACTTATCTTGTTCTTTCCTATCTCTTCCCTTTATATTTTTATCCTCCCCTCTCCCTGCGAGTCTCTCCCTCCTCTTTTTTTTTCCCCAGCCCCGGCTCCGCAGTAATAATTCCACCAGTCGTCATCTCGGTTGACAAAACACCGTTGATGTGACAGCTCCGAGCTATGAAATCTCCGTTTACCGCTCGATAATTAATTTACTAATTGCGTGCGCTGCCTCGCCGCTCGGCTCCGGGCCAGCTCCCGAGCCAGCGGTGCCATCCCGACCTCGGGATGCCCGCGGTGGTGCCATCCCCGCGCCGGGAATGTCCGCGGGGAGGGAGCCGCGCGCCCGTCCCTCTGGGAGGGTGGGATGCGGTTCTCCCCAGCGGGGAATTGGGATGGAAGGAAGGGGATGGGATGCAGGTGGGGGGTGGGGAAGGCTGAGTGCCCCCCTCGCTTCCTTTCTGCCCGGGTGAGCTGCCAGAGCTGCCAGCCACGCTCGAGTGACTCCACGCGTCATCTCCATCCCCTGTCGCACCGGAGAGGAGGTTTCAAAACTGGTCCGTCGTTTGGGGGGGGGGGGGAAAGCGCCTTTTCCTGCCTCTATTCCAGCGGATAAATGTGCTTTATCCCGGTCCAAGTGTGGGATGGGATCTGCCGCTGCCTTCGCACGGGGCGAGGGGCAGGACGTGCCCCCCCAAGGTTCCTCATCCCTTGTCTCCTGTACCTTGGGAATGCGTGATGGAGGGAGAAGGGAGTTTTTTCCTCCTTCCCAACCCTTTTAAACCGATCCAGACCCCTCCCGACCCCCCTGCCCAGCTCCATGGGGATCTCAGTGGCTGCGGAATGTTTGGATTTTCCCTGATTGCAGGAGTCCAAATGAACAAATTCCGCCGGAGTCCACCGGAGCCAAGTGACATCTCTCACTCCGACACCGCCGCTCGTTGTGTTCCTGGAGGGAAACGTTGGGTTTTGCTTTGTTTTGCTGGTTTTTCTTGGCTTTTTTTTTTCCTTCGCCGTCTCAAGCCCCAGACGGTGCTTTGTCACCTGCGGGAAAACTTCTCCGCGTTTCCAGCGGGAGAAATGGGGCAGGACCTGCTTAAGGAGAGGCATTTGGGGTTAAATCCCTCTGTCAGGGGTGAAACCCCGCTATTTGGGGTTAATCCGGGGATTAAACCCACTATTTGGGGTTAACCCGGGGGTTAAACCCCACTTTTTGGGGTTAACCCACGGGTTAAACCTCACTATTTGGGGTTAAACCCCACTAATTACGCTTAACCCAGGGGTTAAACCTCACTTTTTGGGGTTAAATCCTCCCGTTTGGGGTTGCGTGGGGAGGACAGACCCCACCGAGCTCCCCAACCCACGGGAAACCTGCCACAGGTTGGCGTCGGGAACGGGTGGATCCTGCGTTTTTCTCCTCGGGCTTTTCATCCAGGGACGTGACACGAGCTGGGATCCCTGTAAGGAAAGGGAAACCGAGGCACGGGAAGCGCGGTTTGGTGTCCCGGTCCTCGCGTGTCCCGTCCCGGTGCCGGGAACGTTCCGGGGCCGCCACCGCCTCCTCGCCGGGTAAATAAATAACGTCTCGCCTCCGCCGCCGCGGGGCTGCTGGCGTGGTAATTGCTTTTTGGGAGACGCAATTACCGGGCAATGTTGTGGAACGTGTCGTGCCTGCGGGCTCCCAGCGCTCCCCTGCCAGGACCCGGCCCCGGCCGAGCGTCGGTGGCGGTTGGGGACATCCCCGCGGGCGTTGAGGTAGAGCTTTGGGGTCGTCCTCGTCCGAGCTGGGCTCTCTCTGCCGCGCCTTGTCACCTCCGAGGCCGAATCCAGCGTCTCCCTGCGGCAGAAGTCCCAAACCCCCCGTGATTTAAATCCTCCGCTTTTGGGGGGCTTTGGGCGGGGGGTGGCACCCGCGCGTGCGCCCCTTTGCCCTTGGGGTTCTCCCCGTGCTGATCGCCCTCACCCAGCGCCCCGGGGAAACCGGGATTTGTGATTTGGGATGGGATTTGGGGGCAGGGCCGGGGCTGTTGGCTCGGTGAGCGATGGTCCCGAGGCGCGGAGCTGTGGCTCTCGGCAGCTTTGGAAGCTCTGGGAGATTTGTCTTTCTGACTCGCCGAGGTGCTCGGGCGGGGAGGGAGATGCATGACGAGCTGAAAGCCTCGGTTCCGTGATTCCAGGCCCGTTCCTCGCAGCCGGGGAGCACAATCCGTTGTATTCCCCGCGTCCCTGCCCGCCCCGTGCCGTGTGTGTCCCTGTGTTCGTTCCTTCTCCAGCTCCCGGAGCTCGGACCGGGAGCAGCAGCCACTTCCCAGCCCAGCCCAGCACCAGTCCGGCCTGGCCTGGGAGTTGAAGGAAACGCTGGGATGGGGCTGGAAGAAAGCCTGGATCCTGGGTGAGGGTAAAGCCTTTTCCATCCTGAGCATCCTGACGCTCCCGAGATTTCCCCCATGGGGGCTTTGTCCCCCTCAAATTTGGGAAGGGACCTGGGAAAGGATGGGGGGCCTCACCCCAGGTGGGTTTTGCTCCCCCCAGAGCTGGAAAGGGAGCTGGGGAAATATGGGGACCCTGATGCCGAGAGTTCTGAGCATCCCAATCCTCTCCTGCTGTGTTTTTCCCCCTCAGAGGTGGGAAGGGAGCTGAGACGGGGACGGAGGACCCTGATGCTGAGCACCCTGAGCATCCCAATCCACTCCTGGCCTCCCGAGGAAGGCTTTCCCCACGTCGGGGGGCTTTGGGGTGGGACCTGCCCCGTGCCGAGCCCGCGGGGGGAGCTCAGCGTGACGCCTGCGGCAGAGAGGGGCGCAAATAGGATCGATGTCGGYTTGTTCCCGGTAATAAACGGGAGCAAACTGCGAGCGGTGGGAGGAAGCGAGTGACAAACGCCGGTGTTTCAACRTCCTCGCCAGAGACCCGCGTGTAAGCGGGACTTCGCATGAGTGATTCCATACATTTTTAATGGGGGCCCCCGCGGGAGGATCGATCACGCGATGCCGCCGAGTTTCCCTCACGCCGGGGAGCACAGAGGGATTGGGGTGGAGCAGGCTGAGCCAGCGGCTCCTCTTCACCCCCTTTCCCTGGGAAACCCCCCCCCCCCCCAGGAGTCGCTGGTTGGGCTGGGAAGGTTTTTTCCCAGCTGTTTTTGGGGTGGTTTGGGCGTGGAAAACACGCGGTCGGGTTGGACTCGGGTGGGGCGCGCTCTGGAGGTGCGGCTGCGGCGGGGAGATGCTTTTCCTGGTGGATCGTCCGGGATCATCCCTGGGATTAGGGGTCCCGCCTCTCCTCCGGGCTCCTGGTTTTTGGGAGCATCCCCAGGCTCGCCTGCACATCTCTCCTCAACCTTCCCGGAGAATCCACCCTGGCYGGGGAGAGGGAGAGTGACAGGTCCTGCCAAGAACAGTTTTTCGGGGAAAAAACCATCCTTTTTAGTATTCTGGATGATCCCAGCTCCATTCATCTCCCGTGGCAGGACACTTAATATGGATTAGCAGAGCTTCCCTGSGGATGCAGCGCTTGGGAGCAGCACCCCTGGAGCAGGAGGGTGGCCCTTGGGGACAATTTGGGGGCATCCAGCCCATCCTCTGCCACCCCGAGGGTCCTCTGGGAGAGGCGGCAGGAGGCCGGGAAAGCAGCGGGAGGGAGGATTTTCGGGATGGAGCCGCTTCCCTGCAGGATCCAGGGGCTGATGTGCTCCCGGGGAGCCGCTCCGGCGTGTGCCGGGGATATGGAGCACCTCATTTACCGGGATATTCTTCATGCCGGAACGGGAGAAAGCAGCTGCTATCTGTACAAACAAAATTAGGCCAAAGGAGGAAAGTAATTTTGTCAAAGAAATAGGGAGATGCACGGGGAGATGGAGAGGAGACAGATGAATAAACACAATCTACATAGGCACTGATAAAAATTCAATTTCTGCTCACACACGTCCCGGTCTCACTCACACCCTTCCTCTCCTCCTCTCCACGCGCTCCCCGGCGTTGTCTGCAGCCCTCGTGCATCCATCTGGGATGTGGGAGGCAAACACAATGATCCTATTCTGTCTCCAGCATGCTGCAAAAATTTTTTCCTTTAATTATGGCGCTTTAATTCCCCTTCGCTCCGGCTTTACATCCCGTACTTTTCCCTGGCGGGCAGAGGAAAACAGGGAGAGGGGGATGGACCCGGGATGGCGGGTCCTGTGGGCACGATCCTGTTCCCACCGTGGTGATCCCATGGAATAAGGATTGGGGTACCCCGATGGGGATCTGGGATCGCAACACGTGGATGAGGGAGTTGGAAGGGATTGGCGATTCCCGTGAGTGATCCGTGCTCCCCGTGATCCTGGAGTTATCCCTGTTCTCCYGGAGCTGTGGGAGCACAAAGGGCTCTCCCGGATGTTTTTCAGGGCGTTTCGCTGTGGGTTATAAGGAAAAAAAACACTTCCAAAATCTTCCTGGGGCCTGCATTGCCTTCCTCGTGCCCTGGATTTTCTGCGAGCCGGGATCCGGAACGGTGCTCGGAGGGAAGGACCTCGGGCTCGGCAGGGAAATCCCGGCTGGAAAACTCATCCGTGTGAGCTTCGGGACTGAGAGCAGCTCGGCCTGGGAGCTGGGGCTGTTGGAGYGGAGCTCTTGCAGGGCTGACCCTTCTCCCGCTTCCCCCTGACACCTTTCCCACCTTCCTCTTCCCTTTTCCCACCACAGCATCCCTACATCCCAGGCTCTGGATACTCCAAGGTGTTGCAGAGCCAYGCCTGGAAGTGGAGACGTGCCCCTGGGGGGGCTCCCGCGTGTCCCCCGTGGTTGGGGACATGGGACACGGGGCGCTGCGTGTCCCTAGGGACGGAGGGCCGGCTCCGGGCGGGAGGGGCTGGATCGATGGGAGCAAAGCGGATGCGCTTTCCGATCCGTTCGGAAGTAAATGGAGCATGGAAACGGCTGGGCCGCGCCCGGGCTGAGCCCCCCTCCCGCCTGTCACGGAGCCCCGGGCACGGTGCTGAGCATCCCCGAGGGCTGGGAACRCTGGCGTGGCACCCTCAGGGATGTGGGATTGGTACCACCCGGGAGTGGGGGGCTCTGCTCCGTTCCGGCCTGGGGGGTTTGGGAGGCTCCAGGCTCTTCACGGAGAGCTGGGAGAGGAGAAAGAGGGTGCGGGGCGCTCACGTCCCCCCCTGCACACCCACCCACGTCCCCACCTGCGCACCCACCCACGGCCCCCCCTGCACGCCCACGAGCGCGGAGGCTGAGCTGAGCTGCAGCCTGGTTTCCCTAGGAAACCGAGCGGAGCCCAAAATCCTGCAGGGAAGTGCTGGAGGGGCTCCAAAATGTGGCTGGAATAGCTCCGCACCCCGGGAGTTTTGGTGGGACACCCACGGCAGTGGCGGYGCTCGGGCGGCTCGGGCGGTGCTGGTGGAAGCTCAGCTGAGGTGGTGGTGGGGTTGGAAAAGGGGATTTGGGGGTGAAATATTCCTTTGGGTGCCCCCCTGGCGCTCGCAGGTGACAGAGCTGTCCCCAGCGCTGTGAGGCTGTCGCCGGTGCTGGCGTGTCCCTGGCGCGGCCAGGATCACCCACAGCATCAGGGATTTGGGGTCTATTCCTGTAATCCTGRGCCTGCCACGGGTTTCTTCACTTTCCTGGGAAGACCCCTCGGATGAGGGGCGGGAAGGAGCGCCTTGGTTCAGGGTTGACCCTTGGGGAGCGCGTGAGGATGTGGGGAAAGCGCTTCCTGCGGGTGGCAGGGTCACACCCYCACCCCCTTGTCCTGCCTCCTCCACCTCCTTCTCCTCCTCCTCCTTTTCCTACACCTCCTCTTCCTCCTCCTCCTCTCCTCCCCCTCCTCCCGGGGCCTTTCGCACGCTGCCRAGTGAAGACGCATTTACCGGGCTGCACGCTCCGAAAGTTGCCACGCTYCCCTCCAGGCAATTAAAGGGAAGCTATTTCTCCTCAATCAGGCGTATTTGAATATGGAAATGATTTTTAATTACTCAGAGTCAATATCGTTTTATCACCGAAATGTGTTTGAACGAGGTTCGCCCGTATTTGCAGGGCGTCTAATAGGCGGGATGCAAATTCACCCTCATTCCCGGGTTTTGCGCGTCCTGGAGAGCCAGGGAAAGGTGCTGCCCTTTGGAGGTTTCATTCCCGGGCTCCCGAAGGGGCAGGGAATGCCGGATAACCCCTGCCCCGCGGCGGGGGTGGCATGGCAGGGGCCGGCGGGGACACGGCGACAGCAACTCGTGGCCGTCCCCGGCCTCGCGTGGCCCCGAACGTGCCCCGGGTCAGCTCCACGCGGAGCCGCTGACAGCTCGACAGCGTTAGATCCCCGGCTATTGTCTCCTGATTAATTTGCTAATTACGTTCTGCTTTAATCCGCGGGCCTGGCGGCGGCGTGGAAATGTCAGGCACTTGTTTATGCCCCGGGTTGCTGGCGGAGCGACAAAGGCACGGTCCCGCGGGAGCCACCGCGCGTCACCTGGCCCCCGCCGGCTCCCACCGGGCCGGGACAGACCTGCTGCCTCTGCCGCCGCCTCCCCGCGYGGCCCCGGGGCTGCCCCCGCGGCTCGGTTTCCCCCACGGGAGCTGGGAATACCTGGATCCACCTCCCTGCCCGCTCCGGCGTGGGCAGCGCTGGCACCATGGCCTCAGTGCCGATCGTCACCCGCCCTGCGGGGCTGTCGCCGGTGCTGGGCATGCCCCTCCCGCGGCCTCGTGTGGGATTGGGGCGATCAAACMGGCCCAGAACATCCCCTCTGGAGCCACGGAGGGGTTTGGGGCTGTTCCAGACCCCCCAGCCCGGTGCAGCCACGCTGGGAGGGCACTGCGGTCCCTGTGCCTCCGTGGGGCTGTCACAGCRGGTGCCAAGGTGACCAGGGCACCTTCCCTTGTCCTCCACAGCACCCAGCGCGTTCCCGGCCTTCCCGGAAAACACCGGGACCACAGCCCCCCCGGGGGAGATGCCACCCGCTTGTGACGAGGGGACAAAGGACGCGGCTGAGCGGTTTCCCAACATCCAACCTCTGGGTTTTCCTGCTGAGAAAACCCGTCAGGTGCCGGGGTTGAGCTCCTGCAAGACTGAGCAGCCGCTCACACCCCGCTGCCGCTGCAGCCGGGCTTTCTGCAGCCCTCATGTTTATTAATCGAGATGAATGTTTATGCAAAGTTCCTCGCTCCCGGAGCGGCTGCTCGAGTGCAGGCGTGATCTGGCCGCTGCTGCCGGGCTGGGCAGCGAGATGGCTCCGGTGGATGGAGGTGGAAAAGGGGTTGGGAGCGGGATTGATCCGTATCGCGCCGCTCTGGCTCGGGGAGGATCTCCCGGGAAGGATTTATCCTCGCCAAAGCACCGGGAGGTGAAAATCCCGCGGTTGTCCCAGCACCCACAGGCCCAGCAGGGAGGTCAGCACCTCTCCCGGCAGAAATTCCTTTGATTTCTCCCAAAAACTCTCCCCGGGGTGCCTGGCCCAGCACCTCGAGTCCTTCACGCTGCGGCACAGYGTCATCTCCAAACGGGCACGGATGGACGAGGATGAGCCCCGATCCATCCCTCAACGCACAAAGAGCCTGGAAACATCAAAATGGAGATGCTGAGCTCAAATCCATCTTCCTGGACACAGCGACCGCATCCACAGGCCCGGGAGCAGSTTGGGATGGGCTGTTGGCTGTGCCCTCGGTCCGGAGCAAACCACAAAGTGAAATTTATTCCATGGCTCAGCCGTGTCCTTTCCTCTTCTTCTCATCACCTGGGCTTGCCCCGCTCTTTCTTCCCGGGCTTTTCTCCTCGGGAACTCGGCGTGAAGGTCCCCGGGAGGGAGCAGCGGCCGCGGGCAGGGCCTGTCCCTCCATCCCGGCGGCGGGCACCGAGCGAGTGGCCGGAGCTCCTCCGGCGCTCGCTGGCTTCTCCCATCAGGGCGGATTATCCTGMAACCCAAACTTCCCTGTTTATGGCTGTTTTTGTTTTTTCCGCTGGAGCAATTCCGCCGCCGAGTTTACGGCAAGCGGTTCAGACAAGCGGCTGTCGTTACCGGCTGCTCCGGGGCTCTGTCCGCTCCCGGCTCTCCCCTTGTTCCAGCCGAGGTTCTCCTGCCAAACCTTTCCGAAAAGCCGCTGCTCCCTGCCCTGCCCGGGAGAGACAATCCCCGGGGATTGAGCCCATAGAGGGCCGCAGGAGCCCGGGCGCTGGACGAGCATCCCCCGGCCAGGAGCTGGACTCAACTCTTCCCCGAATCCTCAGCGGGCACGGAGCAGCTGCCACCTCGGTGACTCTCCCTGTCCCTGATTTCTGTGCCAAATCAAGGGGAAACAAGAGCCCTGTGTTGGAAGCAGCAGCGCCGGGTGCCTGGGGAACCCCTGGCCGGGGCGGGGGGGGGCTCGGCCGGTGCCTGCCTGTCCTGGTGCGCCCGTTCCCTGCGGCGCTGGGGGCCGCTAATGACGGTGGTGGCACCGSGGACCTCGTGTCAGCCTGGCGGGTTATTATCGCCTTAATGGAAGGCTCCGATTCCCAGCGAGCCACAAAGCCCCGGTGTCACCACCTCCGCGCGCGCTGCTCTAATTACACCCTCGAGCTGCTCTGCCTGCGCCCAGCCCCCAATCCCTCGGGCACCCGAGAGGCCCGGAGCCCGGAGCCGGTGTTTTCCCACATCCCAGCGGCTCACGGGGGTGAGGAGGATGATGCTCGCCCTGAGCAACTGGGGAATTGCGTTGTTTTGACTGGGGGGGGGAGTCTCCAGCGCCTTTCCGAGCTGTGCCTGGGGGGCTGAGCGTGCCCCCGGGCCGAGGATTTGGTGGCAGCGGAGCTCCCGCGGTGCCGGGGGAGGTTTGCAGGGATGCGGCGGCAGCGGCAGCAACAAGCGGCTCCGGAGAGCACCCAGTTGTCCTGGTAACAGTGGGTGCCTCCAGCTCCCACGGCTCAGCCCCCCYAGCGCCGGGGCCCCCCAGCTCCTCCCTGCCGCGGGCACGGTCCCGCGTGGGGCAGCGGGGACTCGGCAGGGAGGGGACACAGAGGCCAGGAGTGACTCCGTGGGTGGACAGGCAGCGGCGGGGGGATGTTGTGGGACAGAGTGACACGAGCCAGGCTGGGCCACAGCTTCAGGGAAGAGCCTATGGGCATCGTATCCCCCGTCGCATCCCACACCGCATCCTGYATCGCATCCTGCATCCTGCATCACATCCCACGCTGCATCCCACCCCGCATCCCGCATCCCACCCCACATCCCAGCCTGCGCTGCGTCCCGCGTCGCATCCTGTATTCCATCCCGCATCGCGCCCCGTGTCGCATCCCGCATCCCACGCCGCATCCCACGTTCCTCGCAGGGCAGCGGCAGTCCGTGCGAGAGATCCCTTTGGAAATTTCCAACTCCCTCGACCGTGCGGAGCCACTTGGCCGGGGGAGCCAACACCCCGTGGGAAGCAGGGAGCGAGTGACCCGGGGTTTGGGATCGCTCRTCCACAGAGCTTTGCTGAGCTGTGTTTACCGAGCCGGGGTCGGGGACATCCYGCAGCGCTGGCGGAGCTAATGCTGCTTTTCTCCCCGGGATAAAGACCAGCCRGAAAAGCTGGTTTGCTTTCTCCCAGCCTCGACCCGCAGGGGATGAGCGCCTGTCTGGGGAYGCTGGGTCAGGCATCCAGGGAACCCGGGGAAGGACCGGGAAAAGGGAATGCCGGCGAGGGAAGGAGCTGATCTGCACAAAGGTCTCGGCTGGATGTGATCCTGCACTTCCAGTGGTGCCGGGCTGGATCGGGGCTGGTGCTGAGCCACAGATCCCCAGTGGTGCTGGCAGGGTCCCCTGCCCTCTCCTTCCATCCTGGATGGARGGGACAAGGCGACACATCGGAGCACCCCCCAGGGTGAGCGCAGCACCCGCAGCGCCGGGCAGGATGTGTCCGGCAGGGGTGGACAGGCAGCAGCGGGAATGTGCTGCATTTCCAGCTGCGCTGCTCCCGCAGCGAGGCAGCCAGGCCGTGCCGCATCCTGCCGAGCTCCTCCTGCACGCCCGGGGCTCGGCGGCCCTGACACCCCRGCCCCTTCAGGGCGACCAGCAGGACCCGGGCTGCAGCGGAGCCTCCGTGCCGGTGGCTCAGTCGCCCACGGACCACCGAGACGCTCGGGCTTATGCTGGGAGTGAAACCGCAGCTCTGCAGCCCCCCGAGGTGCCGGGGGTCCGGCAGGCTCCGTGTCACACACGCAGGTGCCACGTCTGTGTGTGCGRCAGTCCCGTTCCTCAGCCCCCCCGCGCCCCACGCCCCCCTGCAGAACGCGCCGAGGCCTGCACGTGCGTGGGGACACACTCGCGGGGAGCACACGCACCCCGCGCAGCCCCGCCTGCCTCGCACACGCGTGTGCGCGCTGCACTCCCACGGGGGAGCACACGCGGCGTTCACACCCTCCCCCCCCCCCCGGGGCCGTGCACACGCAGCCACAACCCCCCCCTCCCCGTGCCTGTGCACGACCCACTCCGCGCGTGTGACACGGAGAGGGGGGGGGACACGCCACCCACACACCGTGGTTTCTTCCATCCGTGTGCGTGACAACCGCTCCCCCCCCCCCCCCCCCCCCGCCCCACACTCCCCGCTCGGCCCCCCCCAGCGCCGCTGCCGCATCCCGGGGGTCACCTCCCCCCGCACACCCCGGCGGGGGCGGGGGCGGCGGCGCGGGGCGGGGGGGGGTCCCCGCCGTGCCCGGTGCTGTCACACCGCCCCGCGCCCGGCGCATGCAGCAAGTGCCCGAGCGGCGCGCGCCGCCGCCGCCCCCGCGCCCCCCGCTCCCCCGGCCCCCCCCCCCGCTCCCTTCCCCTCCCCACCGCATCCGCCGCCGCCGCCGCCACCGGGGCCCGGCGCGCTGCGCGCCCGCTCCCGGCCCCGCGCCCGCTCCCGGCCCCGCGCGCCGCCGCCGCCGCCGCCGCCGCCGCCGCGCTCCCCCGGGCGCGCCCGGGCACCGGCAGCTGCCGCCGCCGCCGCCGCTCGGGGATGGCCAGCCCGCTGCTCGCCGCGCCGCGCCGGGGCTACACGCGCTGCTAACGGAGCGCAGGTAAGGGCGGCCACGAGCCCCTCCGCCGGTGCACCGGCACCCCCCCCTCCCGGTGCACCGGCACCCCCCCCCTTCCCGGTGCACCCCCCCCCCTTCCCTTTCCCGGTGCGGCGGCTCCGCTCCCCCCCCGGCGCGGCGCAGCGGGGGCGGCAGCTCGCCGCGGATGCGGGATGCGGCGGCCGGTGCTGCCGGTTGGCAGAGCCCCGGTTCCACCGGGGACCCCCCCCACCCGCCGCCGCCGCCGCCCCGGCTCCGACCCCAACCCCGGCCAACTTTCCTGCCCCGGCGGTGGGGCTGCGGGAACGGGAGTTGCGGCCGCGCCGCGGTACCGCGGCTGCCCCGTGCCCGGTGCCCGGGGCGGGCAGCGGCATCCCCGAGGCGGCCCCGGCCCTGCCGGGAAGTTGCGCGGGGCTGCGGCGGCGCGGAGGGCTCGGCACCGGGGCTGGCTGCGAGCGGCGGCGTGCCCGGAGCTGCCGCTCCTTCTCCCCGGGGCTGCCGATCTCCTCCTCCCGGGCTGCCGGTTCCCCCGTCCCCGGTGGCTGCCGGTTCCTCCCCGCTCCGCCGGTTCTCCCCTCGGTGCTGCCGGTTCCCCCGGGGGTACCGCTCCCCCTCAGGACTCCTGTGCCCCCCGCCAGGCGCCGTTTCCTCCCGCGGGGTGCCGGTGCCTCCCTACAAAGCAGCTCCAGGGCTCCGGCAGCCCCGCGGCGGAGGGGCCGCACGCGTGTCCGTGGGCACACGTGTGTTCCTCGGCACACGTGTGGCACCGCGGCGCCGTGGTGTGTCACACAGCAAGGCCACGGGCGGGTGCGGGGCTGCCCGCCGGCACCCCCGGCGTGGGCACACGCGTGCCGCCGGCCCGGCCGGCGTGGGTGCTCGGCGGCGCGGTCACCCCGCGTCGTCACCCCCGGGCAGGGCCCCGGGGACCCGGCACGCACCGGGGCGCTTGGGCAGGCGCGTCGGTGGAGCCCCGGCCGTGGGCGGGTGAGGGGGTGGGGGGGTTTGCAGCTCTCCCCCGCGTGGCGGGGCTTTGTTCGGTGCCGGCGTGGGGGGCCGCGGCGGGGGGAGGGGGGGATGCCGGGGCACCGGGGGCCCGTGGGCGTGCGGGAGGGCACACGTGGGCGCCCGGCGTGTGCCGCCGCGGGCACGTGCGGCGGGCAGGCGGCAGCCCCGGGCTCGGGGGGTGGGGGGGGGGAGCCGGGGCCCTTCCCGGGGGACCCGCCAGCCCTCGGGGGGTCCGCGGCACGAGCGGCGCCCACGCGTGCGCCCGCGCCGGTCACTTGTTGAGGACGGGCGGGTTTTCCGCAGCCGCGCGGCGTGTGAACGGCCCTCTGCTTTTCTAGGTCATGTCACCGCTGCCCGCGCTGGCTGGCGCCCGCACCCGGGGCCGCCGGTGACGCGGGGAGCTGGCCCCGGGCTGCCCGGGCCGGGCCGTGGCGCTGGGGCCGCTGGCCGGGGCGCGCGTGGAGCCGGTGGCGCGGGGCCGGCGCCGGGCCGTGGCGCTGGGAGCACTCCCAGTTGTTGGGGACAGACTCGTCCCTCCCTCGAAGGCCGCGGCTGAGCGCAGGGGGGCTCGTGGGGAGGGCCCCGGCTCCGTGGGCTCACGCRGGGAGGAGCGGGGTGGCGCGGCTGYTGTCACCGTCACCGTCGCCGTCACCTGGCTGCTCCCTGGCCACCCTCACCGGGGAGGGTCGGCGCCCCGTTTCCCGGCGGGGCTCCCCGGCGGTGGCACGGCTGGCGGTGGATGTGGAGTTGGCTGTGGGGCAGCGCCGGCCCCGCTGTGCCAGAGCCCGGAGCCTGGCGGCAGCTCCTCACCCAGGCCTGCCCAGTTGCTTGTCAAGCCTTGTCACCGGCCCCTGCTTTGATCCGAGGAGCCGGGATCCTACAAATTTGGTCTGCGCTGGACAGAAAATGGACACGGAGCTGGCACAGCGGGCGCTCGCTCCCCGACCGGCGGCCGCGTGGCAGAGGYGCTCCAGCACCGGCTGCCGGCTCTTCCTGGCACCTCTGGCTCTTCTCGGCACCTCTAAGGACCTCTGGCTGTGGGATCTTCTGCCTGGAGTGCTCCCTGCCATGCTGGAGACAGGGCCAGGCTTGACAGGCTCTTCCCGGTGGGCTCACGGAGTGCTCTGCCCTGGCACCAACCTCCTGCTCTCCACTGTGGGAATGGATGGGACTTCCATCAGCCAAGGCGTTCCCATTGCTGCCAAAACCCCACATCCCAGGCTGGGCGCTCTCCAGCCTGCAGGATGGACAAGGATCCCCATTTCCCTGTGCCTGGAGGAAGATGATGCTCCGGCCCTGGTCCAGCCCCCACAGCCCTGGGCTGCTGTGCTGCCTCAACGCTTCTCCATGGAAATTTTGGCTGAGGCCCTACAAGCTCATTTCCTACCACAGAACCATCCTCTGACGGGGCCGGGGCTGGCTTGGGGCCACCCCAAAAGTCAGAAGCTCTGTAGCTCCTGGGCACTCACGAGGGCCATCGTGTCCCCCCTGCGCTGATCCTGGCTGTTCCTTCTTGATGTCCTCCAAGAGCAGGATGGAGCCAGGCCCCTTCTCCTCCCTGGAGCACCTCGGAGGCTCCTGGCGGGGCTGGGTCTGGATGAGAYGGTGGCATACAAAAAAATCCCCCTCTGGGATAAGCACACATCCTGCAGGCACCACCAGGACTCGGAACCCCGCTTCGGAGCCCTCCCAGCCCTCCATCCCTTTGAGGACTGAGCTGCTGGAAAAGAGGGAGTCACATCCCAACGATGTGGAAGAAACTCCTCGGAAGAAGCCGCGGGAGAGCCGCGGCTGCTGCAGCCCCTGCAACAAAGGGGGGGGGGGGGGGGGTTTTGCCTCCGGGGACCCCCGCGTCCCCGGAGGGGGAGGCAGCACACGCCGTTCCCTGGCACAGCCTAACCCCTAATCCCGGCGGAGATTTCTCTGTGCTGTCTCCCGGCCTCGCTTTTGGAGTGGAGTTTTACCAACAGCAGTTAAGTAAAATAAATAAAGAGGCCTGTGCTTGCCAGTGCTCGCGAGGCCGCGCCAGGGATTGGCAAAGCGGCACCATTAATTACAGCTCGGCACCGCTGCCAGCCTGCCGGCTCCAGGAGAGGCCGTGGCAGCACGCCGGGGAGCCAGAGGGAGAAGGGAGACTTGGGAGCGTGGAGAGGGGGGAAAACGCGGTGCTGGACACCGGGGGAATTGTGCCAGAGCGGGTGGAAGCAGCGCGGATGTCGCTGTCCCCGCTGGGTGTGCACACGCGTGTGCCGTGCGGGAATCCGTGTTGTCGGGCTGCAGGCTGGGATTGCAGGGGAGTTCTTCCCAGAAATGGTGGTGTTTTGTGGGTGGAGGGGCTGGGGAGGCCCAGGACACCCCAGCTCGGTGCTGGGGGTCACCGCGGAGGGGACGAGAGCAGCTTTGGAGTTCCTGGATGCCTTTGGGCTGCTGGGGGAGATGCTGGGAGTTGGAGGGTCGTGGGGGTTTTGCCTTGGGAAGAGCTCGTTAGGGCGCTGTGTCTGTCGGTGTCAGCTCCGGGGAGGCAGGGATGCCATCCCACGGGATGGAGCCTCGTGGCCGTGCTGTGCCATGGGCCGGACTGTTCCTTTTGGCAGGGAATTGAGGCTGTTCCACAGGGGATCAACACCCAGGACTCCCCAGCCCTTCCTTACTTTTTATTCCTTTGTCCCAAGCCGTGTTCGTGTTCGGAATTCTCACGGATCAGGTCTTTTTTCCGCGGATTGTGTGTTTTCCACAGCTTGTTAAAAGAACAGTCGGGTTAAAAACCACATCTCTCAACCCCCAAATCTCCTTTGCCATTGATSGTTTCTCAGATTATTAATGCCAAGGGGTTTAGAGCAGCCAGTTTATCACTTTTTTTTCGGGATGGGTTGGTTGTTCCCGGCTCTGCCTGGCAGGAGATGGTCACGATCTGGCCGGGAGGATGGAGCTGGACCGGGATCCAGCCAAAATTCAGGCAAAGCACCCTCAGGGAAACAACCTGTTTGTGCGACGGGAGCAGTGCCGTGCCGTGGCCAGGGAGAGCCGAGTCCCGGTGGGATCCTGCTCTTCCCGGAGCCGGGAGGGACGCGCCGGCAGCGAAGGAGAGCGACGTGGAGCCCGGGATGTCGCTTCCGCTCGCCCGGCCGCTTCCCAGCTCTGTGATGGCTCTTTAAAAGCTTTAATTAAAGCTCTAAACCCACCCCCTTCCCTGCGCCCGGGCGGGAACAAAGGCAGATGGAAGGGGCTGGAGCGGGCGCCTGCGGCGGGCGAGCGTGCCAGGCTGTGCCCGCCGAGCTCCGGGTCACATCCCCGTCCCCGGGGAGCGCCGTCCCCTCCCCAGCGACCGGCTCGGGGTCCCCGGGGGGTCGCCGGCTGCCCCCAGGGACCCTCCGGCGCTGCCGGGATGCGGTCACCGCTGCCGGGTGGTTCATCCCGCGCGGAGCGGGGTCGTTCCGGAGGCGGCGGGGGGATGGCAGCGGGGCCGTGCCCCGGCACCCCGGCCGGGCCGGGCTCTCCCGAGCCGGAGGACGCGGACGGTGACGCTGCAGGGCGCGGGGTCCCCGCCGCGGTGCCGGGTGGGGGTGATGGTGACGGTGACCCCTCCTCGGGCAGCTCCCGCCGGGTGGCTCGGTGGGCCAGATGTTAAACGTGCGCTCGGGCCGGCTCGCAGCTCGGTGAAATATTTTCACTGCAGCGGCAGCAGCAGCAGCTCGGGCGCTGCAGGGAGCGGGGCTGGTGYCGAGCGAGCTCTGTCGGGTTTGCTTCAGCCCCGGCCGTGGCTCGAGTGCGGTGCAGGGCTCCGGGCAGCCGCAGCCCCGGCAGGTTTTGGGGCTGGGAGGAATCTCCCCATATCCCAGAACACCTGGATCATGCCTGTGGGCATCCCGGAGAGGTGAGGTGGGGGCTGCCCGGCTGTGTCCATCCCCGAGCCTTCCAGCGGCCGGCTGGGCAGCGGGAGGGATGGATGGATGGATGGATGGATGGATGGATGGATGGATGGATGGTGGTGCCGGAGCGTCCCTGCTCGCTGCTGCTCCTGGGCGAGGGAAGCAAGCACCATCTTGTGTCCCTGCCAGGCTGCGGGAGCCCCAAGAGCTCGCTGCAGAGCGGCAGCGTGTCCCTGCCTGACCTCCTCCTCCTCCCCCTCCTCCCCCTTCTCATCCTCCTCCTCCTCTTCCTCCCCCCATCCCCGGCTCTCCCCTCTCTGGAGGACCTCGGTGGCTGCTCGAGTAGCACCGGCGGGGGATGCCCGGGGGGCTCCGCGCTGCCGCCGCCSCTGGAATTCGGTGCCGCCGGGTCTCTCCTGTTGCGTTCCCTGGGGTCTCCCGGGATGGAAGCGACTCAGGAAAAGCGGGGGTTTCTTTTGTCCCGGATCTCCCCGCTCGCCTCGGGGGGGTCCTGCCGGCGTCCAGCCCGGCCTGCTCCCTCTGGCTCCATCCCAGCCCCTTCTCCCCRTGCCCTGGCGGAGGTGGGAACGCCGGCACCGACCCCCCCCCGCGCTGCCGGGGAGGCAGGAGCCAGCGCCAGCCTGTTGCACGAGGATCGGGATATTTTTAGCTCTCTAATGTCCCCGTCGTGGCTCCAGCGCAGGCTCGGCCAAGGCTCCGAAGAGCTGGGGGACGCCCCAGTCCCACGGCTTCGGCCGGGGGTGGTTTGGGAGCGGGAGGTGCTGTTTTGAGGATGGATTASAGCATCCCCGAGCCGTGCCAAGCGCTCGGCATCCCCAGCACATGGCTGGGCGGAGGGGAGCGGCGACCTCGGCGGTTTTGGAATCAACCTCTGCCGTGGCATCCGTCCCTGTGGCCACCTCCTGGATGTCCCCTGCTGTCCCCAGGGCTGTCCCCTGGCCACGGCTGCCCCGGGCACGGGCTGAGTGCTGCTGACACGTGCACGGYGGCCTCGGCCTCTGCTGAGCCGTGCTCCGGGCTCACTTAATAAGGCCACCGCGTGCATTATTTTATTAATGAGGTATTAAAAAGCCGTTCACGGCCATGCTCTGCATTCCCAGAGAGGTATCCGAGAAATCGGTACTCATGCAGTGACGGCTCAGCCCGTGCCCGGCTCTCAGGGCAGCCRTGGGGACACCAGGCTGTGGGGGTGTCCCCGTGCACCCCGAGCACGTCCCCCCGAGCTGCCACCCTGTCCCCGCCATGCTCCAGGATGCCTGAAATAGCCCCGAGGGCTTTTATAGCCGTGTCTGAAGCTGTTTGGTGGCTCCTTGCCCAGGTTGTGCTTGGCCATCTCTGAGGGCAGGGRGGTCACCGCAACGGGGGTCTGTGGGGCTGGGTCTCTGCTCTGGGGGGTTTGGGGTGAAGCCCCCGGTCTGTGCTGCACCRTCCCCAGCCTGGGGACTCCTTGGCGTCCCCTGTAGCCCCGCAAGGTGGTGGCTGGGGGCACGGGGGTATGGGGTAACCGGGATGCCGCTCCCACACCCGCTGGGCTCGGCGCGGGGTGCTGCCCCCCCAGACCAGCTCCGCAGCCGCCGTGCCTCCGGGTAAGCCTCTGTCCGTGTGTCCGTCCGTCTGTCCGCAGGGCAAATGCCATAGGATGACCGCTGCTGGTCCCCTCTTACTGGCTGTGATATCGTCTGTCCTGTGGCTCACGCGGGGCTTCGACCCGGCTCCCAGCGCCTGCTCCGCCCTGGCCTCCGGCGTCCTCTACGGCTCCTTCTCCCTCAAGGACCTCTTCCCCACYATCTCCTCCGGCTGCTCCTGGACCCTGGAGAACCCCGACCCCACCAAGTACTCGCTCTACCTCCGCTTCAACCGGGAGGAGCAGGTCTGCACCCACTTCTCGCCCATGGTGCTGCCGCTCGACCACTACCTGGCCAACTACACGTGYGACCCCCGGGGCGAGGCCAGCCCCGCGCCCGCCCGCCAGCGCCCGCAGCAGGGCGAGGACGAGGAGGAGGACGAGGAAGCCGAGCTGGAGCTGTGCGAGGGCGCGGGGCCCTTCACCTTCCTCCACTTCGACAAGAACTTCGTGCAGCTCTGCCTGGCCGCCGAGCCCGAGGCGGCCCCGCGGCTCCTGGCGCCGCAGGCGCTGGAATTCCGCTTCGTGGAGGTGCTGCTCATCAACAACAACAACTCCAGCCAGTTCACGTGCAGCGTGCTGTGCCGCTGGCTCGAGGAGTGCCTGCAGGCTCCCGGCGCCCGCCGCTGCGGTTTCACCCACGCCGGCTGCAGCTGCCAGGCCGAGAGCCCCCCGGCCCCCCGGCGCAACGGCACCCGCCCCCCGGCCCCCGCGCCCACCCCCGCGCCCGCCGGGCCCGACTGCTGCCCCACCGAGCTGCACTCCGCCAATGCCGACGAGCTCGACCTGCCCGAGGTGCCGCACGGTGAGTGGGGAGCGGGGATGGGCCCCCCCGCGCCGTGCCGGGGGGGGGTTGAGCGTGGATGGAGCGGGGTGGTGGTGGAGCGGGTGGGTTCTGCCTGTGCATGGTCYGCGGGGAAGGGTGGGGGGGTGGTTGGGAACCGTGCATGGAGCAGGGAATCCCCGCAGTGGGTGGATCCTGGGGCTGGCGGGTGCCAATGGGGCACGGCAAACGGAGCAGGGAATCTGCAATGGATGAATCCTGCCCGTCCACCCTCCCTGGGGCTGGAGGGTGCCAATGGGACGCAGCTCATGGAGCAGGGAATCCCTGCAATGGATAAATCCCAGCCACGCACACTCCATGGGGCTGGAGGGTGCCAATGGGACGCAGCTTATGGGGCAGGGAATCCTTGCAATGGATATATCCCACCCACGCACACTCCATGGGGGTGGACGGTGCCAGCTGGGCACCGCACGTGGAGCAGGGAATCCCTGCAATGGGTGAATCCTGGGGCTGGAGGGTGCCAGTGGAGCACTGCACATGGAGCAGGGAATCCCTGCAATGGATGAATGCTGCCTGAGCACACTCCCAGGGCAGGATGGTGCCAAGTGGGAGCTGGGCATGGAGCAGCAAATCCATGCAATGGATAAATCCCACCCACGCACACTCCATGGGGATGGAGGGTGCCAGGTGGGCACTGCACATGGAGCAGGGAAGCCATGCCATGGGTGAATCCCACCCATGCACACTCCACAGGGATGGAGGCTTCCAACTGGGYGCTGTGCGTGGAGCAGGGAAGCTGTTTCATGGAACAGGGAAGCTGTGCAATGGATGAATCCTTGCTGTGCATGCTCCCTGGGAGTGGAAGGTGCCAACTGGGTGCTGGGCATGGAGCAGRGAAGCTGTGGCATGGAGCAGGAAACCCGTGCAATGCATAAATCCTGCTCACGTGCCCTCCACGGGGATGGAAGTTGCCAGTGGAGCACTGCACATGGAGCAGGGAATCYGTGCGGTGGATGAATGCTGCCTGAGCCCATTCCCAGGGCAGGACGGTGCCTTTTGGGCACTGGGCATGGAGCAGGGAAGCCGTTGCATGGAGCAGGGAATCCATGCAATGGATGAATCCTAGCCATGAACACCACACGGGGCTGGAAGGTGCCAGCTGAGTGCTCTGAATGGAGCAGGGAAGCTGTTGCATGGAGCAGGGAATCCGTGCAGTGGATGAATCCTGCCTGAGCACACTCCCTGGGCCTGGAGAGTTCCAATGGGACATTGTGCGTGGAGCAGGGAATTCATGCAGTGGATGAATCCTGCCTGAGCACACTCCCTGGGGCTGGAGAGTTCCAAGGGGACACTGCACATGGAGCAGGGAATCCATGCAATGGATGAATCCTGCCTGAGCACACTCCCTGGGCCTGGAGAGTTCCAGTGGGACATTGTGCGTGGAGCAGGGAATCCATGCAATGGATGAATCCTGCCTGAGCACACTCCCTGGGGCTGGAGAGTTCCAATGGGACACCGCACACGGAGCAGGAAATCCATACAAAGTGCAAATCCGTGGAGCTGCAGCTTGTTCCGCCCTTGCCATGGCCTGGGAGTGCCACTTGCCAACACGGTGGCCCCGCTGATGCCAGGGCTGATGCCAGAGCTGATGCCAGAGCCGCTCTGGCACGGCACACGTGGCTCCCTGGCCTAGCTCGCTGCCTCCCTGGCACGGGGCAGGAGCAGGAGCAGGAACAGGAGCAGGAGCAGGAGCCAACTCGCTCTGCCTTGGTGGAGACGCRGAAAACAATTTGCAGGTAAAATGACCCTTCCCCGTGGCAAATTACCCTTGACTGCTGCAGCCCGGGCGCTTGTTATTCCAGGCAGGATGTCACGGCACGGCGGCCGGGCTATTAACCAGGCGGAATGAGGCCATTTGCTCGTTACGGGATTGTGGGAATGCCGGGCGAGGATAAAGCAGCCGGCACCGGGATCGGGCTGCCCGCGGCGGGGCCGCCCCGCCCGGGTGCTCCCCGTGCCCCGCGGCGCCAAGCCCAGAGAGGTGATACCGGGGGGGGGGTTTGGGGACACATCTGGCCAGCTGCTCCCTTCGGCAGCCCCCGTGGGTGATGCGCGGGCAGGAGCAATCCCCAAGGGAGCTGCGTGGGGTCTTTATCCGGCAGATTAGGTGGCGGGGCCGGGCCGGGGGTGTGCAGATAATTTCATTGGGCTTTAGCGTTTATTTCAGGAGCTAAATGTCATTACGGGCAGATCCCCCACTAAATCCGCGGTCCGTTACAGCTGCAGGGCTCTAAATCGCCTCATCCCGAGGGGAGCTGCTTGAGCTGATTTCATTTTATGGGTTTTTATTTTTTTTTCCCTTYYCCCCCCCCCCCCTTTAAATGCAACTCCCCAGGGGGGATTAAAGGCTCAKCGCCCGGGTCAGGTGCCAGCCCCAAGGGCAGCCTGGCTGACCCTGTGCCCAAGGGGTGACACCCGCAGTGGCCGAGAGCTGCCTGGGGAGAAGCGGGATCCGGGATGGGATGGAGAAACGGGATCCAGGATGGGATGGAAAAACGGGATGCTCCTCCAGGGGATCCAGCACATCCCCGCGGGTCGTTTGGTGGGGTTGTTTCCCGTGAGCCTGGCACAGGGTGTTGGTGAGTTGGGTCCCCGCGGGGCTGGCAGGGCTCCGCGCCACATTCCGCCTCTCCGGCTGCGACAGCAGCGCAAACTCCGGCTCCTTCTCCAAATTACATTTGACATTCAATTAGAGGCTGGAGCGCCCGGAGGTTCGGTGCGATCGCCGAGCCGGAGCCACGGGGGTGCCGCGCCGCCTCGGCCACCCCTGGTGCCACGCCGCTGCCACCGTCCCCCCCCGGGCGTCACCGCGCCGAGCCGCGGGGCCGCAGCACAGAGCGCCCTTCATGCGGCCGAGGGGGGGGTCCCCGGCTCCCACCTGGCCTCCCCCCGGTCCCCCGGGGCGGAGAATGGTCCCCTTTCAGGGGGACGGTGGCAGGCAGGGCCGGGGGGCTGAATGGCGCCTGTGAGCCGAGGCTTGGCGGGCGCCCAGCGCTGATCTCAGCGGCTCCTCCGCCGCAGCGACGTGGGGCTGGCGCCCGCCCAGAGCCCCCCCACAGCGGCGACCCCGGGGTCCCCGCGCCCGCGTCATCCCCGCCGTGCCGCGGCGCTCCCACGGGGATTCGGGGCTGCGTGGGAGGAGAGCGTGGGTGGGTTGCGGCTCTGTGGGGTGACTTTGGGCGCGTTCAACCCTGGTGCTCCAGGTTCTGGGTCTCCAAAGACCCCCAAAGGGGTGCGCCCCTCTTTGGTGGCCTCTGGGTGGCCCCCAGGGTGTTGAGGCCAAGCCGTCCCCATTTTTGGGKTCCCCTTGCCCCAAACCCATCCCCCGTCAGACACCAACCCCCAGCGAGGTGCTGCTGGGAYGAGGGCACAACCGGCCTTGGGGTTCACGTCGAGGTCCCCAAAAGAGCAGCCTCGAGGTCCCCAAAAGCACTTGACTGCCCTGGCACCYGCCAGCTGTGCCGTGGGGCGCTGTGCCGGGGTTGGCCGCAGCCGCCCCGCGGTGACAGCCCAGGATTTAGTGCTCTCCGAAGGAAATTGAATTTGGTGTCTCTGTCGAACACAGCCAGGGAGAACGCCCTCGTATATCCTCGGGATTTATGGCTTTCCTGGGGCTCTTGCCGTGCCGGGTGTAATTCTSCCCTGGGTTGGCGGCCCCGTGGAGAACTCGCTCTGGTGGCCCCACAGACCCCCCTGGGCAACCCCTCGGCCTCTCTGGGTCCCCCTGTGTGTCCCACGCCCTGGAGTGGGATGCCCAAGGAGAGGACCTGAGAGTGCCAGTGGGGAGCCCTGAAGGGTTACCCTGAGTTAAGGCAAAACTCGGTAAATTTGGGCCTTTTTGACAGCACCATCAGTGCCAGAGCAGGCTGTGCTCGCTGCCTGGGGCTGGGTGTCCCCGCTCTGTGTCCCAGCGGGAGCCACCGTGTGCCCAAAGCACCCTGCCAGTGCCAGGTGTCCCCACGCCACCTCCCCTCCATCCCCTGGGGACATCACTGTGCTTGGCTGGGCAGCTCAACAAGGCCATCCCAGGCTGCTCTCCTGGCTGTCACAGCAGTGGGGTGACCATGGCGTTTTTGGGGGGTGACATCCCTGGAGTGGCGTGTCCCCCACGGCACATCCACCAGCAGCACCTGGGGCCAATCCACGGGAACTCCTGCRCCCGGATTTGGGGACAAAGGTCCTGCTGGACGACAGGGAGGTGGCCCGGGGGGGCTGGAGAAGCCGAGGGAGGCGTCCCCCCTGCGCCTGCAGCCACGGCCCCCGCCGAGCCCTGCACATGCCAGTTAATTTCACGCCAAGTGCTCTTGATGGATCACTTGTTATTTTTGGTGAGCCGAGCCATAAATTTGTGCCACCTCACTGCAGCAAGCTGATAAGTGGGGACGGGAGAGCACCTCCGCCCGGCACGGCGGGGGCACGGGCACCCTGGCGGCACCAGGGACGTGGCAGCCCGGGCCGGGCTCCAGATGTCACCCCTGTGACGGGCGGTGACGCTTTTGGGGCAGTCGTGACGTGTTTGGAGGGCTGTGAGTGTGCTCAGTGATGCTCAACCATGTCTTGCCCTCAGGGATGGCATGTGGTGCTCAGGGTGGGGCCAGTGGTGGCCTGTCCCCATCCCTGTCCCCATCTCTGTCGCCATCCCTGTCCCCTGCCCGCTCTCACCCGGGTGTTTCTCTCTCCTAGGCAATGCGATCGAGGAGAACCAGAAGGTGAAGACCCAGTGGCCCCGGTCAGCGGATGAACCAGGTGTCTACATGGCCCAGACAGGTACCAGGAACAGGCAGGGGACACCRGTGACACTGGTGACGCTGGGCTCGTGCACCTGGGCAGGGGTGATGGAGATGGAGCAGCTCCCTTTAGCTTCCTTCCCACGGACCGACTTAATTTGCTCCATTTATATATTTTTTCCTCTGCACTTTCCTCCGAGGGTTGTAAAGCAAAAAAAAATCTATTAATTGTTTCGTTCMAATGTATTTATTTGGCAAATCCATCTGGGTAATTTGAGTGCGCTGCTGCCCCCCTCCCCAGCCTCCCTGATTTATGGTCGGAGGGCTCGGAGGCGAGCGGGAGATGGATGGGCCCCGGCTCCGCTCAGTGTGCCTGGCGTGCAGAACTCCTGGCCACACTCGGCTGCTCACAGTGGTTCTGCCCCACTGGGACCTCCAGGGCAGAGCTTGGGGTGACCCCGGCGGTGACCCTGTCCAGTCTCGGGGTCCCCGTGTGACGCGGAGCAGCCCCAGCACGTTGTCACCGCCGTGGGTGACACAGAGSTGCGTCCTGCCTGTCTCCAGGACAAATGGTCCCCTTTGGAGCCCTCCCCCATATATCCCTGTTTAATTTAAACGGATGGGCTCTGCTGCCGGGCTGTCCAAGAGCCTCAGAGACATCATCAACCTTAATAAGGGCCGGTTGTTGTAAATGTCAGTGTGTGGCGGGGTGGGGAGAGGCAGCCGTGGAGGGCTGTCCGTGCTGTCTGTGCTGCCCGTGCTGCCCGTGCTGTCTGTGCTGCCTGTGCTGCCCACCCTGCCTGTGCTGCCCACCCTGGCTGTGCTGCCCACCCTGGCTGTGCTGCCCACCTTGGCTGTGCTGCCCACCCTGCCTGTACCACCCACCCTGCCTGTGCTGCCCATGCTGCCTGTGCTGCCTGTGCTGCCCATCCTGCCTGCCCTGCCTGTTCTTCCTGCCCTGCCTGTACTTCCCATGGTGCCCATGCTGCCTGTGCTGTGCATGCTGTCTGTGCTGCCTCTGCTGCCTGCCCTGCCTGCCCTGCCCGTGCTTCCTGCCCTGCCCATGCTGCCCGTCCTGCCTGTGCTTCCTGGCCTGCCTGTCCTGCCCATGCTGCCTGTGCTGCTTGTGCTGCCCACCCTCTCCATACAGCCTGTGCTGCTTGTGCTGCCCACCCTGCCCACTCTGCCTGTCCTGCCCATGCTGCCTGCACTGCCCGTGCTGCCCACCCTGTCTGTGCTGCCCACCCTGCTTGTACCACCCACCCTGCCTGTGCTGCCCATGCTGCCTGTGCTGCCCATCCTGCCTGCCCTGCCTGTACTTCCCATGCTGCCCCTGCTGCCTGTCCTGCTCGTGCTGCCTGTCCTGCCCACACTGCCCACCTTGCCTGCCTTGCCCACTCTGCCTTTGCTGCCCGTACTGCCCTTGCTGCCTGCCCTGCCCATCCTGACCCTGCTGCCCGTACTGCCTGGGCTGTCTGTCCTGCTTGCCCGGCCTGTACTGCCTGTGCTGCCTGCCCTGCCCACCCTGTTTGTGCTGCCTGCCCTGCCTGTACTGCCCGCGCTGCCCACACTGCCCACTGCTCACCCTGCCCACCYTTCCCGTGCCGCCCCTGCTGCCCACCCTGTCTGTGCTGCCCGTGCTGCCCACACTGCCTGCCCCGCCTGCCCTGCCCTGCCCGCCCCGCCCGCACCACCCGGGGTGGATCCTGTCCCTCATTCCAGTTGCAATCCCATGCCCCAATCCTTTTCCAGCTGCAGCTTCTGCTGGGCCCAGAGACCAGCGTGGGCTCTCACACCCTGCTGACCCCCTCAGCATCACCCCTGTCACCCCCAGCACCCCGTCCTCATCCCTGCTCTCCCCAGAGCCACCCGCCCGCCTTCCCGCCCTCTCCCCAGTGCCCCCCGGGCTCTCAGGCTCCCTGTCTCCCTCTCCCCCTCGCAGGGGACCCGGCGGCGGAGGAGTGGTCGCAGTGGAGCGTGTGCTCGCTGACGTGCGGCCAGGGCTCCCAGGTGCGGACGCGCTCCTGCGTGTCCTCGCCCTACGGGACGCTGTGCAGCGGGCTGCTCCGGGAGACGCGCACCTGCAACAACACGGCCACCTGCCCAGGTACGGGTGGCGCGGGGACACCGGGGACACCGGGGACACCGGGYGGGGCTGCGCTGCCGGCTCCGCGTCGGCTGACCGGGCGGGTGGACGGGTGAGGACAGAGGGGATGCGTTGCTGCGGTGTCTTTGGGGTCTCTTGCGTGGCTTGGCGTGGTCGTGAAGGCAGCTTGTGCCCGCGTTGGGATGTTCTGAGTCCTCTTGGCATCCCTCTGGACTCTCCTTTGGGAAAACCACAGGGGAGGCATCTGGAAGGGGTGCCCTGCACCCCGTGCCCTCTGACTGGGGCTGCTGCCGGGGATTTGCCTCGGGAGCCCCTCTCCATCCTCTCTCCTGGCAAAATGTGGGTTTTGCTGGATGTCGCTGTGCTGAGGAGAAGGGAGAGGCTGGAGCCGTGCTGGGGGCCTTGGAACTGGACACAGAGAGGGGCAGGAGGGGGTTGAGCCGCTCRGTGCCTCGAAGGGGGTCGCGGGCAGGATGCTGGGGGTCTCCCGTTTGTCCATGGTGGTGTCTGTGCGTCTCGTGTGGGACGTGGGACTCGGAGCGACCTTGGGGTGCCTCGGTGGCAGCCGCGCTGCCCTGGCCAAACCTGGGGTGTTTCAAGGGGGCTTTGCACCTCCAGGACATGCAGTGCCCACTCCCCTCCGTACTGGGCAGTGCAGTCCTGTCCCGGCACTCCAAGGAGCTCATGGAGGAGCATCCCTTAGGATGCTCGTGTGCCACGCTGGTCCCTGATCCTTTCCTGGGAGCGCTGAACTCCCGTGGCTGCGAGGGGCGGCTCGTGCTCAGTGTGCTGACGTGGTTTGGGGCGACCCGCGTGTGGCTTTGGGGGGACGTGCGCCGCCAGTGCCGGGACCCCAAAGGGGAGGCTGGGGCAGGGCAGGGAGCGGCAGCAGCAGCGCTGCCGGCTCAGGGATTTGGGATGATGATGATGATGATGATGATGGGACAGGCGGTGCCGGGGACCGTGCCCGGCCGAGCCCTGGGCAGGGCACGAGGGGCACGCCAGGACCCCTCGGTGCCGGCAGGAGGAGGAGGAGGAGGCTGGAGCCCCGTGGCTGTGCTGTGTTGCAGTTCCCGGCGCGTGGGAGGAGTGGTCCCCGTGGAGCCTGTGCTCGGTGACCTGCGGGCGAGGGGCCAGGACCAGGACGCGGCGCTGCGCGGCCTCGCGGCGCGGAGGGACCGCCTGCGAGGGCCCCGAGCTGCAGGCCAAGCCCTGCAATATCGCGATCTGCCCCGGTCAGTACCTCCCTCCCCCCGCGCTCCCTCTGCCCGCCGGGAATGCCAGGACACGGCGCCGGCCGAGCGCCAGGGCCGCKCTCCCGGCGCTGCGAGGGACGGGGTGGCAGCGCCGCGGGGATCTGGGACGGCCCGTGGGCACGGGGGTGCTGCGACACGGGGTGCAGCCTCCTGTCCCCGCTGGAAATCCGAGTGGAAAACCTGTGCCGGGGTCTCGAGCCCCCAGCGTGGGCAGGGGTCCAGCTTGGGGACCACAGAGGAGGTGGCTCCTTCCCTACCCATCTGCTGCGGCACCGGGGTGGCACAGGGACACTGTGGGGCACTGGGAGGTGGCGAAGGGGGTCGCTGTAGGGTCTGTCTGCGCGCGGGTGGCAGCGCCGGGTCCGTCCCTTCCTCCTGCGTGCCGGGAGTGGCTGTGTGRTGGCAATAGGGTTTCTGTGGTGGTGGCCAGGAACGCCATGTCTTGGACCTCACGTGTGACGTGGGGAGGGAGTTCAGAGCAGGAAGGAGCGCGGGAGCTGCTCTTTCACCAGCTCTGACAGGGATGTGGCACCCATGGCACACGGCTTTAGCCACGGCAGCCCCATGGAGGTGCTGCTGGAGCTCTTGGGCTTGGCAGGGAACGATGCCAGGGCTGCTGGATTTGGTGGAGAGCAATGCTGGATTTGGCAGGAGCCATGCCAGGGATGCTGTGTTTGGTCGGAAGTGATGCCAGGGATGCTGAGTTTGGTCGGAAGTGATGCCAGGGATATTGAGTTTGGTTAAAAGTGATGCCAGCGATGCTGGGTTTGGTCAAGAGCGATGCCAGGGATGCAGAATTTGGTGTGAGCAACGTCGAGGTCCCCACTGTGTGTCCCTTGAGGTGCAGCCGCTGTGGGGACCCATCCCAGTGCCAGTCCCCCCGTCCACGGCAGGATCCAGCCCTGCCCGTCGAGGCCGGCACGGGCCGAGCCGGCGCATCCATAGGTCGGACCCGTTGCCCGGCGAGCCCGGCGCGGGTCACTGTGAGCCAGGGCCGCGCGGCCGAGCGGCCGCTGGCCGGCGGGAGCTGACGCCGCTGTCCTTGTCCCCGCAGTGGAAGGGCAGTGGCTGGAGTGGGGCGCCTGGAGCCGCTGCTCCGTCACCTGCGCCAACGGCACCCAGCAGCGCACGCGCAAGTGCAGCGTGGCCGCCCACGGCTGGGCCGAGTGCCGGGGGGCCCACGCCGACGCCCGGGAGTGCTCCAACCCCACGTGTCCCAGTAAGGCCCCGCGCGCTGGGGGGGGGTGCGGGGACGGCCGCGCGTCGGGGCCGACGCGGTGTCACCGCCGGTGACGCCGGGGTGCCGGCGGCCCCCTCCGCCGCGGGGAGCAGGAGCTTTGGGGYGACGCCAGGGATCGGCAGGCAGGAGCAGGGGATCGGGCCTGCCCGCGTCCCTGGTCGCGCCGGGGGACCCGTCGGTGCCGGGCGGCTGCGGGTCCCGCCGTGCTTTGGGCGTACAAGCACGAGGCGGCTCTGGCGCGTGCACGCGGAGCAGGGCACGGCTCCGGGCGTGGGGGGACACGGGATGGACCACGGGGTCCTGATCCCGTCCTTGTCGCGTGGGAGAGGTGACAGCATCGGTGGCAGCCGCAGAGGGAGGTGGCGGCCGTGCCACGGCGCCCGTGGATGCTGGCAGGGAACGATGGCATCTGCACCGGGATGCCAGTCTGGTCTAAAAGGGATTTCAGTCACCAATCCACGGATTTCACACCCCGCGGGATTCGGCTCACGGCGCGTGGGGCAGCGTCGACAGCGTCCTGTCCCCGTCCCCGCGGGTGCCGCTCGCCGGGTGCGGAGCCGGGTGCCCCACGGGTGTCCCCATCCCCACAGCAGAGAGCAAGTGGGGGCCCTGGAACCACTGGAGCCTGTGCTCCAAGACCTGCGACACCGGCTGGCAGCGGCGCTTCCGCATGTGCGAGGGCACGGGCGTGCAGGGCTACCCCTGTGAGGGCACCGGCGAGGAGGTGAAGACCTGCAACGAGAAGAAGTGCCCAGGTAAGGGGTACCCCACACCCCAGCGCCCCTCGCCCCACATCTGGGCGGTGCTGACCACCCCTCTCTTTCCCCCCAGCCTACCACGAGATGTGCAAGGATGAGTATGGGATGCTGATGACCTGGAAGAAAACGGCTGCCGGGGAGATCATCTACAACAAGTGTCCCCCCAACGCCACAGGTGAGCCCAGACACCTGCAGCAGGGCAGGGGGTGGTGGGTGGCATCGGGGTCGAGCACCCGCAAACCCCAGGGGCAGGGGGTGGCATTGGGGTCAGGCCACCTGGAGCAGGGCAGGGGGTGGCGGGTGGCTGACAATGGGGTGGAGCACCCCCAAACTCCCCGGCTTGGAGCAGAGCAGGGGGTGGTGGGTGGCATCAGTCCCGAGCACCCCAAAACTCCACGGGTAGCTGGTGGCATCGGGGTCGAGCACCCTCAAACCCTTCCCAATCCGGGAGCAGGGCAGGGGGCAGAGGGTGGCATTGGGGTCGAGCAGCCCCAAACACCCCCRGCCTTGCAGCAGATCAGGGGGTGGCATCGGGGTGCCGGGAGGTGACTYCGGTGCCAGCCCCAACCCCAAATCTCCGGCGCAGGGTCTGCCAGCCGCCGCTGCCTGCTGAGCCCCCATGGGGTGGCCTATTGGGGTGTGCCCAGCTTCGCCCGCTGCATCTCCCACGAGTACCGATACTTGCATCTCTCAGTAGGTGCCCGCTCTGGCACTGCCCCTCCTGTCCCCGTCCCCATCCCTGGCACCCCAACAGCCGTCTCCCTTCTCCGGTGGGGCGCTTTTCCCTGGGTGGGCTGGGAAAGCAGACCTCGTCCAGGCTGTGGCCATGGGAAATAGTTCTTGGCGTRGGAAGGGCTCCCCAGGCCCCCATGGAATCCTCCGAGGGGTGGGAATAGGGACCCCATCCCAGAGCTGGAGGGGGACCCTGGTTTGGATTGCTCKCCTGTGTCCTTGGGAAATGGTTCTTGGGACGGGAAGGGCTCCCCGAACCCCCATGGATGCCCCCAGATCCCTGTGAACGTCCACAGACCCCCATGGGCTTGGAATAAGGCCCCAATCCTAGATGGGGAGGGTTCAAGTTGTGTTCCTATGTCCTTGGGAAAAGGCTTTTGGGATGGGGAGGATGCCCCCAGACCGCCATGGATGCCCCCAAACCCCTGTGAACACCCCCAAAACCCCATGGGCTTGGAATRAGGCCCCAGTCCKAGAGCTGGAGGAGGACCCCRGTTCAAGCTGTGTTCCTRTGTCCTTGGGAAAAGGCTTTTGGGATTGAGAGGACACMCCCAAGACCCCCATGAATGTCCCAAACCCCCTGTGGACTCCCTCAACCCCCATACCCCACTGCTGCCCTAACGAACCCAATCAGCTCCGCAGTGTCCCCYGGGCTCTGGGCGTGATGAGGGACACGCAGCACTGCTGGGGGGCGCCGGTGACCGAGTGACACCTCTGTCCCCTCCCGTCCCAGCTGCGGGAACACCTGGCCAAGGGCCAGCGGCTCCTGGCGGGGGAGGGCATGTCCCAGGTGGTGCGGAGCCTGCTGGAGCTCATGGCCCGCAAGACCTACTACAGCGGGGACCTGCTCTTCTCCGTGGAGATCCTGCGCAACGTCACCGACACCTTCAAGAGGGCCACCTACATCCCGTCCTCCGAGGACGTGCAGGTAGCGGGCGGGGGGACGGCGAGGGACCCCTCCCCGGGGACGAGGTGGCGGTCGGTCTCCGGACCCCGACCCCGCTGAGCCCCGGCCCCGCAGCGCTTCTTCCAGGTGGTGAGCTACATGGTGGACGCGGAGAACCGGGATAAGTGGGAGGACGCCCAGCAGGTGAGGGGGTGGGGGCAGCCGGGGTGTCCCTACCGCGGGGGTGTCCCCAGCGCGGGGATCCATCCCGGAGCTGCCCCGTGTCCCGCAGGTCTCTCCCGGCTCCGTGCACCTGATGAAGGTGGTGGAGGACTTCATCCACCTGGTGGGGGACGCACTGAAGGCTTTCCAGAGCTCCCTCATCGTCACCGACAACCTGGGTGAGCGGCGGGGCGGGCGCGGGGGGCGCGGGGTGGGGCGGGGAGCGGGCGGTGACCCCGCTGTCCCCCCCCTCCCCGGCAGTGACCAGCATCCAGCGGGAGCCCGTGTCCGCCGTGTCCAGCGACATCAACTTCCCCATGAAGGGGCGGCGCGGGATGAAGGACTGGGCCCGCAGCTCCGAGGACAAGCTCTTCATCCCCAGGGAGGTGCTGAGCCTCGCCTCGGCCGGTGAGCGGGGGGCGGGCACGGCTGGGAGAGGGAACATCTGGGAATGGGGACATCTGGGAGTGGGCACATCTGGGAGTGGGGACATCTGGAGGTGTGCAGGTGCGTGCACAGGTGTGAGAYTGCACATCTGGAAGGGCGCATGAGCCCACCCGTGTGTTCCTGCACATCTGGGGGTGTGCACACGTGTGGGCCTGAACATCTGGAGGCGTGCATGGGTGTGCACAGGTGTGAACATGGACATGTGAGTGCACATCTGGCACGGTGCATGTGCCTACATCTGTGTTCCTGCACGTCTGGGAACGTGCACGTGTGTGAGCCCGCACATTGGAATACACACCTGGGAAGGTGCACACGTRTTTCTGCACATCTGGGAGTGTGCACGTGTGATCCTGCACGTTGGAATGCACTTCTGGGACAGTGCACAGGTGTGAGCACGCACATCTGGAGGTGTGCATGKGTGTACACGGGCGTGAACATGGACGTGTGGGTGCATATCCGGAAGTGAACATGCACATGTGATCATGCACATCTGGGAGCGTGAGTGTGCATGTACGTGACCATGCACATCTGGGGGCAAGTGTGCACAGCTGGGAGGTTGCCTGTGTGCGCACAAGTGAGCGCACATCTGGCGCTGTGCGCGTCTGGATCACACACACGTGCAGGTGAACACGCGTGCTCCGGGGCTGCGCGTGCGCGTGAGCGCACATCTGGGCGGGGCAGCACATCTGGCAGCCCCGCGCGTGCCCCGCGTGTCCCCCGCCGCGCGTCCCACGCGTGTCCCCGTCCCTGCAGAAGCGGAGGAGTCGTCGCACTTCGTCATCGGGGCGGTGCTGTACCGCACGCTGGGGCTCATCCTGCCCCCGCCCAGGTGAGCGGCGCCGCCCGCGGTGTCCCCCCTCCCTCCCGCGCTGTCCCCCGGCCTGTCACAGCCCCGTGTGTCCCTCCCCGCAGGAGCCCGCTGGCCGTCACCTCCAAGGTGCTGACGGTGACGGTGCGCCCGCCCACGCGGCCCGCCGAGCCGCTCGTGCTGGTGGAGCTGTCCCACATCATCAACGTGAGTGTCCCCCTCCCCTTGGCATCGGGAATGTCCCTTCCCACATCATCAACGTGAGTGTCCCCCTCCCCTTGGCATCGGGAATGTCCCTTTCCACATCGTCAACATCAGTGTCCCCCTGTGGCATCAGGAATGTCCCTTCCCACGTCCCCATTGTGAGTGTCCCCCTCCTTGGCATCAGGAATGTCCCTTTCCACATCATCAACGTGAGTGTGTCGCCCTATGGCATCGGGAATGTCCCTCTCCATGTCACCAATGTGGGTGTCCCCCTTCCCATGTCATCATGAATGTCCCCTCCCCACATCATCAACATGAACGTCCCCCTCCCTTGGCATCRGGAATGTGGCTTCCCACGTCCCCATCGTGAGTGTCCCTCTTCCCATGACATCAGTGTGAGTGTCCCCTCTCTYGCCACCACAAATGTCCCTTCCCACATCATCATTGTGGGTGTCCCCCTCCCCATGCCACTGAGTGTCCCCTCCCATGTCATCAGCCCATGTCCCCCTCCCCACGTCAACATGAGCGTTCCCGTCCCTCGTCATCACTGGAAGTGTCCCCTGCCCACGCCATCGTGAGTGTCCCCTCCCACGTCATCCGCACGAGTCTCCCTGTCCCACACCGCCATCGTGAGTGTCCCCTCCGTGTCACCAGCGACGTGAGCGTTGCCCTTCCTCATCATCGACCCTCCTGCGTCACCAACGAGCTCCTTCATCACCCGCACGAGTCTCCCCTTCCCCTCCCACGCCACCGATGTGTCACCCTCCTGTCCCGTCAGTGTCACCTCCCAGCCCCRCGTCACCTGCAGGCGCTCAGAGCCGGGTGGGGACCAGCAGCTCCCGGTTTGTGGCCACGGGGGGGCCGTGCCAGGGCTGGGGCACGCGGGGAAGGTCCCCGGGGGGCACATCCCCTCGTGGGGCGGGAGCGGGGCTGGGGGGAGCTCTGACCTGTGCCTGTGTCCGCAGGGCACGTCCCACCCGCAGTGTGTCACCTGGGACTACTCGAGGACGTGAGTGGGGGCCGGGGGGGACAGGGACGGGGACACTGGGCTGGCGGTGCTGGGGGCGGCGGTGGGAGGGACGGGGAGGAGGGATAGGAGTGGGGATGGGAGAGGAGGGGTGGGAGCAGGGATGGGAAACGGGATGGGAGAGCAGGGATGGGAAGCAGAGACAGAGAGCAGAGATGGAGATCAGGAGTGGGAAGCAGGGATGGGAGCAGGGATGGGAGAGCAGGGATGGAAACAGGGATGAGAGCAGGGATGGGAGAGCAGGGATGGAAACAGGGATGAGAGCAGGGATGGAAACAGGGATGGGAACCGAGATGGGAGAGCAGGGACGGAGAACAGAGACAGGAGCAGAGATGGGAGCAGGGATGGGGAGTAGGGATGGGGAGCAGGAATGGGGAGCAGAGATGGAGAGCAAGGATGGGAGAGTGGGAACGGGGAGCAGGGACAGCAGCAAGGATTGGGAGCAGGGATGGGAGAGGAGGGATGGGGAACAGGGACGGGAGCAGGGACTGGGAGAGCAGGGATGGGGACCAGGGACAGGGCGCAGGAATGGGAACAGGGGTGGGAACAGGGATGGGAAGCAGGGACAAGAAGCAGAGATGGAGATCAGGGGTGGGGAGCAGGGATGGAAACAGGGATGGGAGCAGGGATTGGAACGGGGATGGGGAGCAGGGATGGGGAGCAGGAATGGGAACAGAGATGGGAACAGGAATGGGAACAGGGATGGGGAGCAGGGACGGGGAGCCGGGACCATCCCTCCCCGTCTCCCAGCCCCACTGGCGCGGGTGAGTGGAGCTCCCACGGGATCAATGTGGCCCCGGAGCCGCGGGGCCGGCCGCGCCAGGCTGCCAGATGTGATTTGTTAGTGCTGGCAGGAATGAGGGAAAGTAGGGCAGGAAGGGGGGTGGGAAGCGCTGCGGGGTGGGGGAGGGCAGTGCCAGCCCCCCTGCCCAGGTACCCGCGGGTGCGCCGCGTTTCGGGGTCACCGGTTCCGGTTCATGCCCCCCACCYGTGGGGAGCTGTTGGCCGTGATGAGCGTGGCAGGACCCAGCCCGGCCCCAGGGATGGGTCCCAGCTGTCCCACAGACCCAGTTCCCGGTTTTCCCGGCGTGCTGGGAGCTGTGGCTGCTCTCCCCGTGCACGGGCAGGGTCCCCCCCTCTCTGCTCCCTCACTGGGGGACCCCACGGCAGAGGGGTCCCTATAACAGGACAGGTCCCCATGGCAGGAGGACCCCATGGTGGGAGGGGTCTCCGTGGTAGAGAGGTCCCTATAACAGGAGSGATCCCCACGGCAAAGGGGTTCCTATAAAAGGAGACGTCCCCATGGCAGAGGAGTCCCTATAGCAGGGGGGTCCCCATAATGGGGGATCCCCGTGATGGGAGAAGATCCCATGGAGAGATCCCTATGGAGAGAGGGAAGCATCACCCACCTGGGACGGGACACGGGTGCCAGGGGACTCTTGGGACCGTCCCTGCCCGTCCTGGCGCTGCCCTTGCCCCCCCATCCTCTCGACCCCTCCTCCCAGGCCTGGCCCCGCTCTCTGTGGTTCCCCCCGCCCCAAACCTTTGTGGGATGGTGAAACCGAAGCCTTTGCGTTGCGCCGCTCCCGGGAGGATCAGCCCGGGGCGGGGATGGCTTCCCTCCCCTCCACGACCTCGGGGGGACCCCTGGCAGTGCCCTCCTTGTGCCCCCCACCCCAGGCAGGGGCCAGGAACGGGTTAACCCCGGGAGAGGCGCGAGGGGCTGCGCGTGTTTGATCACTTCAAATTGCTCTCCGTCGCTCTCTTCCCATTAATCAGGGATGCTGGCTTGGGAAACTGGGACACGGAGAGCTGCCAAACCCTGGAGACCCTCCCGGCGCACACCAAATGCCAGTGCCGCCAGCTCGCCACCTTCGCCGTCCTCGCCCAGCTGCCCAGAGACCTGGTAGGGGACAGGGTGGGGACAGCGGCCAGCCCGCTGGGGACACGGGATGGGCGCGGGGGGTGACCCCCGGGCTTGGGGGAGGGTCCCGAGGGAGGGTGGGGAGGGGCAGGGAGCATTTCCTGCTTGGACGAGGCGGGCRCTGGAGGGTGGGGGTGTCCCCCGGCAGCCAGGGGAAGGGTCCCAGCACCCCCAGCACCCCACAGCGGGGTGGGTTTGTGTGGGTAGGGGGCTGCCATGGTCCCTAGAGCTCAACACAAGCCATTGCTGCATCCCAGGAGGGGAGGGGGCGGCCCCGGCCCCCCACYCCATTGCTATTCCGCCCGCGTCCCCCGTCGGCATGGAGACGGGCGCGGGTCCCCGGGAAGGCACCTCGGCTGTGCCACCGCCGCCACCGACCCCCTCTGGCACCCGGGGGTCCCCAGTGAGGGGTGGGGGGCCCAGCGGGGGCTGGGAGCGGTGGGGAGGGGCTCAGTCACTGCCCACCTGTCCCTCCCCCCAGGCCATGGACCCGTCGGGGACGCCGTCGGTGCCACTGATGATCGGCTGCGCCGTGTCCTGCATGGCCCTGCTGACCCTGCTGGTCATCTACGCCGCCTTCTGGAGGTGACCCGGGGGCACCTGGGGACCTGGGGGGCTGGGGAGGGGGTGACAAAGGGGGACACGGCGCCGGGAAAGGCTCAGCATCGGTGGGATTAATGTGGTGGGAAGGGAAAACCTGGGGGGGAGAAGGTGCCCGGGCTGCCCAGCTGGTGCCCACCCTGCAGCAGCACCTGGGGATGGGGGACAAGGACAGGGACAAGGACAGGGACAAGGGACAAGGGACAAGGGACAAGGGACAAGGGACAAGGGACAAGGGACAAGGGACAGGCTGGCCCCACGCCGCTCCTGCCGCAGGTTCATCAAGTCGGAGCGCTCCATCATCCTGCTCAACTTCTGCGTCTCCATCCTGGCTTCCAACATCCTCATCCTCGTGGGCCAGTCCCAGATGCTCAGCAAGGTGGGTGTGCCACCCTCGGCGTGTCCCCGGGCCGGCCACCTCGCTCCTGCCGGCTGCCGGCAGCAGATTGGATTTGGATTAACTCGATCCCGGGATTAAATCCCCCGCGCTGGTGCCTTTGACACAAACCTCGCTGGGCTCGGGGGTGGGGGGGGGGGGGTGTTTAACCTTTAACCCCCGCGGTGCCGCGGCATCCCCTCGATGTCCCCGTGTCCCCCTGCAGGGCGTGTGCACCATGACCGCCGCCTTCCTGCACTTCTTCTTCCTCTCGTCCTTCTGCTGGGTGCTCACGGAGGCCTGGCAGTCCTACCTGGCGGTGATCGGCCGGATCCGGACACGCCTGGTCAGGAAGCGCTTCCTGTGCTTGGGATGGGGTAAGAGCGCGGGATGGGTGGGAGGGCACCCCTCGCCCCTCCCTGGTACCCCCCTGGGGTCATCAGAGGGGAAATGGAGGAGGAAAGCAGMCCCAGTGTCTCGGTTGTGGCACCCTCGGACCGCGGCGAGCTGTCAGAGGATCCCCGTCGCTGTCCCCATCGCTGTCCCCACCCCCGGGGTGGTTCTGTGGGGGACAACGCCACCTTCCCCCAGCTCCTCCAGCTCCTCCAGCCTCGTGTCCCCTCTCCAGGGTTGCCAGCCCTCGTGGTGGCCGTCTCCGTCGGCTTCACGCGGACCAAAGGCTACGGCACAGCGAGCTAGTACGTGGGGACAGGGGACGCGGGGCTGGGCACGGGGACAGCTCCGGGCTGGCTCCGCGCCGGCAGCAGGGGGTGGCAGCAGGGGGTGGCAGCGGGGCTGTCCCCTGACGCGCCACCCGCGGTCCCCCGCAGCTGCTGGCTGTCGCTGGAGGGCGGTTTGCTCTACGCCTTCGTGGGACCCGCTGCCGTCATCGTGCTGGTGAGCTGCCCCCGAGCCTCAGCCCCCCTCCCCACCCCCCCCAAAAACCCACCCGGGGCGGCCGCGCGGCACCTCCCGCCGCTCTCGGGGGGGGCTCCGCGCCGGCCCTGACCCCGCGCTCGCCCCAGGTGAACATGCTGGTGGGCATCATCGTCTTCAACAAGCTCATGTCCCGCGACGGCATTTCAGATAAGTCCAAAAAGCAGCGAGCCGGGTAAGTGCCCTGCGCCCCGCGGGGGTGTCCCTGGGGCCGGCCCCCCGCGCCCCGC